>BGZK01000069.1:0-600000 GCA_005406025.1 Eumeta japonica | reverse complement strand
TTCCGGCTTTTGTTTGCTCTCAGGGTCATAATGATGAACGTCTGTTGATTTTTTTAGATGGATAAAATCTCATAAGTTCGCGTTACCGACATGCTAATGTTAACAGTATATTATGAATTAATGGTATATGTGAAAACTTTTAGTATATGTCAAATTTATATTTTAAATTCAATTCAATGGCAACATTCTTATTTTCTTTTATCAAAAGGCTTAAATTTTGAAATTCCGAACTTAGTCTGCGCATCGATTTTGCTTTACTATTTTTGATAATAAAACA
The DNA here is from genome assembly GCA_005406025.1 of Eumeta japonica. NCBI lineage: Eukaryota > Metazoa > Arthropoda > Insecta > Lepidoptera > Psychidae > Eumeta > Eumeta japonica. The sequence goes on along the minus strand of BGZK01000069.1, from coordinate 599,723 downwards.
AAAATATAATTGTTATCTCATAGCTTTAGGTTTTTACCTCTGTCTCCGACGACTGTCTATATTTTTTTTCCATTCCAGTCACATGCAGGCATAGGTGTTTATTCGTGCGTAATAGTGACACGATTTGTCCTTCTGTAATTCGTTGGGTTACTAAAAAATTTCGATGTCCCTGAATTAATTATCATGGTGCTCGATCAGCCTTTGTAAGGGTTCATGAATTTTTTATAAGGAACGCAACTACATGGGCATCTATTTCTATTTCGCCTGGCGTCGTTGTGATTTGGTATTTATCTATTTATTACAGTGCTCGTAATTGAATTACTAAGCTCGTTCGCACGTTTTAGGATATCTTATTATGAACGATTTTCGTCAATCCAGATGTTTTGATTAACGAAAGGCGTCTCGCTCATACTTTCTTTATTGATGTAAAGGGAGTTATAAAATTTAAATTTTCTTACTTCTACCACGTGCTGTACAGCATGAGCAGTGAACACATTTTTAAATTGTAATTTTCAGCAGGAGCGATAAGGTCGAAATTACTCTTCGTAGGACAGTGTTGTTTAATGCTTTGTAAAGACACTAAGTATGAAAATTCTTTGAATATTTTTTAGGGTAGTAAGTACATTTTATTTATTATTTAAATTAAAATCAAAAATATCATTATTTCGTAGGTAATGAAATTACATTTGAAATACATCATTAATAAATTCTTTTCGACATCATTCATTAACTTTAACACTATTGTCCATTGACTTTCCTTCTACATATTACACACATATTAATCAAATCAAATCAAAATATCCTTATTTTGTAGGTAATGGAATTACACTTGAAATACGTCATCAATCAATTCTTTTCGACATTACCACCCATTCCAAATGCTGATTCACCGAGAGAAGAATGGGCAAAAACTCAAGGCTTGCTCTCTTTTACTCATCAATACAAAGGATTTAGTAATTAATAATATAGTCGACATTTAAAATAATATGAAATAACCTGATAGGCGAGCAGCTCAAACACAGGGCTTTTTCATTAAGATATTCCAACACGGTATAGCCTTTTGCCTTATAACTTTCTTTTAACGAAACGGTTAAACTCAGCAAATAGTAAATTTCTGAATTTCAGCTGGGATCTTATAAAAGCGCACACAGCCCTTAAATGATTTATTAACTTTACTCAGACGGGTTTTATGAGCAGCAAGATCGTTCTTATGTTTAGTATTAATATTATGGATGTCGCTCCTTTTTTTGGAACGATTCTATATTTCTCTTGACATATACCAGGTTTTCGTATATGTACTATGATGCTAAAGTTAGGATATTAATTTCCTTACACTTTTCTCTGAGATACGTTATTGGTTTCAAATCATAAACAGCAAGAATAGCTTGCTTCTGCAGCATGAAAATTGTGTTAATATCGGCTGTGTGACCCCATAACAAAATTCTATAGGTCATCCAATTCAGTGTAGTCGTTCTGAAAGCGATGGGCGTACGCACATTTTAGCGATTAATTTATATACATATATGGATGTATATAAATAAAAATGAAATCCTGTTCATTGGTAAGCGCATCACTTAAGAACAGTTGTATCCGTTTGGCTAATTTATTTTTTTAAATGTTAAATTTGAAAATTGGGGATAAATTGAAAATGCGTTTTTTTTTAAGGACTGGTATGAACTCATGACAACAATCCAAACGCTTCCAATCCTTTTTTTTGGTTTGTTTGTTATGGTCCTGGAAAATTGTAAGGAAAAAAAATGAAACAATTTCAAAGGATTGATTCATTTCCCCCTGGTTTTATTCAAAATGGAACTGTGACACGGAATCGTGATTGAAAGTGGGACGGGGAACAGAATCGAGAACAGATCAGGATGTGAATCAAATCGGGATTGGTACCAAAATTGAGAATGAGACTTAGGTCGAAAACGAGTATGAGGTCAGGTTCCGAATCAACATTGAGACTGGGGTCGGAATCGAAAACAGAACCTGGATTAAGATTAACATTGATCGATACGAAAGATGTATCTATTCTAAGTCCATGTTGCAGAACTGCGGGCATCAGCTATATGGGCAGGCCGTTCATAAGAAAGGGCAGAATAGCGACTGTCTAGCTAGCTAGTTTACAAAATGGAATACCAGCTCAATTACAATAACACAGTGAAGGTCGTTTTATATCTATCTACAATATATTGCATTTACAAATCTGCAAAATACATAAACGATTAAGAAAAAGTCCCTCATTAAGATTTTAATAAAAGTAAATTGATATTTATGTTTATTTTAGTTATATTGGTAGCGTCTCTACAAACTGACTCGTCCGAAAATGTTAAGATCTCTGAGATTATTATTCGTTCTTCTCTCTATTTCTCTTTTAATTGCCTTTATTGTACATAATAACGTGTTTACACTCGTCTATTGGTGAGAGTTGTAGGAATCTTCATATAGGGGAAAAATTGTACTGAACATTGCTTAATTCTATTAATTGTAATCTACGTAGCTAAAGTTAACTATGCGTTTAGATTTACGAGTGTCGCTCAAATGTTCCCAGTTTAGTAACCTCCCTCGGTCGAAAGCGGTCTGTTCAATTTTAATAATTAAGTGAACGTAATATAAAGGTAACTAGGTCTCGTCCGGAGGCCGGGCCTCCGGCCCCGGCGCCGCGTCCGCCCGTCCCATTTCAGACTACCGCCTAATCCATTGTTTACGCTAAACAACTTTTTGTTATCTGGTATGAAATTGGAGACTAATCAATGCAAATATGCTCAATCTGATTTACGAAAGTTATGCATATTTATTTGTGTCTAATTTGGAGGCAGCTATTGAAATTCGAGAGGGACGGCGAAATAATATTAATTTTCACTGTAGACCGAAATGCGTATCCCTCGTAAGAGACAGCCAATCCGGTCCTTAAGCCGCAACAAAACAGCTTTGTCGACATAAGCGAAAAGTGTACAGTGGCCTACAGCATTACGAATACCGATCCGTGAATAATCAAGCGTGATGATTATGACAAAACCTAATTGATGATGGCCACCCAAAGGAAGCGGAGTCAAGTAACAGGCATGACGGCTAAACCCGGCAACGTGATGTACAACGTACGTACGTAGAGCAGTTATTGAGGAGATTGCTGAGCTGAAAGAATAAACAAACAAGTTGTTCCAGCACATTATGTATCTACACAAACTATGAAATGAAACTACAAGACAAAGAGAGAATAAGATAAACCAGTTCAGTAAATTATTTTTCTATCGATTACGAGACCATTTACTTTAAGATGGTATTGGGCAGATCATTCATGAAAATTCTTTATCGGTACTGTAGTAAAAGTCGAATTTTTATCGAATAGGATAGCGTACCTTGTATTCATAATTAGTAAATTATATACGTGGAAGCTTATACATGGACAAGATTTCAACAGGCGTTGAAGATGAAATTGTAGCAACTCGTATGTATGACGATATTTCAAAATGCATATAAATATCTCACAAACGCATAGTACAGTAATACATAAATAGAGACTTCAAGGAATATTTACAAAGTAAAATTGCGTATGTCGTACCTAGTCCTATGGTGATAATTGAGAATTCTACAACTGAAATAATGTTGACGAATGCATCTATTTAAGGAAAACTGTCAAATTAGGTGGACAAAACTTTGATAGAGAAAGACAAAAAATTGAATTTGTCTTGGTAGCGGACGGGAAAATACGCGGTGACTTCGAGTTTAAAATGCCTTTAGTTCACAATACTAAAGGACGAAAATTTTTCAACAATGCGTATTGTTAGTAATGATATATGGGTGTCAGACGTGATCTCTTCTGTTGATTTCCTAAACATGTCACTCGCCTTGCAAAGGAAAAGTGATGTTCAGGGTTTCTATGTGATATAAAACGCGCAACAAAATCAATCAAATGAACTCAATAAATAAAAGTTACAAACGTAGATCACAAGATCAGCAAGTTCAAGTGACAACGGTTAACTCTTATGGCTCGCAAAACCGGTAATCGCTGGAGAAGATTTTTATGTAGCGACCATAAAGCGAGGGGCGTGGTGTAGGACTGTATCCCACTAAATGGATAAAACTTTGGTAAAAACCGTGGATCATCGTTGATTACAGGTGGCCTATAATTGGAAACGGTGACAGTACGGGTATAGCTTAATTCAAGCATCCAATGGCTGAAATTGAATTTTTCTATTAAAAAATGAAATATTAAGCTTTTCTTTGCCATTAAGCTTAAAAATGATTTAAAACTAGAACAATATATGGGAATATAAAAAAAGCCTGGCTACTTAAAGGTCATATGAATTTACTGAAATATTCAAATTTATTCGGCTAGATAGGCAATCGAGTTGAATGATCACTCAAACAGTTCAATTACTAACTATTCTATTACTAACTACAAGTTTCTCTCAAAACTATCTCTGTGGTTATTAAAAGTGATATATAATTGCATTTTAAAAAGGTAAGGATTTTTTAAGAAAATAATGAAACATGTACTCATTTTGCAGAACAAAAATAACGTTAGTTCCACCATCATTTTTTAATGATTTTGTTACTATATAAAAGTTTATTTGACGGTGTGTCACTAGGTGTTCAAAGAGTATTCTAACATAGGATTTAACAATTCAAAATGAATTGCTTCTATAGATATTGCTGTTTTTCAATTACTTTGTACCCATACGGATCTCGTAATTCAAGAACGAAATTCACTTTTTTAAATATAATTTTATCTAACAGATCAGAAATGAATACATCGTTGCCTAAAATGTTACTTTGACCAATTTGTTTTGTGTCTCAGTCTCAATCGAAAATAATGTTTACATGCCAGAATATTCTTCGGTATAAATAAATTCAATATCATTTAATAGCAATAATCTTCCCGGATTCTTCCGTACATCAAACATGTAAGTAGGTCAAGGATCTCTTAGAAATTCGCTAGAGCGAAATCACGTATACACCCAAAGAGAAAAAAAATCTCATTTGTTTCTGTGGGCGCAGCTACCTCACTCACATCATATAGACACAAGGTTGATTTAATATGACGGTCAAACGGGAACGGAACGTACCGTGCCGTCGGACCTCGTGTACAAATATCTCGACATTTTTCCGGAACACGCCCGCATCGCGAGCTTTGACGACTTGACCTGTCTCGCATTTATTTGTCCCACGGCGAAAATCGATAGCGACTCGTGTTACTTCGCGGGGCGGGCGCCGCTCCGGGCGGGACGGTGGGGTGTGTTCGCGCGTGCAAAGCCAGCACGGGACGGACCTTTTAAGGTACTGAGCGCTTATACGCCTGTGATATATGCTACGTCGCCGTTTTTAATTCAGTTAAAAGACCCGCACGGTCAAACGGCGTCTACATTTATTAGCTTCGCACGACATTAAAAAAACCGCCCGAATGTAAATCGGATTCGAGAGTGTACTATCACCATACAGTGTACGCTATACGACACATTTTTCATGGTAATTAATACATTGACCAAACATAACTATTATTTAGGGTTCCGAGCCAACATGGCAAAAGAGGCGCCTTTATAGTTTCGTTACATCCGCCTGACCGTCCGTATGTCACAGGCATTTTATTCAAAAACCAAGATGTATATTGATGAAAGTTATAGGTCTTATATAAGTCGATACTTAGTTTTATAGTTAAATAACAAAAATAATTATTTTTAGAGGGGGCACCCCATATATGTAACAGAAGCTGAAAAAAATTTTTTTCAGAGAATATCAACATGTGGTACATACACATTTTGACAGTTTTCTTAAAAAAACTTTAAAGTTTTTTTAAGCAATTTTCCTGATTACGTGAATAATTTCAGTCATAATCGATCCGAAATCAGCAGAAATTGTGTCCCAACCCCTTTATTTTCTAAACTTCATGTTTAAAAATATGAAAAAATAACGAAGGTAACGCTTAATAAATACTTTGAACAAAAATTATTTTGAAGATGATCGGATTTATTGTTTTTGAGTTGTTGCCGGAAAACTGTGCTTCTCAACAAAAGGACGTAAATGCTATGAAGATACGCCCTTCTGCTGATTTACTTTAGTTTACACTAGTTAATAAACTAGTAGGAATAGTTGACATACCTACTTGTTTTAGGCGACTGAAATATTTACAACTATTCCATGCGGGAAACACGGAAAAAGTGTAACAACGTACTTTTTTCATCCGTAGAGCATTTCTTTGTAATAATGGCTCTGGAACTCTTATAATTAGCATGGTCCGACTTCTTCTTGGCCAGGTTTTTTTTTTTCATTTAGTTGTTTTTATCATAAAGCGAAAACAATGAAACACGTTTCTTTTATGGGGATTCCCGCTAATTTTTTTAACTTTATTTTTTAAACTATCCGTAATAATATGGATATTCTGTATAAATTTCAATCGTAACGGTTTTTTAAAGATAGGACAGACACGCGAACATACGAACGGACGGCGTTATTGTTGATAGCCTTTGGGTACGGAACCCTAAAGAGAATAATTAGAAGTTTTCGCTTTTACAGACCTTGTCCCTTCGCTTCAAAACGATTATTATTAAAAGGGAAACATTTCCCTCGCCGTTTATTTGCAAAAGAAATAAGGGACGAAGGAAAACGCAGTTGTGTTAATTCCATCTTTGCGGTTTCGCTACTGTACTTGTTACTTATTTGTTAAGAGAAGACATTAGAACAAAGTCTGAAAAGGTCAACATTACGCCTTTGTCTGAAATCGATGAAATACTAATTAGAATGTATTTATTTTCGTTTTTATGTGTAGAATCTTTAATAAAGAGTGTTAGTGTGACGAAGGAAGGTATATTTATAAAAGTATGTCTATAAATATGCAGTAACATTGCCCTAATAAATTGCTGTATTAGTAATTTAAGTTTGTTGTCATGTATTATAGAATTATTACGAATGGATAGATATAAAACGAATGGAAGGAAAATAAAATCAATTACCAATAATAATTCCTTAGTATTGTGGACGTGTTCGGTATCTATAGAGATCAATATTGTTAAATGCGACTTCAGCATTTGCAGTTGATTATCGAGGACGCGACCTCGTTAGAGGTCGTTGTGACTATAATTTCTTATCACAATTTGTACTACTTTTTCGTATTATCCCAACAAATCGAACGTCCCAAAAACACTCTAACATGGTAAAAACGAGACACTTATACAATAACTTCTGTGACTTTCTGTCCATCATTCATGCCGTCAGTTGCAACTGTTTTTGTGAATTGCTAAAATACCTAATTAAAATCAAGAATATTGGTGGCGGTTAAAATAGTTCTAAGTTGCGAGTCAAATTTTGATAATATTGTAAAGCTCAACAGGTATCATTTTTTTAGATACTTGGGATCTTCAATAAAACGGACGGTAGCGATAAGAACTACGTATATTCTTTTAATTCTCAGCTGTGTCAAATGAATGTAAATGCCTTCGGTATGCTGCTGGGTACACCGAATGACTTTCCTTTTTTTATTGCTCTCGGAAACCACGTCTGTTTTTTCAGACACACCTCGTTTATTTCTCTAATTTTGTTTCGCGGACCGAATAATATTTCACTATTTCAAATTCGCAAATAGAATTAACGTTTGTACAACCAGCAACGGAGGGCGAACACTTCGCGTGCAAACTTTCAGGATGTAAGTTAGGAAGAAATTCAAAATGAATATAAAGAAATAAGTGAAATATTAAATTGTAAGGCAAAGAAATAAAGAATAAAAAAATATAATAGATATCACTCATACAAAAATGAAATAGTGTTTCACGTGTGGCTGTCCCGTTTCATACGAATTTCGAATTACACTAAAAAAGCACAGATATAGTTTGTCATAACATGTACAGTATATTATTTACTGGGTATGAGTGGCACCGGATTCTCAATCGAAACGGAACTCACTCGAGTCCGAGACTAAAACCGATAATAACACTGGTATCGAAATCGAGATTTTAATAAGAACCGAAATCGTAGATGGGCTCGCGTTTGGCAGTAAGTTTGGAAATGAGGCTCGAATGAGTTCCATAAATAGACAACGAAATTTAATGTATGTCCATACGGATGAACACTCAGGTAAAAGTTACTCATATAATAAAATAAGAACTAAGATAATTTTTCAAATAATTCCTAGAAATTTCCCCACGGAAGACATATTAAGATAAATGTTAATCTAGTAATATAAGTGAGTACTAGTTTCGGTCTTTGGCTTCTCCCGTATCGTCATATAATGTAGTTTTTCATGTTTTGAACTGGGCGATTTCCACTTCAATCATGCTTTCGATGCCGGTCAATTCCGACGCTACTATCTGCCCCGACTCTGTCTCGGACTTAATTCCGATTCCAGTTAATCTTTCGAATTCAACTCCCGCGCCGCCTTCGATTCTCCTTTCTCCGGATTGCGATTTCAGTTTGACTTTCATCCGAACGCTACATAGGATTGAAGTCGGAAGACCTTAGATTCATCAATCGATCGTGATCAAGATCAGAATCGAAAGTGGGAGAGTAACAGGGGATTGAAATAAGTTCGTGACCGGTTACAAAAAGAGTTTTTGAAGATCTCTAGTCTTTTAGGAATCCGTTTTGGTTGCTTTCTATTACAAAGTTATTTGAAAAGACGAGCCTAATACCAAATTCTACGGTTTTAAATTCAAAATTAACGTAACCCCCATACAATTTTTTATTGTCAATTTTACCCATTTAGGTATAGTATATTTAAAAAATTAATGGTTATATATGGTCATTATAGGAATACTCTATCACAATTTCAGCGTTTTAGGTCCAACAATCATTTGGTCAATGTAGATATGACAATTTGTAATTTTAAATATTTAAAATTTAGATAATATATTTCTCTTTAGAAATTTATTTTCTTTTAATAATCATTTTATTTTTTTACTTTTGTGTAACGCGTAGATTATTAATTGAATGGCTTGTTTCTAATAAAAAAAATATTCAAAACTAGGTTATGTAAAGCCTACTAAGAACTTAATTTATAAATAAATAATGAAAATTATATTTTTAATAAATTATAAGACGTTCGTGTTTCTTTATTACTAGTACATTCGCCCTATGTGTTTACTTTGAACGGTCTACAAAGGAAAATGAGAATATTTAAGAGAGAATGGAAGAATGGAAGTAGGCCGTGCAAAAGAAGTTAGAAACGGAAAATTTGCGTACGGGGCCAATTGTGGTTGTTTTACGATCGTAATTATATCTGTAACTGCATAACTGTTGAAATATCTATCTAGTCGTGAAGGTACATACTTCTTTTTTCATTGACCATAGAAAATTCTAGGTAATTCAAGACGACGCGGACCTGAGGTATTGCTGACATCGATACGAATTATTTTAATACGTTATGCCGTAAATTGTATGAAGTACGGAAATATACCAACGGCGCAGAGAAAGCGTATTGAGTCGACACAGCTGTCGCTAGCAAACGACGCGCCCGTCGCTGCCCACGCCCTCGGCGCCTTAGGTACGCAGTGACAACTATCTAGATGTCGGTGAATATACTTTGATGACTTTGGTGATGCAGTGGAACTTACCGAATATAAACGACCGTTTATGTCAGTGTATTCCAGTTCGTTTATTTATGTATACGTTTATTGATTAATGAAATTTATTTTAATGAAACGAGGTTTCCTATTATTTAAAATTAGTCTTTACCGTCCGCTTCGCTAGGCGTAAATTGATATTCGGCAATAATTGTTTTTTTTTATGATTCAAATATGTCTGTGGTTTCGCTTGAGTGTGCGCCGCGACACAGAATTTTTAATACGTAAATCGTTCAGAACGAAAAATGTGCGTTCTTTTTCAATTTCTAATATTACAAATATGCAAAATGTTCCGATATCCAGAATGTTCGATACGCAAGATGTTCGATACGCTTCAAATGATTACCTTAAAAACAAAAATCGCGACATTACACACAAATTAATATAAAACATGTTTGCTATGCAAAAAAATATTGTTTATTGTTTTTACATATTTGATTAGAATAAAAAAAAAAAGGCTTCTGCTAAACATAAGAAAAGCGGATGCTTACTAATAAAGAAATTATCGTCTACGTTTATGATAACTGTACTACGTATATAGGTCTTTATCCTCTTCACTTTTTAAACTGTTATTATTTGTGGATTTTTGTTATTCTTAATATTTTCTAAGTAGTAATTTCTAGTATATCATTTTTTTTAAATCAGTTGAGGTGATTTTCTTTTCTTCTAATAGAATCACGAACTGATTCTATTTCTTATCAAAACCATTAAACTTTTTTCTTTTGTTTTTTGGTAGACACTGGAATAAAAAGATCTTTATTTTGGTATCAATGGATCGCGATTCTTTCAATAATCCTTAAATCAAGTACAAAACGTTAGTATTCTTTATCATTTTAATATTCGTCCGGTAGTGCCAACCCTCCAGAGCGTTGGTTGTACGATGTAGACTACCTACATAACTCAGATGTTCAGGTGAAAATATACTTAGTCATTGTTTCTCATATTATTTTTTGGATTCTGATAGCTTATAATTCATAGCTGCTTGAAAAATTATATCATATCAGCAATATTTAATTTTTTCCGCCGGTAACAATGACAAATTTGCTATCATCCGAATGATAACTCTTCCTTCTTTGCTCTCATGTAATGCATTCCTTTTCACATTTTCCCAAAACGCTTTCGGGCAATTGTAGGTGGATCTATAAAGTTTTGCGTTTCAATATGCATACTGAAGTGCATTCATGACTGCAACCTCATAGTCGCATTTGAATGTTGTAATGTATACTTTTAACTTCCCTTTTAAAATCGTGAAGAAACGTCTATAGGTATTCTATGATTTGTTCGGTAATAGCCCGAATATTAACGGAACAATATTGATTGAGTCGATGTCGGATCCTAAATCGATGTGAACCACATAAAATCGATAGAACCAATCTACGGGTGATATTTTAAAGGTTCCGTCACCTTAATGGTATCCATTATTTGAGTGTACTTTAATAATGCGCTTGGAATTTTTTTATTCAAATACAAAGATTTTTTCATCTTCACCATCGTCGGCTATCAGAAAGTCATGCGCTAAAATTGGCGGTATTGTCGCTTCGTTCAGTTTTGTAAATTTTAACTGTAAATATTGTAACTGTAACTGTTAACTTTGTAAATATTGTTTCTGTTTCAAATCGCGTATTGGGTCTTTATCGTATTTGTATTTTCTGACAAACTTTCAAATTTTTCTTCAAAAATATGTGACAAATGGTTGTAAGTTAATGTAGATTGCTTTCTTGCATTCATTCAACAATTTATAAACTTCATCTGATTGCTTATTAGTTACGCAAGTATGTTTAAAATAACGAATAATGTGTTCTTTTTCTTCATCCATTGCAATAGATGCAGTGCAAATGCTACGCAATGTGCAAACGACAGACAGATATTAAAATTTCTTGAGATCAGGTAGTTTGTGGTTGGTATAATGTTCCTTAATCTACTTTAAAGTGCCTTTTAATTTTTAATAATTTATAAATGGTTTATATATACATAAACGAAATACCACTGACTGACTGACTGACTGACTTATCACGAGATGTCCGAAGCTATAGGTCCGATTGATTTCAAATTTGATATGATTACTTTTTTAGGGACGTAGATAATCACTAAGAACGGATTTTACGCTAATTCTATTAAAAAAAATCATTATTTAAGTTCCTGGCGATAAAAACCGCAGGTTAGCATTTTGTCATCGGTTTGTATCACTGGCGTAAGAAATAGTTATTTTCAATATCAGATTATGTGTACGAATGAATAGAATTTTTCTACAAACGGTATGTACGACACAAAAAGTAACCATGAGAGAGTGTTCATATGCTAATCCACATAGTACTGCAGAGACGCATTGCCAAGACCTTCAATTTTGTTGGTTTGCGATATCACATAATAAAACCTTTGTCATTACAATTTACCACGGAATGCTATATAGCGAAAAGCATTAAGAAATATTGAATGTGACCCGGCCACAGTGGCCGTAAATTTATGGCGGACTGCAACAAAGGAAAAACGTAATTAGTAAAAGAAACCGTAAAATTTGGTAGATAATTTTATGGACCATCTGCCAAATATTACGGATTACGTTTACGAATTGCATATAATCTTTTGATGTAGCCCCCGTTGGGGGATGATACTGTTTCTTTTCGAAATGTAAATGATGTTGTTCATCAATAAGATGATGAACAACATCATTTACAGATGAGAGGTGTGCCTCCTCACAATAGTACGGCGAGTATACGGTTGTTAGATGAACATCTTCCGAGCCGCTGGTTGGGCACATACGATCTTACACAATGGTGACCATGTTCACCTGATATAACTCCGATTTATTTTTTCGTATGGGGTTTATTTTAGCTTCTCGTTAATTTTGTTAATAATATTCTTAATCTCAATACAACAGGATTTTATGACGTTGTTCATTGTCATTTGAACAATATTCAGCACATATGTTTAGGGTCATAAATGACACAATTGGACTGTATTTTAGCTGGTTTATATTAAAATGAAGATAGTGTGATTTACATCAAAATGATTGTGAACATGTTAACGGTCGCGATGATAGTGATGTGCCGTGTGTTGCCGCACGTCGCTCGTCTTTGTTGAGTAGGGATGTGTTAACACATACATGTTTTATACAGCAATACGGGGGTCATATTGAACATCTATTGAAACATTAGTTTTTTTTAAGGCACATTAGTTTTGGTAAAGTATTTAATTCAATTTGATCACCTTCTGCTCTCCCGATTATTTCTTCGGTGCTATAAAACTATCCTTACTTAAAGCCGAGTCGATCAGCAATAAAAAAGTCGGTTTATCTTTTCCTATGGACATTTCACGCTTGACTTTAAAATGGATTATATCAAAATTGTTTTGAAATGAAAAATATCTAATGGTTCAAACACAATTTTTCTATATCTGTTATGGTTTTGGATTATTTCCTATCTTCCCAGTTAAAAACACACACACTATATAATTAAATTAAAAATTTGAAAAATGCTGTAATTCACAAGTGAAAATATATCGATAACGTCAATAAAACATATTTAAGTAAAACATAAATTTCAAATAAAAAAAAATGGCATAAGATATACAATACACGTAAAATAATAAAACGTGAAATCTAATGAAGGGCGCTAGTGCGTATCCAGAGAAATCCCGAAACATGTATCTACGTGATATCCATTTTTCATAATACGAATAACCGTGTAGGAATCCCGAAATGACGTTTATTCTCACAATATATTCACCGGCGCGCGCCCGCGCGAGCGCCGCGCATTCCCAATCCGATCACGGATGCGAGCGCGTAGGCTAAAAGACGGCATATTGTTTCTGGCGAATTGAATAACTTTAGCACTTCCACGTATTAGGATCCGAACGGCCCGTGGAGTTCTCGTCCCGCTGCCCGTCTGCCTGTCCTCTCGCCCTCCGGAAAGAGCCTAGCTCCTGCAACGACACAGTCTTAGAGAGTCCTGGTTTGAACAATATTCCGAGTATTTATTTATATAGATTTTCGAAATTGTTTAAAAAATCTTTCGCGACGAATACGTTTTTAAATACAGTACGATTATGGTAATTTGCAGCAAAAGATAAAAACTCTAATTGCTAAATTGAACATAAATTTGCCAATTAATGATGGACATTCCGTCACATACGGATAAATAATTGTACGGTTGACGTTTATGAATTGCGTTTTTCTTTTGGTGTAACTCACTGTAAATTTTCCTAATTAGAAACACGAATGTAAAGTTTTTGTTTAGCCTTGTGAAGTGATTAGTGGTAGTGTTAGGTGCTATTTAATTTCATTTCATTCAATTTACTTTATTATGAATTAGTTTGTTAATTTACTTTAGTATTGGGACATCTCCGAACATTAAAATCGACATTTTTACGTGAAATTACATCTCACTTCTGATATTGTACAAGGTGGTCAAAGTCAGCGACAGGAAACGTGTTTTAAAAAAATTGTTTGTGCTTAGTCACTAAGTTAAGCTTCTGTAAAACAAAACCATGAGCTTGACCAAGCTAGCCTAAATGCGAAAATTATAAAAACAAAATAACATTATTATTTTCAGGAACGGTGAGCATCAAATTTGGCTAATAATTCTACAACGTTTACTGCGACTTGTTTGTTAAAAAGTGATGGTCATAAAATAAGTATTCATATAATTTATAGTTGTGTATAGATTTATGTACTTTTTTTAAAGTGAAAAAACCTATGTACGTAATAAGATAGTAAAGAATGTGCTGTCTCTTTGTGCATTTTTGTATGCTAGTCTCTGCAATTGTAGAGTCAATTTTTGATTTGATTTCGACTCATGTATTTAAATGAGCTTATGGTATGATTTCAGCTTTGTTTTATAGGTGTGTCCATTAAAAGCGTGTCTCGCGCACGTTCGTTGTGGTGCGCGTGCCGGAAAAAAAGTGTTCCTCGACCGCGTCAACGATGTACTTGTGCGAAGGATTATGGTAGCCATTTCTCCGATTTCGTTTATGTGTTTGTAGGCTTTGCTATGTAAAAATAAAATGTGAGTAAGTCTGACAGAGACCAGCCTGATATTGTAGCGAGTAGACCGAAATATAAAAATTGCGTTTCACCCGTTCCGGACTGCTTGGTAGACATTATAAAAGACTAAATACGTTAATTCGTCTGTGCTACAAGGCTACGAGTCCAATTCGCTATCGATTGATGTCTGGGCAAATAATTTTGAAAAATGTCAATCAATTCATATCGATGTTTACGATACGTCCTTAGACAAACCTCTTTGTTATTAGGTGAAGGTAGTAGGATTTAAGTAAGGTGGTGCAATCCTCTCTATAATTTCTTTTGGAGTCTGTAAATTCTGACACTTGAGTATAGAAAAAAAACCGGCCAAGCTCGAGTTGGACTTGCGCACGAAGGGTTCCGTACCATTATGTATAACAATGGTACATAAATGTATAACAAAGTGAATATATAACTAAATATTCTGTGAATATTTTAAGCGTCTACCTGTTGCCGATATCAATATTGAGCCAAACGAGCAAAAAAATCACGTTTGTTGTATGGGAGCCCCCTTAAATATTTATTTTATTCTGTTTTTTAGTATTTGTTGTTATAGCGGAAACAGAAATACATCATCTGTGAAAATTTCAACTACCTGACTATCACTGTTCATGAGATAAAGCCTGGTGACAGACGGACGGACGGACGGACAGCGGAGTCTTAGTAATAGGGTCCCGTTTTTTACCCTTGGGTACGGAGCCCTAATAACGACTTCGTGTGCGCCACAAATAAAATGACAATATTCGTTTTACGACACATTTTTATGAAGCTGTTTCGATAAATTCAACGGCTCCAAATAAACGTTAAATAAATACAGTCTAGGTGTGGTTTCCTCAAACTATAAGAAGAAGTGTAAATGTATCTGCTCGTTTGATAGATATTGATTGGTTATGCAATATTTGTGCCGCAAAATATCTAATATTTTTGAGTGATTTGATATTTGATACACTCTCGCTCTGTCTCTTTCTATTCCCCCTCCATGGTAGCGTTAAACGTTTAACGCAACCTTGTTGGAAGTCGCATTAGAAATTTTACTTCTTCCGCGCGGAGGGAATCCACGCACTATTTTTTGAAACATCTATGTAAAATGTTTGCAATCAAACAAGGTACAAACAGGAATTCAATTTAATATTCAGTATTTATTTTCATCATTTGTGATGCAATCGCGCCTATTTAAAATGTTTGTAAAGAGGTGATCGTTACTTGATATGTCAGGCTGTTATTTGCAATCTTTCAATAAGTATTTCTGAAAATTACCTTTTGTGTGGGCTTCCTCGAAAGTTTACTTTCAATTTTGGATTAATAAACTAAAATAAAACTATAAGAACATATACCTATAATAATGAATAACTAACAATTTATCGCTTTAATACAAACTACATTGTCCACTTATTATTATTAATGCAGGCAATTTTGTTACGCATTCAAATTATCATTAAATATTTATTACATTACATGTCAAATTACTGACTATCAGTAGGTGCCATCTGGATAATACGTCGGGTGTGCGAGCGCCGGTTGTTACACAAAGTTTATTTTTTATTTGTCGACAGAGTATTGCTATTACAATTTTATTTGAATTACCCATCGACGTTCAATATTACTATAGAATTAAGTCATCATGCACTGTGCCTTAAAAGGTCAAACGTTATATATATATTGGGTGAAACCTCAGAGTTTTTTATTAT
This sequence comes from Eumeta japonica, assembly GCA_005406025.1. Taxonomy (NCBI): domain Eukaryota; kingdom Metazoa; phylum Arthropoda; class Insecta; order Lepidoptera; family Psychidae; genus Eumeta; species Eumeta japonica. Next base: position 583,467 of record BGZK01000069.1, on the reverse strand, counting down.
ACCTATGAAATTATTAGGTAGTATTTTCCGTGTTAGTCCCGCAATGGATATTTAATAGTACATACGTTATCGAAGATTCTGGACGCAGTTTCTTCACCGTCGAAGCCAATGACTATTGACATATTTAAATTTAAATGTACTTAATAAAATAAACATATATGTAAGGTTTTTTTCTAAGTAAGTGTTTTTAGTGTCCGATCGGTCTATTCATTTAATGAAAATCTAGTTTCTGAGCGTATATCTATTTGAAGGTGCAGTTTTTTCTTAACGAGTCTTTTCACATGTGATAAATTGTACTTTTAAATTTTGCACATACGGAATTGCATCAAAATGGTTGACTGTCATATTATAATGTGATGTGGTCTTTTCTACTTTGATTGAGGCTACCACAAACAGGGGAAAAAACACTAAAGGTGGAAGTGTATTTGATAAAGTTAATATAATAAACAATCAGATTAGACAAACTCGTGAAAGACGTACCGTTTTTTCATTTCTATTCCTGTATTCTGCATATAATTTATTTTAAAATTGTTACCGTCGTATACGAGGAATCATAATATATTATACCATTTCTCGTTTAGTGCTGGACATGGATCTATTTTGGCTACATGGTATTAAACGACAGCCCTCGCACTTGCCTAATGCGTTTCGAAAACCTTACATGCTGCACACCCTGGTGAATCTTAGAAGATATGAAGGTTTTACCAAAGGAAATTCCCTTTCGAGGTTAAAGCGAGTGACGATTTTTAATGAAAACACCTATTACAACTGTTCCCGATGCGTTAGCCCAAGGCTTGCACTCTCATGAATTTCAGCATCGCGCAGATTAAGATATATGTATTTTTTATTATCATAGCATAAATACAGTCTTTAAAAAATTATTTGTATTTGCATTAAAAAAAACGCTTCGTATAATAAACAGCTTTTTAAGTTTCATTTTTTTTAACCAATATTTTAAACCTGCGATCAGTCAACGAGGCTATAAACGGGTAAATTACAAGAGGTTGGTGTTTGACAAGGTAGAGCCATTGCTCTATCTGTCTTTAGTAGCAGGACATCGGCTTACTCGTGTAAGTCTTCTTATTGGGCTTGGCTGCAAGAGCATACTGGATAGCGGGTTTGGGTGAGTTGACAAGCGTTTCTCGTATTTGGCTGGGTAATGTTTTATTTAATCCAAGACGGTTGGGATTTAGTTATTTACTTTATTAGCATATCTTTCTAAAGTGTTACTCATAACTTTTGTTTTTTTTGTGGTCATTGTAAGGACGGCTTTTACAAATTTTCCGAAAGGTTGTTCTAGCATTTTGCCTAAGGTCTTTGGCTATTCAGAAAACAAAAGTAGGTCATAAATTATTCAATTTCTCTCCATTAAAGTAATTATCTCCATTAACATATCCGTAAAAAACAAATATATAAAGTGCAATTTCAAAAATTATGTTCGTAGTAGCCTAAATATTTTTTTTTGTAAATCAGTGGGTAGGGTAGTGAGGTAACAAAATTAATGAGAGAAACCTCTATTTATTCGATTTGTAAACGGGCTGGACAGCAGCAGGTCCGACAAACAAACTGAGTATTTAATACGTATTCGCGGGACGTGCGCGTCCGCCGGGCGCGCGAGATAGCGCGGCGCGCGGGCGGCGGCGGCGGCGGATCCGCCCTCCATATTGCGAGCTCCGAGATAAGGCACGCGTCCGCCATAGCTGAATTTCATCACGCGTTCCCTTGTTTTTATGGAATGCTTACAAAAATATTAACTTAGTTATAAAAAACACGTTTCGGTGGCTATCAGTGATGCCAAATTAAAATAAAGACAAGTGCGAGTCTTAATGTACGGAACCCTTCGTGCGCGAGTCCGACATCATTAGACATTATATTATAATCTCTTTCTTAAGTAAATATAAATCTAAATATTTTGTAAATATTTCAAGTTTCTACCTTTTGTCGTTATTAAGATCACGAAAAAATCACGTTTGTTTTATGGGAGCCCCACTTAAATATTTATTTCATTCTGTTTTTAGTATTTGTTGTTATTGCGGCAACATAAATACATCATCTGTGAAAATTTCAACTGCCTAGCTATTACGGTTCATGAGATACAACCTGGTTACATACAGAAAGACGAACTGTGATAGGGTCCAGTTTTTACCCTTTGGGTACAGAACCCTAAAAATATTTTTTTTTCCTTAAGGGTCTCTTTCATCATTTCCTTTTAAACTGACTTTTAATAAAAAAAGTCACTTTAAAAATAAAATAAATTAACGTTAATTTTAAAGTGACTTTTTGTTAAGAGTCAGTTTATATCGTAACAAGATAGTGGAAGACGCCCCAAGTGTCTCGTTTACTATAAAATATCTTTTTATAGTAAACGAAATCAACTCTACTTAGAACACCTGTAACATTTTCTTCATTTTATTACTTTTATGAACAAATCGAGTAATAAAAGTAAAAGGAACTCCAATTGCGGAAGTCACTACATACTACTTTAAGTGATCACTTTTAAAATTTAAAATACACTATTAAAAGGGCAGGTGAAAGCATATCTTATAGTACAAGATCTATGTAAAGTAAAGCGAATTCGACGTAAATAGTTTCGTTGCGTATTTGTGATATGTTCATAAGATACATAAAGCTAATAATAGAACCTTTTCTAAGCAAGTAAGTACCGTTTTCGCGAGTTTCGGTGATAGTTAATTTTTGAAGTGACAACGTCTATAAGGACATCGGACGATTTTCGGATGGAAAAAATGTTACGAGTTCACGTCACCGATATGCTAATAGCCCCTATGGCTAATATTAACAGCATATTCTTTTTTGTAGGGGGCCGTTCATAACATACGTTCGTATAAGTGGGGGGGAGGGACTTAGTGTGACAAAGGGTACAAGGGGGACAAGGGACGGTTCTAAGGAAACGTGACCTTGGCAGTTCATTTTCTTCGCTCCATTTCTTTTGTTTTTCTGCCAGGATAGAAAATTATTAATTTCATATTTGTAAGTTTAATTATAATATCTTCGGATATACACATAGCACAATTTGGATCCAAACTAATATAAGCAATGAGGCTTGTACCATGGGCACTAAATAGTCGATATAATACATATATACGTTTTTGAAGTGAAACTTCTTTATCGGCGTATGGGAGAAATTTTATAGCAATGTAACGTTTTTCTGTTACGCGCCATCTTTATCTGTTACGCGCCATCTTTATTTCTGGGTAACATTTTTCCGTTACGCGCCATATTTATTCAATGTTATTAATGTCATCGTGGCATAAACATAATTGTTACTAAGGCCACCTGTCACATATACTTTCTGTCAACACCCTAGATCTATTTACAGTTTGTATATATTACATTTTCCTATTATCTAAGTTGAAACCTTTTCAATCGACATACATGAACTATATCTCACATTCTTTCATTGAGTGACTCGATTTTATATGTAGCGTTCGATAATTTTCCTACAATTCTATATGGCCCTTCATAACATCGCATTAATTGAAAAGTTTTACTTATCACCCTTCTAGGTACATATACCATTACCAAGTCTCCTACATGAAACTCTGAACATTTCTATTTCTGAAACTCAGTAGTGACGTGAAAAATAATATTTCAATTAAGTGATTAGCGAAAAAAATTTTATAAAGTTATTGCAAAAAGAATAAAAGATATTTATTCTAATTCCAGCGGATTTCTAACAGAAGTAAGTAATTAAACCTTTTTCTAATACATTCAACACGGGTGTGATTACGGTATTAAGGTTATTTAGGTTAACCTTGGATTGTAAATATCAGTGAGTTAAGCCATTAATTACAAAATGTATAATAACGATAACAATAATAGTAATAATTCTATTATAATTAATGAAATGCTATAATCTTAGTAGCAGAAAGGTGAAATAATTGTATTATTTTTGTATCCATGTCTATGATAATAAAAGCCTTTTGCATAAACTTTATCTAATTTAGCTTTATTCAACCAATTTCTGTGAAGTTGTAAATAGTAAATCATTTTTCGAAAAATGATGTCATAAAGAAGTTTCACTTCTTACGTGTGTACACTAATACACACACACTTTTTTTTTAGAAATATATACATATAATCGCCCAGACTTAAGACATACATATTTTTTTAATGAAATAAACAAATGTTTGTCTTGAGCAGGAATCGAACCGACGCCCGTAGGGTCATTACTAACTGTGCCGTTCAGACAGTCAAAATATATATGTATTTTTACTTATAAATTTTGTATCACAATAGCTTAAAAGTGGTTATGTTCACTCGTCTTTGTCTTGCGATGTTGACGTTATCGTTGTTGCGGTCCGTCGCAATCGGTCTCCTTGTATCTCCGATGTCAAAGAAAATAATAACGCTTCCATGACTCTGAGCTCTGAATTCAATAACGAATGAATATATTGTCTCAAGACCACACAGCCTGCACACAGACTTACTTCAAATTCCTGACGACTGGTTTATCCATCGGTTCACGATGAATTGGCAAAGAGAGCATTAAAAAAAATCTAATACATATACATTAATTATATATTTTTATTATATATAATATATGTTGACGTACTTCTATGTAAATTACCTTAATTTCTTAAGTATATGCATGTGTATGAATATAAGTGTATGCTTATATTCATACACATACATATAATGCCACAAGGCGATACTAAAAAATATCTTTGCAAAGTATACTAAGATAAAATATTGTTGCCTTTTAAATATGGACAATACGTAGTTGAATATCAGTTCTATTCTAAGTTATATTCAGTGACACGAATACTATTTTAGATGCCGTGATGCGTGTAATTTTTCGTGTCGGCGACGTTTTGTTCGGCGCTAGATCTGACTTCCGCGCGGCCCGGCCGGCTCACCGTCAGGCGCCGAGGTGTGGGCGGCGCGCCGCGGCACAAATCCATCCACTCTTGACGCCCATCGCCCCAGAAGGGTCTAATCTCGCTAAGCTAAGATTGACATTAATTTATTGTGGTCGGCTTTTTCTCTGCCGTGAAAAGGTCTCGCCTCCTTGAAAAAAAACCTTGACATTTCACGTTCGCTGTAAGATATCGCTTTAATGCGGAAAAGAGTAGTAATATATTCAGTATCGTTCTATGTGAAGCTGACAGACGTTTGATCAACGTTTTTTTATTGAAAGAAAATTCCATTTCATCTAATATGTCGTTCTTTTATCAAAAAAGAAAAAACAAAATAAAATAGTCAGTTAATTAAAGATGACATCACTAGTGACGACAACAATAATTAATATGTAAGTGAGGAATTTGTAAAACTTTTGCGATTGCTTTACTTAAGCTGTCATTAATAATTCATTTTCTTTAAAAATGTAAAATAGACTGTTGTTAATTTACAGACAGACAAAGCTTATAGATTAGTTCATTGTGCAACTGAAAAAGATTGAGGGAGTTAAAAGCTAATGTAACGAACTGCCTCCTGCAGTACCCCATCTCGTTGAGATTCCACGCAGGCTCAACGTTTATTGAGATTGATGACTTGGGAAAAGTTAAACTTCAAATAAAGAGACTTTTCGTCGCGATGACGACGTTTTCTTAGGGTTCCGAGCCAAATTGCAAAAACGGAGCCCTTATAGTTTTGTCATGTCCGTCCGTCCGTGCGGCTGTCCGTATGTCACACACATTATACTTAAAAACTATGTATATTGTATTATATATATAGTTTACTGTTTTATTATTATTATTATTATTAAAGAAAGTATTGTGTATTGTAGTACGTATATAAAAAGATGTATATTGATGAAAGGAATATTGGTGTCTCATACAAGACACTTTATTCAACACAATATACTTTTGTTATTTATAACAAAAATAAACATTTTAGGGGGCACTCCATTTAGTAGTTGAAACTATGCCACCTATCAGCATATAAATTATCTAATCTTTCGCATGGGACTAAATTACATGTAACAGAACCTGAATTATTTTTAGGAAACATTAACGTATGGTACGTATTTCGAATTTTCGACAGATGTTTTAACACCATTTTGAGGTTTCTAACCAATTCTTTTGATTAAATGAATATTTTCGGAAATGATGGATACGACAGTAGCAGAAATTGTGTACTCCCTTTATTTTAGAAATTGTATGTTCCACAAATTGGAAAAAAAAATACAAAGTGACGATTAACAAAAGCTGTCAACGAAAAATATTTTATATTGTGATCAGATATACCGTTTTTGAGTTATTGCCGAAAAACCGCACTTCTCAACAAAAGGACGGAAGTGCCACGAAGATACGCTCATTTGCTGGTGAACTTTTTCATATTGTACTGTTACATTTTAAGACTGTAAAAAGTATTTTAATTGTGTATTAACGTACTTGAAATTTGATACATAATTGTATATTTAGGTAAATACATTAAAGTAATGATGCATTACAGTAGTCATTTAACAATTGTAAATTACATTTAATAAAAACTTTGTATAAAAGACTGCGATACAATTATTTATCAAAACCTATTATTTACCCCTTCAAACCGGAAAATAATGTTAGTATACACCTAACTATCCAAAATTTCACAATACAAAATTAATACAAAATTTCATCTGTAGTAACTACAGAATCTTACGTTGAGCATGATCCGACTTGCTATTGGCCGGTTTTTTTTAGATTTAATTTAGGATTTTTTTTTTATGTTTTATGAAAAGGTTATTCTTTTATATCGAAGATTTCGAAATTTTATAGTCATGAACTATTATATTTTGTTAAATTTGTAAAATTCAAAACTATAAAATAATATTATAAATTTTCAATTGTAGAATTACGATTAAATTATGTCAATTTTCTTATTTCTCAACGATTTCTAGAAACTGCATAGTTACATTTTATTTAAAACAAATACAAATTCTATGAATAACAACGGAAAATAATTCAAAATGCTTTGTGAAATTATCTTTTTGTTACAAATGAAAAACAAAAAAAGAAAGAAGAAAAATTATGGCCTAAGATTTTTGGTAGGTAACGTTAAATATTAATATTCAATTATGTTAATGTTTCACATATTTAATAGTAATGTTGTTCAACCATTTTCATTTCCATAATATAGACGTACAAGAATAAAAAAATCGGATATGGAAAAACCTTCAGTTCATAGTGCAAATAGATCCAATCACTCAGAACTGTCATAGAGTTGAGCAGCTGAGCCTGAGGGAACTATAAAAGTCAGTTCTACATGTGATCGATTGTCTATGATCTAAGTTTGTGCTTCGCCTCTCTCTTTCTCTCTGTCCATAAATATATATGTATATATACACAAAACACGCATTAAGTAATGCCACAGACTTTTCTTAGGAAATTTATTATTTCAAAGAAAATAACAGAATAATGCCTTTTTGCCAAAAATACATTTCCAGCCAGCCCATTTAAGAATGCATTTGTAATTTAGTCGGTTAAGTACCTATCTGGAGATAGGCCGAAAGCTAGTTCCGATAAATATTACGCGTATAGAAAATTATTAATAGATTTAAAAACTAACGCTAAGTAAAGAGATTAATTGTAAATAGTGCATGTAGCAAAATACATAAAGAAAAATAAAGACGGTCTTCAAAAATCTATTTAAACAATTGTTTAAACAGACTTCAAAAACAATGAGGTCATTTCTACCTAAAGATACATCAGGCACAGTTGTGTCTCGTTGGATCGTCTTTTTTTAATTCAATATTAAAGAATCATATCATTCCCGTTTACAAATTATATATTCTTTTGCCTTGCCTTAACTGCAACAGACTTTAAAAACAACTCATTAGTTGATGTTTAAGTCTGTTTAAATAATTATTTAAATAACTTTTTGAAGACGGTTTTAATTTTTTTTTAATCTAGTTTATTTTGCATATTTAGGATACCGAGCCAAAAGGGCAAAAACGGAATCCTTATAGTTTCGTCATGTTCGTCTACCCGTTCGTCCATCTGGAGGTCAAAGGTATTTTACTCAAGAAGTACAAGATGTATATTGATGTAATTTGAAATATAGGTGTTTTGTATAACCGGCTACTTAATTTTGGGAGATAAATAACAAAAATAAATCGTTCTAGGAGGGGCACTCCATACATGTAACAGAAGCTGAAAATATTTTTTTCAGCAAATGTCAACGTGTGGCACATATTTCGACAGTACTTTTTAGGTTTCTAAGTAATTCTTCTGATTACGTGAATAATTTCGGAAATAATGTCTCCTAAAGTAGCAAAAACTGTGTCGCCCCCTTTATTTTCTAAGCCGTATATCCAAAAAATATGAAAAAATAACGTAGGTAACGTACCTATAATAAATACTTTCAATGAAAATTAATTTAAATATGATCGGATATACAATTTTTGACTTATTACAAAAAACTGCGCTTCTCAACAAAAGGACGTAAGTGCCATGACGATACTTTCTTTTGCTGATGCACTTTCGTTTATACTAGTTTAATACATAGTCAACATACTTACTTGTTTTTCTAGTTATAGGCGACTAAAGTGCTTTATGTGTGGGAAACATGGAAAAAATTTAACAACGTCTTTTTTTAATCTCTTGTGCATTTCTTTATAATGATGGTTTCGAAACCCTATAATAAACATGGCACATGGCACATGGCCCGACATGCTCATGGCCAGTTTTTTACTTATAGAGTAATTATAACTTTACAATTAATTTAGCTACCTTATCTTTTATACGGAGCAAGTGGAAAAGTAGTTCCGATCTCGAATTTATTATCCACTGATAATTATTCCAGGGTCATTACATTTGTAGTTGGAGTGAAACTTCCAAAATTATTTTTATATAAACTATATAAATTATATTTATTCTTTATAATATAACAGTTCTACAAATCATACATATTATATTTTCATTCATTTCCACATTAAATTAATTTACACTGTTTCTAAGAGTTCCGATGTATTTCTGCTAAGATTGTAAGTTAATGAAAATATATAGGTATATTAATAAGTCATTAATTTTAATTCTGAGTATACTATGTTCTACTAATAACCATTGAAAAGTAGTTTCTAGCGCAAAATCGCAGTATTATCGCCTAATTCCAGACTGTCAGGGAATGCTGTATCTACCATCATCAGCTCAACAGCATAATATGATAACTATAATACATTAAAATTTGAATGACTAAAAAACACTTTAAGCACACTATACGCACCTACAATATTTGAGGGTTTCTCTCGATATTCTTAGATCCCATCATCAGATCCTGACTTGGTGACAATGGGACTACCTAGAGCATACGCTTTCAAAAAAAAAAACAAAATTGATCCCCAATTGACAAAGTTAACGCTGAAAGTACATGAAAAAATACATATAGACAAACGTACAAATTCCTCTTTCTTTTAAGTAAAAATAATCTGTGAAATAAGGAATATTCAAGGTCGTGACCATTATACTGAGTATTACTTTGATTTCACTCCCATTATTTGAAATATATCACCGACTGCCTTAATTACAGCAATCGGCCCTCGCCACTGTAAACTGTTAAATGTGTTAAATAAGTACGTCCCGAACAACTGCGTAGCCTAGATTTATAAGTGTTTTTGTTGTTTCGCCAAAGTTAGTTCATTTGCAAATCCGAGCCGACGGTCCCCCTTCTGTTTCGAAAGCTCTCGGTTTTAAAGACTGAGTCCTGTAGCGACATTTTTAGGTATACAAAATGCCTTCAAATAAAAAAACATTATACTCATAATGTACGCAAATAAAGAGAGCTGAGCGAGTCACTCCCGCCCGAATGAAACGTTTATGAATATTTAAGCGATTTCCCCCGCCGTACACACGCTTTATGCCCCAAATGAAAGCGCTAGAGTTGCTTGTGATTTCTTTTTCTCAGTCCCCTTTTTTTTTTCTCTCCTCGAAACCGATTCATTTTGGTAAAGCCCCAAAAGAATGTAGGAATGTATGTATGATTGTCTGTCACTACAGACGGAAAGAGTGTGACGGAGGACGTCACCCGTTTTCTTTTTGGTTGCCGAATAATATGGAGTCGTTCGAGCATTACGTAAGCGCTGAGGTGGAATGGGGGGAGGGTCCTCGCTTATTTTTGATGACACGAGGGGCTCTGAATGGCGATCACGTCAGCGATATTTATTTATAAAATTTTTCGTATTTTTTGCCAAAACTTAATAAGGTAATCTCACTCGTCTGACCTCTAAAGCGAAAAGGATCTTTAGGCCTCCCCCGAAATAATTGATAATTGCTAACTCGCTCTCGCGCGGTGTTAAGTATGGTTAAGTAGGGAAAGTACCGCGCCCGCTATTCATTCGTCTGAATTTCTTCGGTCGAATATAATTGGATTTGATGTGTAATAAATACACATTTATTTATTTTTTACAATTGACTGAGGAAGATCAATTTCAATTTACCAAATTCTTAAATAGAACAAAATAATTACATATTGTTTACATGCTAATAATATAAAATTCAAATATAATGTTAATGATTTACTCTGTATCGTTTATAAATAAATGGTTTATTTCATTGTCATAGACTTAATTACTGTAATAAGTACTTGCTTATAAATATCAGTAAGGGAACGTGAATAGATTTTCCAAAAAATATATTAATGCTTACCTAAGCATTTAATAGCTTCGCTTAGTTTTATTGACAAGGGGGAGGGACGGGTTAAAACTTACTAAAATTCTGGTTACTTGGTAATACTTGGATGATGCCTATTCATAAAAATATCGAATAAAAAGCACCTTTAAGAATGTATTTAAGTAATACGTTGTTTATCGAGTCGGTTCCCACTAAAGATGAATCACGCGCAGTTGTGTCTCCTTACCAGAAGAAGATATCCTTTTCACTTAGTACTTCATGTTTCATATTCATGTTTATAAAGACTGTATTTTTTTTTATTTTGCTTTAACTCGATCCGACTCCAAAGACAACCAATTATTTAAATGGGTTTTTAAAGGCGGTTCTTATTTTATATTGTTAAAAGTCATCTTATTTTATATTTTCTAGTTTTCGAATATTCATAATTTTGTAATTCATTTAGCTGGCTTGCAAGTGTACTAAGCCATGGTTAATGAAATTAGCCAGGTGTCTCTTTAACTTTTGAGCGGAACGAGGAGAAAAACAGAATTTCCGAATTTATTGTCCGCTGGTAATCATTGCAAGGTCTATCTATACATTCTTAGTTGGAGTGCGACTACCAGATTATTCTTACGCAAACTAAATAAACTATTCTTATTCTTTGTAATATAAAAGTTCTTCATTTTATGTACATCGCATTCGAATTCGCTCCCATAGTAAATCTATTCACCGTATTCGTGGTGTTATCGCTAAAGTTCCGATATGTTTATGCTTAGGTTGTCACGTTGGGATTATATAAATGAACTAAAACGTGTAGATAGGCAAATAAATAATTTTAATTCCAATTAATGTATAGTAGGTTTTAACGGTTTAATGGCCACTAGTTTCTGTTAACACCACGCAATATTATCCTTTAACTACTTTTCGTTGTAGATTGCCGTGATCAGCTCAGCAATATGAGCTCAAACGAATTATATGTGCCTATGATATTTATGGGTGTCCCTCGATTTCCCTGGGATCTCATTATCACATCCCGATTGGGCGAATATGGGAACACCCTTTCAAATAAAAAATAGTGTTTTTCAAATCGGTTCACAATTGACGAAGTTATCGCCGAACATACATAAAAAAATAATTACATATACACAGACAGAACATAGGACTTCCATCTTTTCAAAGTTGTTTAAAAAATAGGCGGACGGAGCATTGACAAAAAATGATTGACACACTCCGTAGTGAGTCAGCTCGCTACAAGGCTGCTAGCCATAGAAGTACATTCGCGCCTAAGCAAGTCTAGAGACGGGTGTTACTCTGTTAAGTTCCCCCGATCCACATTGTTGACGTTGTGTCAAATATACTTACACATATTACGCAGCGCGCCTCCGCGCATTACTTCGGTCGGTGGTTTGTCTCTCCGTCTAAGTTTTCCAAGTCTGAGGCCTAAGTTATGCTCCACAAAGGGTAAATTAGCGAGCGGAGATTCGCAAGTTTATTGCTTCGTATGGCATATTCTTTCTCTGATGTTCGATAATGAAATGCTAGAAGCGATTATGTATATTAATAAAGTTATCAAAGACATTACATAAGACGGAGACCTCATGTAATGGCTTTGGTGTCTGTCTGTCGCATCGCATTATGCTGACGTTGAAATGTCGACCGAACACTCAAAATGTGGACCTGTAATGAAATTGTTCTAAAGATGCATAGAATTCGCAATAACTTTTTGTTTATAGTTTTATGTTGATAAATAAACGCTAAATCAATATAGTAAGGCATGTTAAGTTAAGCATGGCAAGTTAAGAAAATAAGAAGGTAATTTTTGGTACACGATATAAGTTGAAAAAGTATAACAATTTACCGAAATTATTTATCGTATATCGATATAAATGTCAATATTTCGATAACGGCTGAAAGGATTTAAATGGTTTTTCTTTTGTAATATGATAGGATGCTTTTTATAAAATAATATTACAAAAAGTGTTTTCACATAAAGACAGTTGATAATTGGAGCTTATATTTTAATTTGATATATTAGCATTCCCCCACAGCTTTGTCCAAAGCAAAATTATAAAAGGTAGCGCAATCAGAATTGAAAACAAGACAGGGAGCAGCATTGAGATGAAGATCAGAATCGAAAGTGGAGCCAACAACGAGGCTTGGGTCAAAATCGAGCATAGAACCGAAGAATCAAAAGTGCGATCGGGATCGGAATTAGAATCGATGCCGGGACCGAAATCAAGAACGAGACGGCATTATGAATGACAGAAAGATCGATGTTCGGGGCGAGTCGCAGACGGAAAACTAATTAGTAATAAATATTTCATTGATCGAATACCATCGCCGTAATTGTCGTGGATAGGCAAGAACTTGTTGCGGCAATTTCATAAAAGTGGTAAACTGCCGACAGAAATCGATACGTAAATGGAATAATTATGTCCGATTCGTGTATCGAAGCGTATTTTAGTAGGATCTGTTATAGTTTGTATACAAGCAATGTTATTAATAACCGCCTGGAGCTGCAGGATAAAAAAAGAGTTCGCCTTGCCCCGAGGCGGGGAATGAATAATTCAGATATAAATCTGTTTGCGCCCGCGCGGACTAAGGAAATATTGCGGAATGTGTACAATTGTTCATGCATAACTCAGACGAAAGTAGCACCAGAGAATTTTTGAGGTTTTTATTGTAGGAAATTTTGAATGTTTTTTTCGTATTTTAAATATTTCGGATATATCTGGGATTGAGATATATTCTGGGTTATTTTCTTTAGTTCATTGGCGTTAATAAGAGACAGACAGAGAAGGAGATAGTAAGAGAGAGACAGTATGCAGTAAGATTTCAGCCAACCTATGTATCTCTGTATGTATGTAATTGGCAAAAGGGGTGTTGGTTCTTAATACACATACGGTTGTTAAGTTAAATATATGCATTACATATGTATCTAAGTTAAAACAATATCATATCATATGCGATTGTTATGCCTTACTAAAATTAAGTCTAACTAGCACACACCAGAATTAATATTTGATTTCGAATATAAATTCTATATCGTTTCTTCGTATGCAGATACTTTTACGCTGCCAGAGCACATTCATTTTGTACAATAATTTATTTGAGTACTCTCGAGTCTTGATAATATGTTAACGTTGTAATTTAGCTGTAAATGCTGGCTGTTTTTTATACGTGAAAACCTTTAGCCCAATAGCTCGTCCCAGAACGAGCGAGCGCGTGGGTGTGCTATACTCTCGAGATGCCTCTATGTGACATAAAACCGTTCGTATATCCCAAGTTAGACACTAAATGAATAAAAATGAAATAACCTATAATAAAAAAAAAACCTAGTAAACCTAATAAAGAAACCTATTTAAATAATTTTTAAACAGACTTTAGAGATCGTTAATCACTTTTTGGAGTCGGTTCCAGCTAAAGATATGATAAAGAACATAAAATATATAAACATGAATATGAAACGTTAAATATTGAGTCAAAAAGACATTTTATTCCTTTTAGAAGAAACACAACTCTATCTGAATTTATCTTTAACTGGAACCGACTCCAAAAACAACTGATTAGTTATTTTTTAAAGTCTGTTAAAAAAAAAATATTCAAATAGATTTTGAAGGCGGTTTCTATTTTTAATTTTTGATAAATTTCATTTCGCATTTTTTGAATAGCAAAAACTTGAACAAACAAAAAAAAAAAAGCCTTCAAACACATTATACTTGCCTACAATATTTGAAGGTTTTCCTTAATTTTCCCGAAATCCCATAATTAAATTCTAACTTGATGATATGGGACTACATCCGGAGTACACCCTTTCAAACAAAATAAAAATTCGAAATTGCTCCACAATTAACGTAATTATTGCTCAACATACATAAAAAAGTACATACAGACGAATGTAGTACCTCCTGCTTTTTTGAAGTCGGTTTTAAAGGGCTTTCTAGAAAACTAGACATACTAAATTAGAAAGTCGACGTATTTTATTCATTTTCTTTAGTATGCACAACAAAAAATGGAGTCAAAATTATAAATACAGATGTCAGTTGCTCTGTGCACTTCTTTGTCTGCACGTAATAAAATATAGAGATTTATAAGTACGTACCTTAATATACACCGTTATAAGCATGTTGCAGGCTTGCGTTCCGATGAATAAATCCGGGTAGCTGTTCAAAAGTCGCATTACGCGAAGCAAGGAACGGGAAAGCGAAATTTCAGAAAATTTTGTACATCATTTAATTTGTCAACGTCCTCGCCATTTTATTTACTCGGATGAACGATGGCAAAGAAACTTTGCCACTTTGGAATATCTCGGAAGTTGAACTGAAAAGGCGCCGTATTGCGATGAAAGTGATTTTTGTCGAAGATGCGTTATTTTTTTTATCAACTTTCAGCATTTTAATACCTGTTGAGCGGAAAGTTCCTTTGAATGAGTTAGTAATTGAATTTTTTTTAGTATTACATTAACGACCCTCATTCGGTAAGATCTTGGTAACGTTTTGTTGATTACGAGCGACTAGCCGGTATCTCAAATACGTGCCTTAGACGGCTTAAGCGTCCGTGCAAGAGGGCTAAGTGTGTATATAAACGTTTAGAAAAGTAAAACTTTTCAGCCGCATTGAATAATTTAGTGAGATTCCGTTTAAAACGCGAGTATACACCGGCGCCGGCTTTTGGAGAACACCTCGAGTGCTGATGCTCATGAACACCTGCCTCTATTACGACATCGTATCATGGAGTGTGTTGGAATTCCTAGTGCCAAAAATTCGGCGCCTTGGTCAGTAAGCCAAGATCTATTGCGAACAGAAAAGAAATCTTCTAGAAGTCATGATAGGTAGCGTACGCTAATGTAAACTATCCAGTTTCGTATCATCAAACGTCTATTTATATCGACTGAAAGATACCTAGCCCATGATCTCAAAGCTAAAATCCTAAATGGACGAAATTATCTAAATTACCTTTTTAATCATTATGCCCAAAAAATTATTTTTTTTTATTATGTGATGTAAAATTTTACCTTGTTGTATTGCCGATTTGGAATAAATGACTCGTTATCTTATCCAGCAGATTTCGTACTTGTCCGAATTTTTTTTAACAATGTGAGCAATATTAAATACTGAAAAGTTAATTTCGTGTATGTCGTGGCTTCTTTTATTCATAGAAGTTATATTGATGACAATTCGAACTGGATACATTAGATTGGATCTTAAAACATTATTTTGGCCTAGCCAGTTCCTTAATTTTAAGTCATGAAATTGACTCGAGTCAAGATAATAATACAAACATGTTTACAATTTCCTTTTTATTGAGCAAATTAGCTGTCGCCAGCGGGCGCCGTTGGAGACGGCAACCGGATAGCGCGATGGACCTCCCCGCGCCCCTCGCCCCTCGCCCTTCGCCCCTGACCCGCGCCGCGCCCTTCGCCTGCGCCTAAACATTCCGTTTTCATCTGCGAGTTCCGCAATCTTCATCGATTTGCAGTCACCACATTTAGCGGGATTCTTTCATGTTCTGATTTCCGCATAAATGTTATCCATGAAACTGCTTCGATTTTCTAACTTGAGTGTTTCTAATGGTTCTACCAAGAAATATATAAACACTGTACATCGATATTAACATCCATCTAAATTATTATATTTTATTTAATACTCACTACATCGAGTATTATACAAACAAAATAATTTTCGGAATTAATAAAGCTACGTTTATGTGGGCAATAATAATATTTGTGTAATTCAAACTCGGAGATTAAATTTTGGCTATGATTGCTAGGGCAAGATTCGACCTTGATCTCGAAGGTCGAATGGCGCAATAATTATTGTAAAGGCTGTCTAAGGTTTCACCTTTGTTCTGGAAAGTTTGCTTTGAATGTGGAAGGAAATTGTCGAAGACGATTTCGCGAAAATACGAGCAAATAACAATTTAAATCAATTATTAATTGACAAATTAACGATGAAAACAACGCGCTTTATTTCCGTCCAAATGCGTGAAACATAAAGAGTAATGAGTTTAACGTACTCGCTAATGCATGTATCTCATATGTATACTTACGTTCGTCTCGTTGCAGCGTTTTAGATGCGAAAAGCGAGAACCGTCAATTTCGTTGTCCGGGTTCGACCGGACTCGCGTCAATAGAATCGCCATCATTTTGCGAGTGTATACGCTGATGATGCGATGATAATGCGGCTGTACTTGCAGAAGGCGACCGCCATCTGTTACATTATGACTTCGAAAGAATTTAAAGTCATTGCAGCCCTATCGAATGAGACGTCGTTGAAAACTTGCTTATATATTTTTTAGATTGTTCAAAATTTCGTTATAGTTGTGTATGCAGCTGATCATATTTTATATGAAACTCGAAAAAATAATCTTGTTAATATAAAAGAGGTCGAGGTACAGTTTAAGTGCAGTCTTTTAATGTCTGTCTGTATATATTTCTATTTAGACAAGCTAGTTTTTTTTGTAACGCTTAATGCGGAACGGAAGTCATTTCTCTGATTCTGATGATTTTATTAACCCACGAAAAAATTGTTGGGGCTAAAATCTGTTAAAAGAAAGACATGTACTGCAAATTTTATTTAAAAGTGATTTTAAAAATAAATAAATAAAATCATAGCTATTCAAAAAGGAACTAATGGCTGCGAAATCAGCTGGACTATAAACGTGTAGACGCGTAAACGCGTATTAAACAAATATTCACCAATCGCCAATCACCAAAGCGTTTCATGTAAAAAAATAAATAATGAAAAAAATAAAAAATTTACTACAAAAAATCAACACGTAAGCAATGCTCTAAAAAGACCGAAACAAGATTGAGAAAACAAACTAATAAAACCGAACAAATTCTACTTTAGTTTTTATTAATAAATTAACTACCCCATTAATTTTCGTACGATTTATAATTTGTGAATGGGTGCCGCCCCCTACCAAACATGATGTAAATTATTTAACTTAGGTTTTCAGCTCATAATTTAGTCTGTTAAACCAAACGAGAGTTTCTTAGGTTTTACAAATTTGGTTCCTCAATGTTGTTTCTATCTTTTTAGTGCGTTGTTTATGTGTTGATTTTTTGAAGTCGGGTTTTTTATTTTTTTTAATTATTTATTTTATTATAGACTTTTTAGTGTTCCATCCAGCACATTACTATGAAGGAAAGCGTGTGCTGATTAAAATATATACAGGTCCGTCTAAAAGTGAATAGCGGAACTAAAAAAATACAAAAAAAAAAAATATTGCAAACCGTCTTTATTACAAATGATTGACTATTCCAGGTAAAGAAAATGCGTAATACCACATCCAACACCCACTTGTCCGATTTAAAGCCAAAATACGACCATTTGAATGCATTGATTACAAATTTATTCGAATCATTTAATTAAAATGGTTGTAATTATTTCTGACTAAATTTAAACACATATGTATATTTTTGCACTCTCCTTTTGATTCCCTTTGATATCCTATGTGATAGGTTTGGTTAAAAAAGTTTTTACTTACTTAAAAACTACTTACAATTTGGCACCAAAACTTCGTGCTTTTTTCAATTTCTATTTAACGACATTTGGGTTTTTGAGACGAGTCTAACGGTACCTCAATTGTTGAAATTCATCCAGCCGATTGGAAGATACGTAGTAATAAAGAAATTTACAAACAAACATATAAAATACGCGCAAAAAACAATACCCTTCCTTGGCAGTCGGGTAAAAATGTGGTCATGTCACGCTACTTATTAACTATCGAAAATTGTGAGATCTCTATGACCTAGTAGACAACACTATCTATTGTTCCTAAACTCCAACATTTTCGTTGTTCTGCTTTGTTAAGTTTTGATATCTTAATAAAACAGTATTTCTTTTTCATCACGCAGCAGTGTGAGGACGTCGTTACATTCTATGATCTGGTACACCTAATCGATTATATTAGTACTTCTATAAGTGTAGTCGTTTTATTTATGTATAAATAATGCAAATTATTCTTACATCATATAAGTGTCAATAATATTATACGTATACATTCTTTAGGCCGAACGAATCGGGATCGATGGAAAGAAAGTCACAGACACGTTAACTCTATAATTACTTATAAGCCACTAGTAAACTCGGTTTATACATATATTTCAGTTTTCTAGGTATATATTAAAGTAGTAGACTATGGCTACGTGCAGTATAAAAGGTTTATCGGGCGTCTATATTTATTTTACTTGCAGAAAATTGAATCCGCTCTGAGGTTTATTTATTTTTATTCATTTTTAATTGAAATTTACCTCACGGCTGAACATTTTAGGATATTTAGGCATTTTACGCCAAGGAGGCCCACTAAAAGTTTTGATGATGAGTGACCAGAGTGTGGTGAAATTCAAGGAATCTTGAATATTAATAAAATATAAAGTAGTTGAACTATGCAAATAATACTTACTTACTACTTACAGTACTCTGTACTTACTTAAATATACTTAGGGTATATAATCTAAAATTAGATCAAAATAATGATGTATTGAGGTATGTTGAATCCTTGCAATAAGTATGTAGCGCCCTTTTTTGTAATTTACCTTGCCAAGGCCACCACAGTGCTCCCAATTCATACGAATCCGGTTATTTGTAACGACTGTTGGTTAAAGTTTTAATTTTTTGGCAGTACTTAAACGTTCGAAGAAGTTATAATTTTACACTTATTTTATTTTATGGCATCATTCAATTTCTTGAATACTCAATTTTATCGCATTGTAAAATAAGTCATCCCATACTAATTTAATTCCATGAAAATTAGAAGTTTCATTATGACGTAAATTGTATAAACTGAAATCAAACCCTCGGGAAGGACCTCTATAAACAACTGGATTGTGTAATCAAATGAACCGTTACAGGAGTGCTGTAGGAGCGCTGTGACGTCTCAGTGACGTCATTCGGCGGTTTCAGGTATAGGCACGAGTGGTATATCACGATGCCTCCGGGAGCACGTCGACAGAGATAGCGCGATACGGACGAACGTTGAGAAAACGAGAGCGAAGATCGCCTCTTACGGGGTTGTGGTTTGCAGTCAGAGAACACAAGCGTATCGCGTTTCAGTTCAGTGTAGTCGTAGGCATGTTTCTTAATCCTAGTCAGCAATGTCGTACTGAGTTTCTATTGGCCTTGCATTGAGTCATTATTCTATATTGTCTGTTACGTGAATAATTACTTGATATGAAATATTAAAAATTGTATTTCGACGTGTCCTATTTTTCTTTGATGTATTTACCTATTTACTTACTAATTATATGAGTGAAATTTTAAACTTTCCTCAGAAATATAATTGATCAGAAAAATAATTGATCAACAATTCTATTCAAGGTCGAGGTAATTCAAAGAATATATGAGTTTTATTTTAATAAGAAACGTATACATATAATGTATAGATATTTATGCCTAACTCCCAAATTATTAATGGAACATAGAAAACTTAATATAAAACTAAAATAAAACAATAGTCCGTTTAGTAAAAGAGTGTTCGGAAAGTTTACTTGCTTTTTGGTCTCCAAATCTTTGTATTTGATAGATTGTAGTTCGAAACAAAAGATAAATTAACTTAAATAATATAATGAAATCAAGACTAGTGAACTTTCTTTTACTACATTTTATTCGGTCATTATTCTGACTCTATTAGCGTAGTATAAATACTCAAGCAGTTAAACATTTGTTTAGTAAACGACTTTTATTTGTTTTCGATGAATCACTTATTGTCTGATCCTAAACAAACAACCAACTGCGCGACTACCACAGGGATCGTGCTAAAATCCTTCTATAAATAAAATAAATACTATCAAATATTTTTGCCAGTTTTATAAGCAAACTAAATAATAATTTATTTCATACGCGAGGAAGATATTTTCTTGTTTCTACATGTCTTTAGTTTATATTTTCTTAGTTTTCATTATCTTAGTACCGAAGAATACTTATCATTTTTCCGCAACTAGCTCGCCTTTTCTATCCCTATCTTATGACTCCGTCCATTTTAGGTTTAGGTTTTGTTTTTGGTTTTCGTACAACCTGACTCAAATAAAAAATCGAATAATTATGAAAAAAATCGAGTATGAGTTCACACACGGTAGAAGTGAAACTAAATTTCACTTCTCGAGCATCCCGTTCGTACGCTGCGTTAGTACACTGTTCAATTTTTAAGAGGAACGAGATGAATATACTAGGGAGAGAGAGAGAAAGAGAGAGAGTGCGATTAGTAGACAATTTCTTTATTACTTAAAGTACCCTTTTAAACAATATAGAAATTGTTCAATTCCATTTAAAATGATTTTTAAAAGTGCGCAATAGTCAGTATAATCCAACAGAAAATAGTGCGCTATAGATTTCAACGTTTCTCTCTTTTTCTGTCTCTCTTTCTTTCCATCTCTTTGTATATATTTTGAATAGATTAAGAAAATTGTAAACAGCATCGAGTTTAATCTCCACAGTATGCAGAGTCCGTGTACGGGCCCGTATACGACGGTAAAGAAATGGGAACGCAGACCGCTATCAACCGTTGCATTAAGAGGAGACGAAAGGTAGGAAAACTATATAGAAACGCATTCTGTCTCATTCTCCCACAGCCTAATACCTATATATATACATTTATAGCTTTCTCTTTTTAGTTAAACATTTTCGTTTCCTAAAATCCAATTAACATCGTCCCAAAAGAAGTATCACTTTAAAAAAAAAACCAAAACCTGACCGCGGAACAGGCAAACGGAAAAAGCATAAAATATTCGTGTTGAAATCATTCCATAAAATTCTATCAACATCTCGAATTAATGCATAAAAGACTATATCACTTTTCTAAGACAATTTTCCGAACCCGAACCGCTTTACACGTCCAGCCGCTGCGATAATAACGTGGGCACTTGTGTGAGCTGTCGCCCACAGGGCGCGGCGGCGCGCGATCACGGCTTTATTCTGGACTGTTTGGATATTAATCCAGTAAATTGGAACGTTAATTTGTTGAACAGCATTTCACGACTCCGAACTCCTGAAATTAGAAGAATTTTAAACGGGACGGGACGGTCAGGAATTCTTGTTTTATGCCCGTCGGCTCGTCGGCTCGGTTTAAATTCTCTTTTTTTTTATTTTCAACCTGCATTTGCTATATTGAATTTCCTGCTACGTCACATAAGCGTAATATTCCTATGGATGAATACAAGTCCGAAGACACTTCAAATCGGTTTAATAATTTAAGCTATCCGAGGTAATAAACTATCTTGTAGACATAGTATGAATCCATATACGGTGAGGCTTAAAAAAACTCACGCTTATGAGGTAATTAATTTTTTTTTAATTAGTTTCATGAATTCAAAAGAGTTCCTTTACAGTTTGCCCTTTTTCTATTTTGGTTGTGACAAGACTTTATATTTAAAATAGATTCGATAGGAGATATGGAATAGGAAGTTGAAATTTCATTGGTTCAAACTTAAATTGCTCACTAAACCCTAAGAATATAATATTTTGGTGAGACATAAACTACTCTTGTAGATTTCGGAGCCCGATTAACTTAAATCTAAAACGTTGATACTTATACTTCTTATAGAAACGGTCAAATTCCTACATGAAACTTCTATCGCAAATTCGGCAGAAAATCCAATTACTCGGCCAATATAAACCGCCGATAATGTTAAGGGTTCGTCGTTCCCAAATACGAAATTTCATTCAACCGTAATCTCGACTTTAATGGAATTAGTTTATCAAAGGCGGTTTCAGACGTCTAAAGGATTTCTCACTGTACTCTTTCGTTTGTTTGTTCGATTTTCGGCATGACGTGTTTAGTCAGTTCGGCGGTCAAGGTTATACATTGATCGACGATTTTAAAAATTGATCCTTACATCAACGTGGACCTCGTATTTTCAAGGAATCACTCTATCGTCTATAGTTGTAGCTGTCGCGCTGAATAGAATGGACAATATGTTAAGTCAGTGCTTAGATGTTATTATTCTTTGGATTAGTCACAATTTTTAATGTGCATATGCACCACACTTACACACGCACGCACGCACGCGCGCGCGCATACATATATATTATAGTACAGTAGGATCGTAAATCAAAATCAGCAACAGGAAAACTATTTGTTTGATCAGTTCTTCAAATTATCTGATCATAAATTTCATATTTATTCAATATAACACATTGATACTTTACATTTTTTTACCGTTTATATTACTATTTAGGAGCTCTGATCAACTCTTTCTACACTCACTCACAACTTTTGTTTCCCGTCCTGACTATCCTTCTAATCTTAAATTAAAATTGATGGATCGAACCCAAATGGAACTCACGTTCGCGGGACTGGGTACGGAGGGCGGGTGCCTCACGCGCCACCTACACCTGACTTCAGTTACTACTATACATATGGTAGTATATATATATGTATATGTCTATACTGGATAACGATTTCTTTGTCCTTTTAGTTGCGTGGCTGAGCTGATTACATCGCTGGCGAGCGCGGCTGTGCCGTAACTATAGTATAATTATATTAGGCCGCCGCCCGCGGCGCTGATCCGCTGCCAGACGGACATAAAACGCGTCATGCTTTCACACTGCGCTGTTATGGTTTGTCGTTAATGCGAGGTACTTTAGGGTTCCGTATATGAAGTACCGGAAAAAAGGAACCCATGTAAGATCACTTCGTTGTACCTCTATCTGTCTGTGAAGACAATTTTTCTCATGTACACGTGGAAAATGTAACAAGTTGTAATTAATACCAAATGTTTAGATCTGACCCGATAAAGTGATAAAAGTAATAAAGGATCTAAGTGAACGTAATCAAAGGATACAGCCAAAATACGGCCATATATGTAATATATTTAAAAACTCGTACCGAAGTCAAAACCTATAAGGTACGTACAACTAAACTCGAATCATGAAATTTAACAAGAAGATAAGTCCCCCAGTACAAATAAAGGGAAAGATCTGATAATCGTTAATTTGTAGATATGTAATATGAAATATATTTTTCCACAACACGGATTACTGAAGGTATCATTTGGTCGAATATTGCAGCAAGTGTTATGTTTGTTTTTCAACATTTTGATAAAAATATCATTTTATTGTGTTACATGCACTTATAATGAACAGTAATGTTATTGACGTAATTTATGATCATTTTATATTTACTTCGGTACTGGAGATGGAGTTTTCAATTTTAAATTTTTATTGGACTCGAACGCATGAAATAGTGACATCTATGATCGATTTAAAAAAAAACATAATTGCGCTGACTAACTAACTCAACAATCTTTAGTAAAGAAAACAGAGCTTTGAAAAAATGTAGTTTAATGCTTTTTTATTTTGTATTTTTTATATATAATTCACTATTTTATATCTATTAAGTCTCTCATTTTTAATAAATGAATATTTTTCTTGAAATAGTAACTGAAAGTTTTTGATTTGATTCCGTACCATAAATTATTTGCATTGAAAAAAAAGGCCCTTCGGATTCCGAAATAAACGTAGATTTTTCATCCATATTTCAGTGAATATTGAAAGTTTAAATAGTTATTTATTTTTATTTAAAACTTAAATTTTTTTATTAGTCAAATTTTTTCTCATCGTTCAAAAGTTATTTCATGAAAAAACCATTGAAATATCGTTTTTTAGTATTATATAAATTTCAAATGACCATCATTTCTATACTAATTAACCAAATTAATTCATCTTCGAACTTATTCAAGATAATCGCCTATAAAATAAGTATGCCAAATTTCATTAAGATCCCTTGAGAATTGCGGGCACTATCGTGACGACAAACCGAGCTATATCCCATATATATATACAGTGAAACTTGGTTAAGTGGGACCTGGATAAGTGAGAAACCTCCATAACTGGAACTCATGCTGAGGTCCCAACACTTTGGCAGTGAATTACCTCTGTTAGTGGGACGAGGTAAGCCTCTATATCTGGGATTTGTTCTTTCGATTTATCATCATAGTTACCTCTATAACTGAGACAGCGAGTAAATTTTATATGCATATACCTCTGTAACTGAGATAACATTGTTTGTTTACTCATTCTTATTCTACCCACAAATTCCACACGTAATTCCAAGTACGTAAGTACACGTTATTTTATTTAATGATCGCACCTGTATAACTGAAATAACCTGTATTCTCACCTCTATTAATGGAACTCTCTGTAAATGAGACAGATATTTATTTATACCTGTATATCTGAGACACTGGGTAAGTGGAATACCTCTATAAGTGAAACGACATTGCAGGTCCCTTGCAGGTCTCACTTAAACAGGTTTCACTGTATATACTTTTGAACTAATACTATTTTCTGAATCTCCTCGGCCACAGAAAACATAATATGACAAAATTTGTGCAAAATTCCAGTTACAGATAAATACTTGCGATTTAAATATCTACCGTGATATATAACAATATATGGCAGAAAAATTTTCAACTTCCCCTCATAAAACTTAAGACTTTCAAAACTTAAGATATTTTTGAAACTATTAAAAAAATTTTTGAAACAAAAAGTAAGAGTTTCGGAATTTTTGGGATTAATTTACCTCTAGTATCGGTATCAAAAACAGATAAGAGCAATCGGGACTCTTGGTAGATGAAAAACCTATATAAATAATAAATTTTATATACAACCCTCAGGCTGCGAGTTTTATCGCACTTGGCGACATTTTTTTGTTAAAAGCAAGAAATTTCCGATAACTATCGGGAAAATTTGCCTGACATATGTATATAAAAGATACATTATTTTACTTACATCACTCATACATATTTCATATTTCTCGATATGAGTTAATAAGTTCTATAGATGTTATGCAGATATATCCCGAGATGAGCACGCTACGGTCAGTGACATGTAACATCTATGCATGTAATACACATGTCTCAATCTGTGTCGGTACGAATGGTAATCCTATTATACACTCGATTTAAAAACCTATCAAATGTTCCCGAATTTTTTCATACGAATCTCTGATATGTTTATTCATGTTACATCCACGTCGATACCGTGAGAGAAATTTTATAAGGAAACAGATATATATATATTATATATCGTTTGTTGATTACACTTTATTCGTATGATATTTTTTTGAGTGTGATAGTAAAACGGATCGTGCCAAATAGGAAAGAAATTATACTCGGAGAGTATGTATGTACATACATAATCGTCAAACAACATAGTATATTGAAGGCCGATCAGATGAATTTTGTATGCGACTATTTGCCGCCAGCGACTCCGCCTGTGTAAGCTTAAAATGAATGCCTTCGTCTTTTATCGATGTATTAGGTCGATAGCGTTATCACGTCGTTGACCACGATCCCGATCCCGGTGCCGTTCATGGTTTCTATCCTGGTCTCGTTCTTGATTCTGATTTCGGTCTCACCTCAAATCAAGCCCTGGTGTCAGTCTAGAGCAAGAGTTCCCAACCAGTGGGGCGCGCCTCACAAGAGGGGCGTGGAGAGATATCTAGGGGGGCGCAATATATTTGCATTTTTGAAAGAAAAAATAATTTGGCGCGTAAATTAAGCAATAAAATAATATTATTAACTATAATTATAATAAATATCAATAAAAAAAAACGTTTCAAATTTGTTTGAAGTTTATATTGTATAATGTTGAATTAAAATAAGTGTAAGTCCTTAAAATAATGTGCGTTTTTTTCGTAATATAAGATTGAAAGGGGGGCATGAAAATATTGCTAGAAATCCAGGGAGGCTCAACAAAAGAAAGGTTGGGACACTCTGGTCTAGAGCTAATTTCAATTCCACTTCCAATCCCGATCGGGTTTCCCTCGATTCAAGTTTGATCACATTTTTGTTCAGGAGCGCATATTCTTACACTGAAAGCACATGTGCTACTGCTATATTATCTTTGAGGCATTGTGTTTTATAAACGTGTAAAGATAAGCATAAGGAAGAGCTGTTGTTTAAAAAAGTGTATCATTTCGAAACCAGTTTTTTGACGAAATTATAAAAAGTAAAGGAATTACTCTGCTTTATATAATTTCATTCTTATTATATCGGCAATATGTAAAAGATATTACAATGTTTACTAGTTAAAAGTTCACGCTTTTATAGGAAATTTAATTAAAGGATAGTAAAGTTTAAAATAAAAAAAAAAAAAAACAATTATATTTGAAAAAAAAATATAATAATCATATAATGTATATAATTAAATTACTATTCATATGATTACTCCATTAAAAAACATTAACAACAAAATAATGAGTTGTACATTATCATGAAAAATATTAATTACTCTTCTTACAATAAAAACACGCTAATATTGTTTTACGTCTCATGTATAAAGAGTGTGTTAAAATGGTTTTTAATTTTTTTTTTTAAGTTTCTTTTCACATTCATGGTCATTAGATGATCACAACAGAGGGTTGACGATGGTCAGTTGCAAATTACTTTTGCATTCTTTGCATTTTTGCGAATTGCTTCTGTAAGTTACTACTTCACTTCCTTATTCTGTGAGTCATACCGGCCCCATTTTTGTCACAGCCAAGTTGGTCGCGGTGTGGCTCTGCCACGTTAAAAAAAAATGAGCACGATAAACTCGTCAATCGCACGTGAATACCCATCGTCTACTACTTCTATGTAAAATATTCATATGGTGAAGATCTTATGTAATTGTATTTATCGCATCACCGTACATGGATATAATACGTTTGTACACTAATTTTATACACATATTACTACCGGTCACGGACGGCGCGACAGAACTGTTCGTGCCTCAAAAAATAAATATGTAGTACAAATATTTACCGGAATGATTTTTCTCCAGACGTGTAAAACATGACTGACGGCTGAACATAATAGGATTTGGCATTGGTCATTGTCAATTTATAAATCTACGAAAAGCTAAGAGTTTGATTGCAAATTGGAATGTCTGTACACAATCTACCAACAGTTTACGATACCACTAGATTGAAAACAAATTAACGATTATTTTGTACAATTATTCAGTGGCATGTATATCTTCATTTAATATTTTAAATGAATCAGCTACATCATTTAAATGCTTTTTTTTTTAAATACATATAAAAACTTATTCTTTATCATATAAGTGAGATTTGTGAATGCATTTTATTGTGACTGACTGACTAATCTTCTGCGGTCATTCACCGCTGGATGGTTTGAGAAAATAAAATTATTTACCCTCTGGAAAAAGAATTTAGTGCGGTGGTAACTTTTGAGCTAAAAGTATCATCATCGTTATCTTCTTGATTAATTATTACTTTATTATTTGTTAGATGTAATATTAACTTTGCAATGAAACTAGTCATTATTTCCTTATTATAATTTTTATGTAATATTTCTTATCCAATTTCCCGAGCTTGTTTATCTATTAATAATGGATACGATTTGGTAACACAAAAATTATATAAAAACAGCGTAATATTATGAAGACTATTCTGAGTCTAAAATATGTAATTTAAGAATAAATGTTAATAAAATGAATTAAATAGAAAATAGGTATCTCTGTTCATAAATTAACTTTACGTGTAGTACAGGTTTTTTTTGTAATTGTTACAAATTAATATTTACACTTACACATAAATTTAAATAATTTTAAAAAAGTTAAATAAAAATATTTATTTTATACATAAGCCAATAGACCCCATTAAATTAATAAGTTTGATATTATTGATCTACAGATAATAATTTTTCATTGGTAATAATATACATTTTTTTAATTTATAAATCTAATGAAAAAACATAGCTTTAAGTTTCAACTGAACGTTGTGGTACATCTATTACGGGCATTAAACAAACATTATGATTCGGAGCAATTGTTTTCGGTTTTGATATAAAAAAAAAAACCGACCATTGCTTCACTATTATTGACATCGTTAATTCGTAACAGCATTGCTTAGCAACAATTTAAATACGTACTCGCGTAGAACGACCGAATAATAGAAAGCCATTACAAAAGCAGTTATGTAACCGTAGACCTGTAACGAGCATTTTGACGAATAGTATTCCACTAGCAGTTAGAGGGAGGCGGCGCGCGCCTCCACCACCGGATTCGCTATCGCCCAGAAGTTCCGAAGGTCGTGAAGAGTTTTTGTAAACAACGCCTGACGTGGGATCGGCTCAGTAGCGGCTAACTCGATCGCCAACTTGTGGCAGTGACCGATATCGGAGATGACTCGGCGAGATAAAAATTGATGTGCACTTGTATTACGTGCGGGAATCAAGCGAAGAATAATAATGTTGAACGAACGTGAGAATAATTATTAGGTCGTGGAAAAAGTTTTTTCGTCGTTCGTAAGTAAAAAATTGGTCGTCTGTAAAGTCGGTTTAGGGACGATAATTTTACGTGATAAAGAAACGTCGTAAGAAAACATTGATGAAAAATTCTTTTATGAATTGAATTGAATTATTACCACTGAATTATCATTATTTTTTATAATACAAAGAAGGAGTTAATTGAATATGACAATGTTTTCGATAAATTAACATTTATTTGCACTCGTTAATTCAAATATTTTTCTACCTAAAATATGCAGCAAAGAGATAGATGTGTCACAAGCCGAACGTTTAGGCCGATCGTGCCTCTGTTGTTCCGCGCTCTCGCTTGCACGCTCGGCTCAGGCGGAACGCTACAACGAGTCATGGTTTTTCGTGCGTGCAGCCGGCTTTCATCGATTTATAAGACGTTATCACGTCAAAAAGTAACGGCGTCAACCTGGTAGCAAATAAGATCATGTTGTAATTACAAATAAATTGTTGTTTATGTAATTATCGTCGATAAACGAATAAAAAGATGTTTTGACTACGCAGAACGCTTAGGTTAAAGATTAATCATACATTGCCGAAAGGTTTTCAACTAACAACACCTAGGCTATTCCGTCATGCGCACTGCGCGAGTGACGTTGGAGGGTTATAAAGGTAATGCGATGAGGCCACGCCATCAGCGGCGGCGTGCGTGACGATTGTCATTGATGCGTTTATCTGTAAAATTCCACCGCCAACTTTCTTAATAACGCTAAAGACATATTTAGACGAATTAAGGCCGGTTTGGCCTGCTTCTATGCTCTTACAAATGTTCCTTTTTTGTTGGTAATTTTCTATCATTATATAATTGCATTTCATTCTTCTCGTCTAACCGTTTAACACAGACGATTTGTGAAAAAGAAGGTTCCGTTTACATTTGAATATTTGCTTGTGAAACGTAGCCTTTATGATATTTCAAAAGTAGTTAAAATGAAAATATACATGTAATGGGAATTATTTAAGATCAAAAGGTTTTCTTTTTATCCACAGTACCTAAGTAAAAGGCAAAATGAAATAACCTATTTACGATATAAATTTTGACGTGACAACGTCTTAAATTAGGTTGTGGCTGGGAGTCACTTTGAAAGTGTAACGCTCGGTAACGATGAGTCACCGAACGAGAGGGCCCGCTGAATTTGCGTCTCTCTCCACTCAACTATGATCGGTTCACGCGCGCAGCACTAGAGAATTAGGCATAGCTTGCAAATGTATTGCAAGTTATTGTATGTATTTGTATATAAATACGTATGTATGTAAAGGTAAAATAAATTTTGTTAATATGAAATTCAGTGCGAGATTCTTTGTATAAATTAATGTTTTAAATATAATTCTTGTATAAATAAATGTTTTAAATTGTTACTATTATTTCATCCTTCTTCCTACTATACGAATGAATATTCACATTAAAATGATTTTACCATTCAAAGTCGTTGTCACAAAACTTTCGCCCGTATACCGACTTTACAGGCAACCAAATTTTTGTAATAAGATAATCAGAAAAGTATGTTTGTGAAAGAAATGCGAATAAGAAGGCGAGCTTAATAACAACGAATTATGAAAAGTTATAAATGATGTAACCACTACAACCAAATTCAAAAGCTTAATCTCAAGTCAGTACTTTATTGCGGTTAACAATTTCTTTGCATGTATAAGAAGGTCTTTGGACGGAAAAATGTTTAGAAAAGCAATAAAAATGATAAACTTACTGACTTAAATCATTTTCTAATTTTTCTCAAGCCATGTTACTATCGTGTTATCAACTGACAAAACAAAAAGTTGATTTCTCAAATTATAATAAGATTGGATTGTTTGGTTGGGGTAATATATTCAGTAATTTAATAACAGAATATGTAAAAGTCCTCATTCTTTTCTTGAAGATTATTTGTAATCTATCGTTGTACCTTAAGGGAACAACTTGCAGGAAAAAGCAAAAATGACACCTGCCAGATCTGCCAGTATTATAAGAAATCTCTAACAGCTAGGACAGATATCGCGAAAACGATAGTAATGGCGATGGTGACAATGACAATGACCACCGCCATTAAGTCTACTGATGTTACCGTTTGTATTACGTTAGATTGTACAATGACTGTAGGAATGATGAATGCGACCGCATTACAATAATATCGATACGGTTTAGCCGTTCTGATTCACCATCGTAAAAGTTCATGCACCAAACACTTTTTGTTTAACAGTGTCTATGAGATCATGATATGATATGAGA
The DNA here is from genome assembly GCA_005406025.1 of Eumeta japonica. Classification (NCBI taxonomy): domain Eukaryota; kingdom Metazoa; phylum Arthropoda; class Insecta; order Lepidoptera; family Psychidae; genus Eumeta; species Eumeta japonica. Next base: position 552,434 of record BGZK01000069.1, on the reverse strand, counting down.
GCAAACGGATTTGTTGACCAGCCTCCTTAAATCCGCTTTTAGGTTATAACGTATAACCAAAAAGTGAACTGTCTGTCGTAATCGATGGGGTCGCCTTTGTAATCTGGTCTCAAATTGGAGTCTACTCAAAAGTTGTAATAAAACTGTGAAGGTACGTAATGTACTTATCTCCATACAAGATTCAGGGATTCAGCTGATAGCATTATATTGATGCTTTAATCAGTGACAATACATAGGGTCGGTAATAGACAACATCGTGTTTGCTATACTCCATGACTACTATGATGACTCCTACTTGAATTTAACACTTCTTAAGCTTGACTTCTATAATGAAATGTTTATCATTGTGAAACTAACAGTGCGTCGATTGTAGTGTAACAATTAAAACAACAAAAACCGGCAGCTGTAAATTGTGAGTAATCAGTAAAATACTATCGCAAACAATAACTCATCAGTAATCGGGCATTTACACAGTAAGCGAACGCTGCGCTGTCGACCATCGCTATGTGTGCGATGGTACCATCGATAATACCATGAAGCGCTGCAAGCACTGAAAGGCACAATTGAGCAGTCATTGTGCCTTTCAGTGCTTGCAACGCTTCATGGTATTTCTTGTTGGAACACTTACTTCTTTATATGTAAATAAACAAATAAAAATGTACACTAATAGTTTTTTTCTAATAGAAAACAGAATAATGTTTTCAAATGATTGGTCAGTTACAAATTGCCACACAGACGCCATTATTGAAGACAGAGAATTTTTGACACGCACAGCATGATATATAAAATTTGACATCTGTTGCTGTTCGAATATCAACGCGAAACTATTTTATAGTTTTTACGCATTAAATGAATAGTAAAAGTGAAAATGGAAATGCTTAGAAGACCGCGCCATGTTAATGACTAATAAATCTGTTGATAAATCTACTCGTACAATTAATGAAAATTATACGCCACGAAACGATACTGTAACTCCTGAAAATAGTTATTTAACCGTAGATAATCTGCCCCTCATTCTGAAACAAGAATTTTCTGATTCTCGCTGAACTAATAAGGAGTTACCTAAATTCCTAACACTTTTCAATACTATATTTGAAGATTTTAAATTATAAGTAGAAGAGGGAATTGATGTCGTTCTAGATTTAGAATATGATAACAATAAACTGAAAGCCGCGGTCCATGATAATAAAATAAATACATGACAATATCATTTGGTAAAACAGAACGTGAGAAATAGTGATATAGGAGTAAACGGAATACCAGAAAACAGAGCTGAGAACCTTGAAAAAACTATTAAAATGCAAGTACTGTATGTAATCCCGTAATTTCAAATGTCCATTGTATAAGTTACTAGTGTTGGGAAGCTAACAACTATAGTGAAAGACCATGAACAATAATTGTAAAATTTCGTGCTCCACGGCAACACAACCTTAATCTAGCGACAGCAGTTACATTTATTAAAAAGAATAAAGAACTGAAGTTAATTAATATAAGTTCTATTGGTTTTTTGCTACAATATTCAATCTTTACTATCAAAACGATATTAAATAACATTAATTTGTTATCTAACACGAAGCTAGTGAGACTCGGGTTGATTCTAGTATTGAAAAAGTGAATTCATCGGCTCTCGTTATCTAGTTTATCGTAGAGATTATATTTACTCTGTATACGATCTCAAAATCCTGATGGAGGATACCTCATGATTGCCGTATTACCATATCACGTGATATTCCTTCAAAGCGTGTTTGAAGTGGGAAAGCGTATGCGAATACGTGTGGGTTAATTTAAGTATTAATGTTAATGGTACCGCAAGATACAACGCCATTTGTACTGTCTGTAAATTTACATACATTAGAAACTTTCGTGAACAATGTAGATTTCTATTTAAATTAATAATGTGGTAGTCGTGGGATATTTTAAATTAAATTTTATTAATTGTAAATATACAAATGAATGTTTTTATACAATACCCACTGATCGGTGCAGAGGCGATTCGAATAGGCGATGACTTAATATTTGATCATAAATATTTTGTATCAGGCAAATTATTAATGTAAGCGGTAAAATTCTAGACTTAGTCATTTACAAATCTATTAACCTGTGGATGATGTTTACATCCCTTCATCAATTAGAAAGGAACCGATAATTTTTAAACAGCTAAAGAAGTTTTTTGAATCAAAGTTAAGAACACTTCGATCGAGTCACTTTTCCAACGAAAAAATATTAAATCGCAATTGGTTAAGCCCATAGGAAGCTACGATGCCACAGACAGACACACAGATACACAGACAAACCCGTTAAACTTATGACATCCCTCTGTTTGCGTCGGGATTAAAAGTCGATCCCTTTATAAACGTTATATTTTTGTATTGTTTATCGTTTATAATATACGTTAAAACATAAAAACTACATGACAAAATATCACGTGCCTCTCTAAAATATTAAGTTGATATTTTATCGTTCTTTCCAACTCCAGTCTATATATTTTACGAATGGCGTATCCTATTATAAGAAATGCCGTCCAGCATAAAGCAAAAGCGCCACCCGTGAAATAGCGGCAAGCATGAAGTCATTCAACTCGGCCCTCCGAACCTAATCGATGAAACCTAAAAAGCGAAGAAGCCAAACAACTGGAAAAAATCGTGAAGTAAACAAATATTAATGCCTATGTATAGAGGATTAGGTGATGAGGTTGTTCGTTTTCTTTGTATTTCTGTTTATTGTCGGTAAATTTTATCAGCATACTGTTTGGTGACACAAATAAATATATCAATTTTAACGAATTGAAAACTTCTATAGGTATTTAGACAATTTTCGGATTGGTAAAATTTTTTATTGGGTTTGCTTCATTGATATGCTAAATAATGCATATACGCCAAAACTTCTTTATGCACATTGGGCGTTTTTCGTATGAATAAAATTTTACGAGGTCGCGTCATCAACATGTTAATTAGAATTGTGAATTAGATGAAAAATTATGAAAACTTTTTGTGCAAGCGAAAACTTTCTTCTGTATGTGAAAATCGTAGTTGAAAATATAATTCAATTGCAATATCATTGTTGTTTTATTTACATTGAAATGCTTAAATTCTACAATTCAAACCTCGATATGCTGAATGAATTTTATTACAAATACATTGGGCTTGCGTAGCCCATCATGTGTTTTTATTCATAAAAAAATATATGTTCTTGTTGCTCAGATTGCCAATATATGATAAAATTAGACTAATGTTAAAAATTTCAATCTTAAATTTATTTTTATTTTCGATATGACAATTAATTTAAAAATTCCAAAAACGGACTCCTCTTTCTTAATTTTAAGTTTCATTTCCGGAGGCAGGCCCCAGTAAGTGCCTAATTTCTTTTTATAAATACGATATTTATCACAGTATTTTTAGACAAATAAATAAACCACATGTTCTATCAGGTTTAATCGGTTTACAGCTGAGAGATGACCTCTTAAAATCTATTTATTTCAAGTTTCGGCTCCTGAACCGTACGCTCGCAGCGCCAGCCTAGCGCCGGTCGGCGGCTGCTGACGACTGGTGCCATCGATGTGTCGACAGCGGAACTGACGGAATAGCGTGCTCTCCGAGGCACAGAATGAGTGATATACAGTACAACGCACGAAACTCTGCCGCTGAGAAATTTGTCACGAAAGCGTCGCAATGGCGTGAAATATGAACGCGGGAAACAAGAAGGAAGGGTGCGTTAAACCTGCGCATTATATCATTCGCGGGCAGTTTAGATCGGCAGAGTGTGCTGTACTGTAATTTGATTTAATATAAAAATTCACCAGTTCTTTCGCCCGCGGTCAGAATCGAACCCGGTGTCCAGTTATATAAAATGAAATAGTTACAGAATACTCATTTTAGGCGAGAAAATATATCAGTGGAAGTGATTAGTCTTTACAATTGGTCAAGGTGACGCAGTGACAAACGATAGATATGATACGAAGTAGCAAGCCTCAAACCGTGCACATCGCGGTACTACATATTAAAAGATGCATTTGACTATTTTTAAACTTCGTTTGCGACAAAATAGTTTTTCTCGTTTAAAATAAAAACTAGCATTGATTTCAAAAAAAAACCCAACTATCAGTTTGAAATGTTTGTATAGATTAATCTACGTAGAAAGTATGGAGGCTGTAACCGGTTCTATTTGCATGTAAAATGTGAATTTGTTTTAAAAGAACAATCTGATATATATATTTTTAAGTGAGGAGTAAGCTTATAAAATAGTAAATAAAAAATACATGATAATGTCTTTAGGCTTCAAACATAATGCATTATTATCTTAAAAAGGATTGGGAGTTATTATATGTCATGATAAACTGTTAGTAATACGTACTATCACTTTAAGAATAATGGTTATATACGACTTCATATGCATCAGGAAAGAAACTTTGGTAATGTTAAACAATACACATATTTTTAGGCTATAACGAATGGTCAGACTTATAAATAATGTAATTTAAGTATAATTATTACCGGCTTAAATTACATATTTTACATGGTACAATATGCATTAAATATTCAATTTGACGATACGAGTTTTTTAAGTTTTGGGCAAGTAAAATGAAAATTTTGTTTAAAACTAGTTATTGTTTTCACACCAATTTCCGCAAATAGAAATTTTATCAGATATCGATGCTTTGAGTCCAGTGCAACATTTCTGTTCATGAGGGACGTTCATATATGTATAGATAATAGATATACATATACGAATATCTGTGTGTGTGTGTTGCGTGCGTGCATGTGTACGTACCGGCGTCTGCGCACGCGTGTACGCGTGCGCCCAGTGTGTGTTTTTATAAGTAAGTAAACCTTGAATATCTTTTAAGCGAATGGATCGATTAGAATCGGTATTGTGGCATTCGAAAAAAATTTACCGAATTTAGATTTTTTGAAAATTTGAAAATCAATCACATTAGATTTTAAGATAATTTTATTCTTTTTTTGAAATGAATTAAAATTATCACAAGGCATTGTTGAAAAAGTTAATACTTTTTTCTAAATAAAATAGATTTCTGGATTGTAATAATGGATCGTAAAAATTTAAACAGTTTTTGAGGTTGAAAAACGGCGTCGAATTTTGCATAGCCCGTTCAAATCGGTCGCTTTATTTAAAAGATATCTTTGATGAAATGTTTGAAAAGTAACAATTAGGTAATTTTTTTGTAATCATGATAATTTTGAAAGGGACTCTGACTATTTTGTGTTTGAAAGTGTGAGCAATAATGTACTAGTGATTTTCGAGCTCAAAAATATTATTTCTTGAAACGATGCGTAAGTTTTTAATAATGCGTGGATACAAATTATGAGGTATTTTTTCTTACGATACGATGCTTGTTATTCTCAACTTGAAAAAGCTGATGATTATAATGACATATTAAAAAAATCCTTGACTTTAGACGTAGACCATGAAATCAGTAATCCAAAAGAAATATTTATGTTATGAGTATTTGTGAACCCATAAAATATTATAACTAACTAAAAAAGTTTGACATTTGACTACCGTTTGAAATACCATTGTTTTCTTCGCTTTTCGTGAATTATTTTTATTTTTAGTACAAAAGATTTAAGCTGAGCGATTTATCTTTTCGTCGACAAATCCATGATACTCATTTTAAACTACAATTCAAGTTCTGGCTAATATCAATGTCTTACTATAGCTTCATTACACAATGACACATAGAGAAGAATAATATAGTGCAATGACATATGGATTGTCATTGAAGGACAGCATGTAGTTCGTTTAGAAATCTGTTTAACAGCTGTTTTAAACCTTTATAACGTACTAAAGCATTTTTTTTAAATTGCATGGCCGTTCACTATAGAGCTAAGAATAAAGTAAATTAAATCGCTTAACCCTAAAAATCGCCGTCATTAAAAAAAAATACCTTCAGCGTAGCTAATTCGACTCGCTATTGCACAAAGTTATTCGATTTATGCTCCTAACGAATTTACCTACAAACTTTGATATAATTTTCTTTGGGAAATGAGTGCCTAAAAACTAAAAGTTACAACTGTAAGGATATTGCCCATTATAAAGCCGTAATACCAAACTAGAATTAACGTCAGTTCGCGGCCGGGGTCAGTCGTAATTATTTTAGCAAGTTTTCAACATTTTGAGGTCGAATCAATTAATGTTTTATTTTACATTAAGTTACAATGAAATTCATTTACATTATAATTTGATGTACGTAAATAAATGAAAAATATTACGTTATATGTTTGTAAATTGATCGTACACGCATAACACGATACATATTTTATGTATTCGATGTACTTGGGTAATGGCTAAAACCTTACCTATTTTACGAAATTACAATGAATATATTTCTATCTAATGCAATTATAATGGATAAAAAAATTGTAATTTTATACTTGTGCTAAAAAACTACAAATTGAATTTTTAGAGAATGAAATAAAAAACAATAATCATGCCGTTTAGAAAGATAAATTTAAAAGACAGCTTCAATACGGCTGAGATTGATTTGATTTGATTTGAACTGATTTAAGATTTTTGACATGACGCGTTATTTTTGCAGTTCTTTTTATATTTTTGGACATATGGTTTAAAAGGAAAAGAGGGGGACAATTTATGCTAATTTCGGAGGGATCATTTCCGAAAATGTTCACTTAATCACAAAAGAATCTTAGAAACCTTAAAGTGTTTTTAAAAAAATATATCGAAATACGTGCCACACGTTGATATTTACTGTAAGGAGTGCCCTCCTTAGAACTATTTATTTTTGTTATTTAACTACCAAATTAAGTAGCGTCTGGCATATCCTTAGTTGACAACGACCTTGAAAACCATTAGTAATTTTAATAGGTTTTCAAAGGCCATTTTTATTGAATTTTTGGAAAAGTAAATTTTTTTCTCTACCCACTCTATAAACTATTTACTTACATCATAGCAACAAAATGCACTATTCGTAAGTGTTGGCCGATGTTATGAAATCTTTGCCAATATCGATTTAGGACATTTTCGGCCAGTATTTTTAAATAATGAATTGTTATTTAAAAAACGCTAATTACATATTTTTAATTATAAGACTAGCAGGTCCCCGCAGCTTTTTTTTCTGTGCAGATTCGATAAAAAGACGTTCTTCGATTTCGTTCAACAAACTTTTGGGAATGATAACCCCGCTCGTCAATTCAAACTGCATGTTGAATTTACGAGCAGGGTTATCAGAATATTTATCAATAAAGTAATATGTAAAAGGCCGTAGCCAGGAAAGTTTTTATATGTTTACCCCCTCGTCAACATTGGTAATTTTAAAATAAAGTTATTACTCATTGTCTCTAGTTTGAATTTAGTTATATGCGCATGATAAGCTGTCTCCTGTTAAAATCTATGACCAAGTTGCTGATCACTCTCAATTGAAATACAAACTGATTGTTTCCCTATTTTTTCTCAAAAATTTATTTTTTATTCATATTTTTCTCTAAACGGCGTCTTCATTTGTCTGATATACTGTGTACGCTTAGCTGGTATAATTTAAATATAACTAGTTTCATTATGTAACGTTATAATAACAAATTTTAATAATCTACATTTATGTAAATGACCATGTCTAATAAGTATGTAGTTAATGTAGGTTTTAGAAGGCAGTAGTTCTTTTTATAGTAATTATTTTATTAATTAAGCGAACTTAATGAAACAATCGCTTTCGTACTTCACATAACCTTATAAACATACGTACATGCTCATGTGTATTTGCTTACGCATGTCGCCTCGCATTTGTAGTGCAGATGTCGAACAAAGGTGGACGATACAATGGGTTTCATTGTACGTTCAGACCGTGCTCCTCTGTCAAGCGTCACTTGCTGTAAGTGTCACTGCAGCTTGTGTGCGGGTCCATACGCCTTGTATGACAAAGCAGAACTGAATTCGTCTTCATTTTCGCTATTGAATTTCTGTTGTTATTTCTATATATTCGTTTACATGAAAAGACAGAAATTAATCTAAACTATTTTTCTCGGAATATAGAAATTTCATTTATGGTTTTGCTCACATTATAAAATAAAGGAGTCAAAGTCTGATAGTGTTCATATCACGTTTATTTATTATAATACATTTTCGTCATTCTGTTTTAAGTCTTATACAAAGTAAAATAATCAATGCTAAATGTTAATTGAACCGAAGGCAAATGTTTAGTTTTATACACAATTAACATTAAAATTGGGAATAAAAATATTGCCTTATTTTAAAGTAGCTTACTATATACTTTTAGGTTTTACCGACACTTTCAACAAAAGTATGATTGTGGGTATCCTTTTACATACGATTGAAGTGAAACTTTTTTATTTGGCATTGTGGCAATATTACGGTTAAATTAAAAATCAATAAGTCATGTTCGAAATCATTCGTATGGATCACGATAGGAATCATGATTGAAAGAGAAATTACTCCATGTAAAAAATAATCACGTCTGCCCGGGCGAAACAGCAGAGCATAGGTACCGACATAATTATTTTCAAATTCTTGTATTCGAATATTGGCCACTTTTGATGTGAACATTTCTGGTTTGGCGACTAATCGGAAATTCAAATTATAAATACAGAAACTGAGTAAACGAATCATAGATTTTACTGAATATTATTTCTCTCTGGAAAAAGATTTCATTTACGTTCGTCAAATCGCGCTAAGTTTTATTTTAAAATATTGGCCAGTGAATTTAAATAGGTAGTACATGTTACAAAATAATTAATAGATACATAGAAAACCAAGGATATTTTTTTAAGTTAACGATTAATAAATAATAAATACATATCGTATTTATTATTCATTAATCAATAATAAACAAACAAATATATTGTACAACGCAATTGTACAAAATATAAACTTAATACATGTGTTAATATCATCTGTATACATACAATTAAGTCCCTTTGTTTTGAGGCTCAATGACGTAAAAACTACCGATCATATCGGTATGGGACTGCGAGCATTCGATGCGAAATCGCTTGTAGATGGTTACATGTCATTTATAATATAAAAAATGTAAAAGAATATTTGTATGGATATTTGTCATATACTGACGGTTGGACGGGTTGTAATCAATTTTTTCATAGAGATATATTATGTTTTAAAATAGGATATAATATTATAATAATAAGATTATATTAAGTTATACATAACAGCATTACCTTTTATGTGAAAAATGTATAAATACCACTAATAATGGTATTTATACATTTCGTTGTCGTTTCGATGTCCGTTCCAGTACAAATCGTAATTTGTTATTACTGCCATTAATGCTCACGGAGGACCGAGACAGGTATCGAGACCGCCATTAAAATCGAGAGCGGGACAGGGACTGGACCCGACAAGGGAACCAGAATTGACATCGAAAATATGACTTTGATAGCTTTCAAAATTGACAGCAAAATCAGCCCATATAGAAGATGAAGGAATTTATTCTAATTTATGTTCACAGGAGCGAAACCGGGGCACATTTGAATAATAACAAAAATTGCTAAATTTAAATTTACGCCCCGCGAAGCGGGCGGGAGACCGCTAGTTATAATATATAAGTTTCTAAACATCTTTGGTGTCTCTTGAGAACAATCTCCATATTATACGCCATATCTAAGAGTGTGATCCCTGTCAGTTCTATGAATGTCTATGGTCTATGAAAGGGACGCATTAACCGTAAGTATATTAATAATGAACCCAAGTGTTTGCTGATCTGTCGAACAACAACCGGATTAATTCTGATTCGCCAATAGATCCGCTAGAATATGATGAAAACGAACTAGCTGAGTCGGACAGGTGGACGTGGGTGAATGCGGCCGTGACGAGGGTTTCTTTTTACAGTCCTCTATTACGTTAACCGTATATCGGAGACACAGCGTCGAAGCAATCTCCACCTTATTCTTGTATGCTACACGATTGATAATCATTGTACGCTTCACGTGAAGCGTTCGATAACTTTTCACTTCATTTTCAGAAATTCACCTAGACGTGAGCGTAATAAACTTGCTTACCTTGAGCCTACCCAAAGTCTTATTACGTAACGTTCGTCACATAAACTGTATAGCATCGACATCTTTGCGTCAGTACTTTGTACGAATACAATTTTTGTTCATCTACAAAATATTTGAAATAATAAAAATATGTATTACTGCACAAATAACTCACATTTTATGATTGTATAAAATGTTTAGTACCCTAGTTAGATTAATTTTAGAAACTGTTTACTGTGGCCACCTGGATTTGGTCAAATTAATTATATAAGTGTTTTTTTATTGCGCAGCATTTTTATTTAATTTTTTAATGTACTGTTGTTTTATATCATATAATTAATACTTTAGAATTGTTATTACATAATTATAGAAAATAATCGTATGCAATTAAAGATCACTTTGAGATGAGTTTTGTTATTAAGAAAACTCTGACCTTTGTGTGTATTTTAACAACAGCATTGTGGTAGTTGCCATGATCCTCAGAAGTACTTACATTTAACAATGAAAAGAAAATCCAACGCTATCTCCTTTATCGGTGTTAAACACATTACCCATTGCATAAACGAGGTTTAGAAATAAACAAATACGTAAATAAAGCTTCAAACTCACAGAAATAAATTATATAATATGACATTCATTTGTCTAATAATATGATGTTTCGGTGAGTTATCTTTTTTATTAAACAAATATTATCGATTTCCATAAAACGCAAACGAAAATTTGATCTATTTATAAATACGTAAATTGTAAAATTAAATAGATTTCCAAACAACCATAGTCATAAGTAACTGTAAATCAATTTATTAATTAAATATCCCAAATTTATTGATTAACGTGTTCGTTAATAAGTAACGTAACTAATTAATGTGTTAGAGCATAGAAACCCTACTGTCTTTTGTTTTCAAGATAGTCATTCAACAAATAGTGCTGCACTTTCAATTCTTAAAGTTTCTCAACAATGAGCATCTGATTGTTAAAATAACTATTAGTTTCTTAAATAAAATGTCATGATAAGTGTTTTGAATTCAACAGATACAAAGCTTATATATAACATGTAATTTTACCAATTTCGAGATAATCATTACGAAGCGTGACGTGTCCTAGCATTGGATCGGTGTCAATTCCACTATATAGGCAAACTAAGAATGAACACCTTAAGTTTTAGATACCGCCTCTTTAATTATATACATGGCCTCTGAGGCCTCTTTAGAATACAGACAATGCGATAATATAGTCGTGATTTCGTTTGGAAACAATACCATAAACAATAAAACAACAACAGAGATGTTTTCTAGTCAGAGTAATGCTTAACTTTTCGACAGACAAATTTCCATTTGAAACGACTGAAATAGACTGGTGGCCTCGAATTAGTTTAATCGGAGTTTTATTTCATTATACAAATAATGTGTAAAAATATTCTTTATCCTGAATGGTTTGCTTTAAATGACGCAACGACACTTAAATTCTGTTTGACTTTGTAACAGTTCATAACGTATTAGTTTCGGAATTGCTGTTCTTTATCCTTGAACGTAAATTTAAGTAAATCGAAAATCGATGAAGCAATAGAGGCGCTATGTTAATATCGCCACCCTTGGAGTTCGTTTAAATTTGTTTATATTGATTGACACAGTGGCGTAATACGTGAGCGCTTAATAATGTTCGAGGTTAACGAAGTCGACTTGAATTCCATGAATTATATTTGTTGAAGTTGGACAATGTCGTGTTGACCGCCAAAGTTGAAATCGAATTGGAAACTATTCTAGGCGTTTTATTTGTGGCCTATTCCCTACGCTGGAATTAAATAAGTTTGTTGCGACAGTTAGACGTGTAGAATGGTAGCGAAGAGAATACTCTTCACTCCTCACTTCAAAACTATTATAAATTTTCTACATCATGTATGATTCATATATTTTTTTGATTAGCTGCCATACAAACATAGTTTCGCTTTTGCAATAGTTCGGATAATTTTCGTTATATGTGTATAGATCAAGAAGTTTTAAAAGAATGAATTTCAGTCATTTTCATACAAATGCAAGACTGGTTGTAGTTTATTTTTTTTCACTCACTACATGAAATGTACCTACGGGCATTTTGAAACATCGAGCATGAAAACGGCACGAATAGATTTATTGAATGTTAATAATTTTTTTGTTTTATAAGAAAGGTGTAAAAGTTTTGAACTATCTAATTTATTTTTATTTTGAACATGGAAGAAAGCTTCTACTCCGAATTTTCCGTGGAGTAGTAGGTACCCTATTTTCATCGTATCCATTGCGAAATCGTATTTCCATTTTAATCGTCGGGTCGACCTTCAAACACAAAGGAGGATCGGCGTTCGAAGGCGATCTGCAAGAATTTAAATTGACCGTTTTCGCGAACGTATGAAATCATTTGAGCGACAAATAGTAGAGCCGAGAGGTAGCGCGGGGGGTCGGAGACAACGATCGAGACGCGGGAGCGGGTGCGCCGCGATAAGGGATGTTTACGCTGGGCCATTGTGCGAGCTCTTTGTTCCCGGCGCGTGATTTGTTTGAGCGTGGGCCCGCAAAGGCGCGCCGTTGGCGTCCCTAAGCGGGATTCTGGTTTTTTTTTTTCTGTGCTCGTATGAATATTGAAAGCCGTTAAATTTAATATGCCGATGTGGTTACGTCCATAGAGAAATGATAACGATGAATGTGTAGTGTTCTTAACGGTGTGCATTTTCACTATACACAATATTGACACACGTATAAATGCCACCATATTTTTTTTAATGGCATGCATATTCTGTGTGAACGTAGATAGAGATTTGACTAGATATTGAAGATTGTGAAACGACTTTACGGACCCCAGATTTGATAAAATCTACAGTTTCTATTGATATCTCGATAAAATGTCAAGAAGAAGGTCGACACTGCAGGCTAACCCTAAAACTTATCGCTATTTCCGAGGAAAAATTACAAAACTAATGAAACTCACATTTTTAGGGAATCTAAAATAATAAATTATTTGTCTACGATTGCCGTTAATTTATCGTAGATCGGCTTCTTTGTTTAGATTTAAGTTCCATGGTTTTTAGAAAATAAACATTTTAACTTTTATGATAATCAAATAAACAATTTTCAATGAAGTTTGCGAATCAATGTATTTTTTTGGACTTTGGACCAAGACCATTTCATTCATTTGTAATACAATAAATCACTTTTCCGTTTCAATTCAACATGAAGATAAAATTAATTTTTAATCGACTTCAAAAAAGGAGGAGAATCGACTTCAATTCGGTCGTCTTTTTTTATGTTTGTTACCTCAGAACTCCATCATTTATTAACTGATTTAGAAAATTATTTTGTTATTTAGAAAGACATATTTCTAGATTACTCCCGTTTTTCCAAAATCCATTTATGATGATAAGATCCATGAACAATTAAGGGGCATTTTCAAATATTATAGTTTTACATATATAATTTTTTTTAGGCTATAAGGGAAGAATTTGCATTTATGAAGTATAATTTAGTGACGAGAAACTGATGAAGAAGACAACAGATGGCCACCGGAACTCCTCAGCTGAATTTCGTCAATTGTGGACCAATTTTGAAAATACATTGTTTTTTTTTTGAAAGAGTATACTCCCGACGTTGTTCCATAGTCACCAATTTAGAATCTGATGTTGGCATCCCAGATAAATCGAGGGATACCCTCAAATAGTACATGCACGCATTGTGTGTCTGAACTCTTTTTTTATTTATTCAAGATTTTGCGTTTAGTGGTTATTATCTCACGCTGCTGACCTGATGATGGGAGTCACAGCACTTCTTAATGGTTAGAAGTTAGGGGATAATACTGCGATTTATCATCAGAAATTATCCTTCAATGGCAATTAATAAAACCTAGTAAATACAGAGTTTAAATTAATTATTTATTACTCTACCTACATATTTTTTATTCATTCGTTTATCTAATTCCAACGTGACAATCTTAGCAGGAACACATCTAACTCTTTGCGATAACCGTGAATTGTGAATCAATTTAAAATGGAAGCGAATGAAAGTATGATTTGTATGAATTGTAGAACTTTTATAAGATAAAGAAGAAGAATAATTTATATAGTTTGTATAAGAATGATTTGGTAGTTGTCCCCCAACTACGAATGAAAAGACCCCGGAATAATTATCAACGGACAAAAAATTCGAAATCGAAAACGATTTTCCACTTGCTCTGTAAAAAAGTGAACGAGACATCTGGCTAACTTTATTAACCATGGCTTAATCCACAAATAAAGTAAAAAATGCAGACATAAAACATCCATAACTAAAAAAATGTGAAATAAAATAAACTAAAAAATAAAAACAGTCTTCAAAACCTATTTAAATAATTGTGTTATAACAGACTTCAAAAATAACTGATTAGTTGTTTTTGAAGTTTGAAATCTGTTTTAACAATTCACAACAAGTAAACGAACAATAACAAAACCAACTCAAAAACAACTAATTAGTCATTTTTGAGTCGATACCAGCTAAAGACAAATCAGGCGCAGTTGTGTCTTCTTAGAAGAAAAGCAAGACCTCATTTTTGACGCAATATTTAAAATTTCATTTCATGTTTACGTTACGAACTGCGCTCGCAAAATTGAAGCTAAAAATAGAAGGGTAAAATAATTCTACTATTAAATTAAGAGTATCATCCATGTGTGCCTTATTTCTCAAAAACGTGACTGCTTATTTTAACTATTTAGATTGTGTGACATTTGCAGAGATTTGTGCATATTTACGTTATTTTTTTGATCAAAATCATTTTAATGGTTTCCTAATTACGAAACAATTTATATTGCATTTACTTGTTCACCTTCCGATGAGTTGAGGAAAAAACCCAGAATTAGAATAAGCAAGAATTAGTAACTCGACGATCTGGCAAAACTGTAGGTGAGAGGGTGGTTGCATTCTGATTACTAAAGAATTAGTAAATATCCTGAAACAATTACACATGTATGTACATTGTCTTAGGGTATGAGTAAAAGCTAAATGAATTATATATTATACTTTAACTACCTAACCACTAAAAATTATAGATAACACAAAGTAGGAAAAAAGCCATCAAAAACGCACAAGATAAAATAAAATTGGTTGTCTTTGGAATCGGTGCCAGACAAAGCAAGGCAAACAAATGTTTAATTCAAAAACCTAAATCTACAAACTTGAACACAAAACGTGAAGTACTGAATCATAAAGATGTCTAATTATGAAAGCTGATACTGCGTTTAGTTATATCTTTAGCTGAAATAGATTCCAAAAGCAACTAATTATTTTAACTATTTTGTTTTAAAGGAGGTTTTTATTGATTACCAATAGTAATTTGGGCTTGCTTCTTCGGTGTTGTAATAATATTTATCTAATTTTTTAAATTTAAATTGTGAAACTTAAATTATATTATAAATAAAACAAATAGAGTTTCAACACCAGACCTCTGAATAAACTTTACATAGGCGTTTTTTTTTTGCCCGTAAATATATGTCACGTACTCTCCGAAATTCTATTTACTTTGGCAATTATTTTATATAAAAGCCATAAATTAGTCTACAAGTATCTATTTATTTTTGCACTATCAGCAATGTAAAAAATAATAAATGGATAAATATTCAACTATTATTTATTAATTTAATCATTAATATGGTTTCACGCCATTTAAATAGACCGAGTTATATAATAAAGCGTTATTACTCAATATAGCCGAAAAGAATTAATTTGATATAGAAATTAGCAATTTCCCCTTGAATAGCATGTAATGAGGTATTTCGCCGTACCGTACCAAAGACGTAATTACTATACATATTATTACTTACGCAGGAGACGGTTGGCCTTGGGAATTTGTATTCAGCGTATAATATGTGTGTGTGTGTGTGTATTCTTGAGCGATACTTATTGGTATGCTTACAACGAAAGCAATAAAGCATAGACCGGTAAGAACCCTTACGTTGCGAACTCATTTTCTTAAAAATCCTGTAAAATATGAGTCAAATAATTTACTTTTTTGTAATATCGTAGTCTCATGTATACGTGTCAGGTTTTTCAAATTATTCTGTTACGGAGCAGTGCCGGATTTAGAGGAGGGCAATCGGGGCAACAGCCCCGGCACCTTCACAAAAGTGGGGCCTCTACAATAGAGACTTCGGAAAAATAATTCAAATTGAGGCTGGTAGACACTAGTGAAAGAAAAATAATCTGGGGTCTGGGGGCCTCCACTTCTTTGTTGTCCCGAGGTCTCCAGACCTCTAAATCCGGTATTGTTACTGAGGCATACCCTTCCATGGTATTTTCATTTTATGGTTGGCTACTTGATGACTCGGCCATTGTTCGGACTCGCAGCATGATTTCCTACAAATAAATAATTATCTAGCTATTTTTCAATCCGTCCGTGTACCTCTCTTTTGATCGTCCCTAAATAGTATAGCTAAGATTATGATGAATTTCGATTTAATAATTAGAATCAAGTTATACCTATTCATAATATTATTCTGTAGCTTAAATATACACCTTTTTTTTTAACATTATTTTCTTTCTAAGTTATCAGAGACAGCTTTCTGAAAGGATGATTTTTTGAAAATGTTAAAATAAATATTGCTCGGAGTCTCTACATTTTTATCTTTTATTTTATATCTCTTTGCTGCGAGTTACAATAACTCTTCTGATAAAAATGAATATACGATAAACAGGTTTACAAAAAAAAATTGAAGATAGTTTCAACAACTCCTTTTAATATTGATACAGTTGTAGTAGAAATTACTGTAGGTAACATAAATCTGATACGAAATATTAATACATTAGAAACGGTAAGATTATTTGAGTTTCGGCTTCAGATACGAGCTCAGTCCCGCGATTCGACAAGCGAGAGCTCAATACAGAGGGTTTCGACTCTGAATCCCCGCCTAACTGAGACATTTGAAATGGATCTTTGTTGCACGCTGTTTGGGTTTGAGTTATTATTTGAAATTAAAAGATATTAAATGATTTCTTTGCTAAAATAAAAACATATTTTGATCCATGAGATCACAACGAAATCCTTGGCGTGATAATAACGTTTATTTATATTTTTCCATGTCAGTTTTTGTATCGATCTACCTTATTTATGTGTAAAATGAAACTGCCAATGCAAAATCAAACTGGTTGTGCGAATCAAAGTTCGTACAGCTAGTGTAGTTTAGACTAGCGCTATGCTCTATAATTAATTGTCAAAATTGGTACCAGCGAGCTACTATATGGGAAAAACTTAATTTTCATCTATTTATTGTCTTATGTCCGATTCGAACTTATATAAAGAACCAAAGGATTTAGGGGATTGTTTTCATTTCGTAGCCAGATATTTATACATTTTTAGTAGTCAGGTTTTAGTTTGTCATACTTTTATTTTTAATAATAATGCCTATGTTTGCAGGACGTTTGAAATTCATCAAAGTAGGAAAATCATTTGCACTCAGCTATATATACAGATTATCTTTCCCCGAAATGATTTCACAATGACGAATTTAAGAAATAACTTTCAAGACTACAGACCTTTACAGCTCTAAAATTTCTATAAATTGTTAAAGGCTGATGCTGAGTGATGCTGAAATAAATCTAGTAATCAATTCTCACGAAATTTATTCCAATTAAATCTCAATAATCCTTTCCACACTTCTTGCAAATATTTTACTAAAAAGAAACAAAAAATTATTTTGTTATAATTCATTAAACTTTACGATTCTGCATAAGTAACATTGACAGACTTTTTTCTTGTTTCATCTTGATTTAAAGTCGATTTAAAATGCTGTAGAATCCTTTATTATACCCATAGTTGGCGAAAATATTTATGAGAATAAATTTTACCTTGTTCATAAACAAACAGGGGATAAACAATAATTTCGATAAGTCATTGTCATATTTTCACTTTGTATTAATAGTTAATTCTTCAAATACATTACAAAACGAAAATGAAGATTTTTGCAAGACATCACATATTCGACCTTAAATTCTTGACATTAAAACAGAGCAACTAACAAAATTAAAACAGTACACTTCAATCAAACAATAAGTCCTGAAATTTTGCATTTTTTTACTCTGTAGTTAAAGAATGTCTCTAAGTTCTGCGTGTCTCACGGCAAAGGCTTTCTTTACCAACTTTCAGTGCTTTCTATGTCTTGCAACCCTTCTCCTAAGCTTCTCCTTTGCCCGCTGTTCCTCTCAACACATCTTTCTACCTTCCATGCTGAAGGGGAAGACCCCTCTTTACTTTTTATCTTTAGGGTACCAGTTTGTCACCATTATATTCCATTTGTTCAACTCAATTCTCATGATATGGTCTGTCCATCTTCATTTTTGTTGTCTATATAAGAAAAGATATCTTTTGGTTTGATCTTTGACCTTATATACATATTTCTTAATGTAAATCATACGTCTTTCCATGGCTCTGTGGAAGTAAACTAGCATATCTCTACGATGTTTTGAGATTAAACAAATTTTGCAGTCGTTAATGACACAAGAGGGAAGACGCATAGACTGAAAACTTTGCATTTTATTTCTATGCTAAGAATGCCTAATTTTATAGTTTCCAAGTGTCTAATATCTTTTTTATCAATTAATAGGTCTTTTAATTTTCTATATGTTAAGGATTATAATATGGGAACGGCGACATAAGTTCCATTTTCCCAAAACATGGATTTTTTATTTATTTATCTATCCGCTACCCGCGGCTTCGCCCGCAAGGGCATATAATAAATCCCTTTTTCTTTTATAAAGATCAGTTTCTCTATCAATCATGATTTTTGTCAGTATGTTTTGAATTTTATTGTGATTCCACTGTCAGTTTATCTGAACCGACCGGAATCTTCCGGTCTAATTCTAAATTAAATAAGATAAAATATGTAAAAAACCTCGATATTCCTAAACTTTTGACCCATATGTTATGACCTTTGGCGTTGATATTTGAAATACCTCGGAATATGTTATTCTTTACTTTCTTAACAACAAGTCAAATACCAAAACATAAAAACAATCAGCCATTTTTTTCAGGATGAATTTCCAAAACCCCATTTTAATGCTTGTTTACATTATAATCGCAAATTTTGTAAAAATTCAAGTTTCCCAGCCGTTTCTTAATACATGTTATTATATGTAATTCTATATAACAATACTGTATTGCATAATATAGTGGTTTATCGTATTTTGGTACTTATTGCGCACATTCTACGAAATAATTCATATTTATACAGGTGTTGTGTGTATGAAACAGAATTTATTCCGCGATTCGAACGATTTTCTAGAATTCTGTGCTACTAAATTTAAGTATATAATTATTTCAATATTTGCTAAAAGAAATATAAACTACTTACACAAAAGTAGCTCTATATACATGTATACTTTGCAATACTGGAATATGCATATACCTTCTTTTAATAATCCATGTACAATTGAATTGTGATAGTATCGGATAATATATTACATATCGAAATTTGCAGGGAAATTATAATTTCGCTGCAAATTTAAATATCAATTTTCAGTCAATCGAAACATATTTAATTTCGATTGACTGGAAATTGATATTTAATTTCGAACAATAAATCACCATGCCGCTTTTTATATAGCTGTCAGTGAGTTGCGTGTATGATTTTGATGTGAATTTAATCTCTCATGCAAGATAAATACCGTAAACCAAAATTTAATCATAGTATATATACGGTCTTTGGACAGAACAAGCAAGGCTCGGCGGACGTAGCCGGCGGCGCATCGCCACGTCCAGTTGCTGGGTCAGAGGAAGTATCCCCTTTCAGGCTTTGTCCGCGGGGCAGGCCGCGCCGAACGATTGTGCGCGACATCTCGCGCGGAACGTCCCGCCACTTTAAATAACGTTCCCGGAGAACACGAGCCAGTCATGTTGTTCCCTGAGCTCGCGGCGACTTAAGACCCTCACTTGACGACGTCACAAGGTAGCACGAGAAAAATTCAGTTTTTTGGAGATCGGTTCGTAATTTTCTGTATGCTTTGTGATTTCTTCGTTTGACTGAATCAGAATCTTTGGTGTGTGTTCATTCACACACAATTCATTTAATTCATTTAATACATAGTGAAGATAGATATGCGATGAAATTTGTGTGCTTCAATTTTTGACAAATTAAAATGAAGTTCGACAAGAGTGATACAAAAATAATTTGAACAAGACGTCGGCAAAATTTACAGATGTTCTAGATAAATATGGAATTATGTACGTTGGTGGCTATTCATACTTTAAAAAAATATGAATGAATTGCTACTAAAGGATTTGGATAAACCATATGTCTTTAGAAATGATGAATAGAGTACCAGTAACCAGAATAAGTCTTTATCGGTCTGTCTGGTATGCCTTGGAATTAATCTTTTTGTGGGCAATGTAAACGGGAGTTTTTTTTTTATTTGCCTTGGACTTAAAAATGCATGTTAGTCTATTGAAGCGAAACGACCCACCATTCTGTAAATGGGCAGTCGGCAATGCTTTTTAAATTAGCAGTAACATTATTTCTCAGGCTGATATTACGAAGTTTTCTGCGTACAGTTAAAGTCGGTATTTATTAGCAAAATAATTTGTTTTCCTCTCAAGGGGACATAACAGCAGAACCAGTTAGTTCAATTCCTACTGTGTCCCTAAGGATACACTAAGTAACACACAACACGTATATATTATATACATACGTGTGTTGCGCGTGCATTTTCCATTTTCAGATTTTTATTATACTTCTTTGTCTAACTTTTAATCGTGGCTGGAATATTTAAAATTTTAAATTCTATCGCAAGCCGCCGGCATCTTTCAAGCTCAGATAATCTTAGACTTCAAAGGGATGTTAAATGTGGCTCCTTCTGTCTGTATGTTAGGTAGGTATGGGGAATATATCTGGAGAGGATACAAATAAGACGATCGTTGTTAGACGTTCCTCTTTATGTAAGTTAACCTCAGTTGCCGAGGAAAACTTTTCGAGGGAGAGAAATTTCGGTAAGCTTGATTAAAACTTTAATGTTCTGAATAATTGCTCTGCTGGTACTACACGTCTGCGATTATTCTGTAAAAGTTAAGCATGCGGTGTTAACAAATCTGAAAAGTTTACTACGGAACATTATTATCGAAATACATTGTTGAGCATCTGATATTTTAAATAATTTTGTTTTAACGAACACGACTAAATGCGATAACATCGACGAAACGACATGCGTTCACTGATCGATAGAGCAAGTCCCTTATCCACGAGTCGTGTAGTTCTACAAGGCTGTGTAATCTTATGGTGTAATGTCCGCTACGCTGTAGGTAAGTAATGTATTTATATTGAGGTGTACAATGTACAATAGGACTTCTCTAATTCGTAAATAGTTATTAAATTGTTAATATACATAATATATATACTTATATTAATACCACGCGGATGAAGTTGCGGGAAAGCTGCAGATAAATTAATAAATGCATAAGTTAATTTTTATTATTGACGAATAAGCATGTATATGTGAGTACGAGTCTGTTTTCGTAACATCGACAAAAAAACGAAATGCTCAGGATGTAAATTAATTTAAATGATTTTATTGATTTTATCTTAAATATTATACAATACTAAACTACATAAATACATATTATGTAATATTATGTCATAATAATATAGAATGTATTAGAAAACTCATACCACTGTTTAATAATTATTCTATTAGAAACGTATAATGCTGACACATGTCAATGGAGGATTTTTGTTTTAACACTTAAATATCTGTTACGGGCAGAATATAGAATTTCATTGGAATTTGTGATATAAAATCTGGACAATATGTATTAGATGCTTTCGACATCCCAGAGAATATATATATATGTATATATACTGCTTAAACTTATGCACCTGTGATGCGATTGAGTCTATGTGATAAAATTCGTTTTAAGATACTCAACTTATTAGGCTAATTAGGAAATAGAAGAAATAAGACGGAGAGGAATAAAGAAGATAAACCATAATTTGATAACTGCATTCGAGTGTGTGAGTAGATTTGTTAAAATTGTCTAGCACCATTCGAATTCAGTGCTCGAATGTGGATTTTCAGCGCTACATCTACCTCTACATTCTTCAATTACCTGATATTTCATCGGTATGGTATGTTTAGTTTTTTTCTTACATATGTAGTATCTATAGTATAGTAGGAGTGACGGTGGATCGGTGGTTAAGTGCGTTGCATGCGAATCGAGAGATACGGGATTCGAGCTTGACGCGGGCAATTCACCATTGAGCTTTTAATTTAAGCCAAATTATACCAGCACGCTGCGTACATCGGAGAACACGTTAAGACGCCTGTCTAGTACTTGGTCATCGCTTTGATGGTAAAAGTCATTAGCGGCCTCAATCGACATTGGACCAGTGTCGTGGGCGAAGGTACGCGATCCTCAATCTAAAGTTAAAAGATTGTTGGAGGGCGTGCTCCAGCAGTGGGATGATTGAGTCCCAATACAACAAATCCGTAGTATGGTTTGCAAGAAACGGTATTTCGGTTTCTGCTGTCTGAAAAGGAGACGAGGAATTAGGATCGTCCACTTCGTATATTCGGCTACGGTCTGTCGTAGCGTTGTAATAATTTTTAGATGTCGAAATACGCGTATGAAACTTGGTATTGCAATTGTGTGAACGTAAAAGGCCCTAAATCAATTATTTAGCTACCCACACATGCAAAACGGATGGAATGTTTTTGGATATATTCCCGATTTGTGGGATATACGTATTTACTGAAGAAGTTAAATTCCGTCTTAAAGAAACATCTTTTTCGCATCTTTTTAAATGAGATAGTGTACTGAAACGATTTTTCCCTAACAAATGCATCGTTTACGATATTTATTCCGATAAAATAATGTTGTATATTAAGAATATTAATGTCGATAACGGTGTGTATTAAAAATATGTTATATTTTTATTTGTATATCAATCTAAAAACTTGTAATCACCCATCCTATTGGGACATATACGGAAATTACATCGCGTATCCTACGAGGAAAAGTTTTCAAATTATGGAGGAAAAAGTGTAACAAGATTTTGTTGCTTGTGTGAGTTAGGACTAGTGTTATTTTATTACGTAGAAGTAGTAATATTTGGAAGTAATCAAAAAATATGTATTTCACATCGATCTATCCTTTGGTCATCAAAATGACTGGCGCCAGAAAGATGTGATGTGGCCAGATTGCTAATAAGAAGTGAAGTTTGGATCCTAAACAACGTGGCGCCAGCAAAAATGAGTTAAAATAAAAAATCAAATAAAACGAATTTGATCTTAAAAATCTGTAAAACGGTTGATCCTTCAGCCCATCCTTGAAACTTTCGGCTATGATTATATTATCTGCTTTATTTATTGGAGGATATTTGAGATCCTTCAGATATAAATATTATCTATGAGTTTTTGAGCTTAAAAATTTGAAATACGGTTGACCCTTCAGCCCATCACTGTAATTTCTTATTACTTTCGAGCTTAAAGTTCTAAGAATGAAAGAGCAGTAAATTTGTGAGCTCAAAAGATCGATTTTTGGTTTTTTTAAAGTCTCCGAGCACAAAAATATAGTTTTAATCTATTATAATTCAAAAATATATATGCATTATAAAACTTTTTTTTTTTAATTTTCCAACTACAAAATTTTTGGAATACGTTGTTTGATTTTGATCTACTATATGGCATCTGACACAATTTTTGAAACAAAGAAAGATGACCCGAGTACCAAACATCAATCCATCAAGAATTTCATGTTATTTTGAAAAAAGCCTCATTTTAAAATTTTCCTTAGACGATATCTCAAACGAATTTATCGAGCTTGATGCAATTTGCAACAATCGACCTTGTTTTTTAAGCATAAGAGGTAGATAGATTTTGGAATTTATCGGTAAAGTAGTTTAAATAATATTATAAAAAACTCTTTTAGTAAATTATTTCAACACACGCACATATAAAGATACACGAAGACATTATTAGGAAAATAGTCAAAATAGATTTTGAAGAGCCAAAAACGTTAAGATTTAACGAAAAATCTATTTTGGAAAGTGGAGCTGAAAACGGTATCTGCCCAATTTATGAAATTTTTTTCAATTTCCATAGCGGGAAGTTAAAAAACGCCATTGTTATAATATTTCGACTACTATATCTTTTGAATACGTAATTCAATTTTGGTCTGCTTTACGGCATTTGACGCAGTTTTCTAAAGAGTAAAAGACGATCGAGTGATGTATTGTATTACCATGTGAAATATTAAAATAAACACTTTTCAAAAAAATTTTCTGCAGCGATATCTCTTGAACAAATCATCCAATTTTTTGCAGGTTCAGACAGTCGATGCACCTGTTTGGGGAAAAGATCTGATTAGTTTTTGGTATCCTGAAAAAAATATTTTGAGTCTCTTCAAAATCTCCCTGGCAAAATTATTTCAACGTTTCAGGAAGATGAAGTGCAGTTCAGGATGTCTAATACACACACGCACATATAGAGAAAGAGAGAGATAGAGACAGAGAAATTCTTAGGCCCCTAAAACGTCAAAATATGGCGAAAACTCGATTTTAGAAAATCGGGGTCAAACAGTAAATGAAGTCCATAACATCCTTTGAATTTAGGACAAGTTTCGAGATGATGGCAACATAAAATAAAAAGAAGCGCGTTAGGAAGTAATAACATGTAAGTAGTAACCTGGATAAATGCGAGTTGGACTTCCGTAGAGAGGGTTCCGTATGACGAAATGTTATTTACTATGTTTTTTAAATTCGAATCACATTTATTTGTGAGTTATAAGACAACCGAAATCGTAAATTTGTTCGCATAATATGGACAGATTTGCCATGTTATTTTAAGACCATGTAGATTTTATAGAAAATCAAATGCATCGAATCATGCTTTTGCGTGTGCCTGTTTTAGGATAAATGGCGAGTTTCATTAAAAGATGAAAAAGTTATTCGTAAAGTTGAACATAACACTTGCCAATCTGACAAATTTTATACTTATCTTTTGGTGTAACCCGTTGAAAGTGTACTTAAGAACAATATTTAGTTCAGAAAGTTAACTTATTGACGCAGTATACAGTTGTTCTGGCAGGCCACTTTGAGGCACTTATGCTCCCACAATCTTTCTATTGCAGATGGAGGGGCCGATACTTAAGCCCCACACACTACCAAAAGCCTACCACGCTACTCCTTTAATGACAATGATATGAGTTCGCGTGATAAGGAAGGATGTCATTGGATAATACATAATCTAATAGAGAAACCGTGACTCAATATATGGACGATAACTGATGCTTTTAGGAGAAAACGGCAGATGTTCGAGAAGTCAAATATGATGCTGAACCGACGTGAGTGTTCACTTTGCCTGGCAATCGAAACAACACATTTTAGCCACCAAACACTCTGCCTGGATATAAGTATTCATAATGGAATTCTATTATGGACTTAGTTTTAATTTTCCCAAAAGCTGCATGCAATAAAAGAAACTTGCTCAATAAACAATGCATTTCTCAGTTGTATTAACAAAATTTATATTATTGTTAATTTATAATATAAATTATACTATGTATGATTGACTCCAAACGTGAGAAGAAAGAAATGCTCAAAATCAGTGAAGATTATTCTTGACCGCGGTTCGTTCGCGGTAGACGAAAAATATATTCCCACGTTCTTTATAATCCCGTTCTAATCCTGCACACGAACTAGATTGAGATCCCTGCAGCCAATTCTGTAAATTTAAAACGATTCAGTCGGCATTGTCGTGACGTCTAAATTACGTCAGAACAGAATTGCCGCCGCGCGCCCTCGGTTGACATAACATTGACGTCACAGCCATACCCGTTGAAACGTTTAAGTCTACAGAATTGACGTCTAAAAAAAGATTATTCATTTTGTGAAATTGGTATGAATTAACGAAAACACTTCTAGTATATACTTTAGTCTTTCATGTAAATATTTTGAAACATTGAGCTATGAAAACTGTAGGGATATACAAAAAAAAATGTATTTATATATTAGGGACAATATAACGCTTTAGATATACTAACAGAAGTTTTACTACTAGGATATAAAAGGTTCTTTGTCTCTTCATGGAGTCAAAATTATTAGTCATTCTTCTCTTCAAAAAGTGAAAAATCCAGAGTGGAGTGTACTCCGATCTGGAGTTTTGACTTTGTATAGAAAGATGAACGAAACTGTTTTTTCGAGAATGCCAGAATTACGAAAATATTATTTGATGAACTACATAAAATCAATACGTATATATCTCTATACCTCGAAATGGTTTGTCAATTAGTTTCATGTGAATACTGAAAAATTCCCATTAGACAAGACTGCTGTAAAATATGTGAACTCTTTTGCATAAATTTTAAATTTTCATGAGTAGTTAATTCTTTGTGACGTCAATGAACTTTTTTACGTTTACATATACGATATATCCCGCTAGTGCCGTAATTAATTACCTTAAAAAATACCTCAGAGAGGTAATTTACGGTCTTAGCAATTTCGGAATTTCCTGATGAAATTTTCATAGGAGAAGTAAATGGGAGAAAGAGTCTTCATGTCTATGCATACAAATTTTTCTTTTTTGCAATTCTAGGAACATTATTGTTATTGCTTTTGCTTTAAGTTATCATAGAATACCGTTTTTAGATATAATAAACGGTTTCTTAAATAATTTATTACCGTTGTTAAAATATTTAACTTGCAAATTACTATTTTGCAAATCTAGTTAAGTTTCAATATTATTTTATTAAAGCAGGGCGTACTGGCACATTCGTTCGGAAAACTGTTCGCATTCCATTAAATTTTCTTTATAATGTTGGGGAAGTTCTCCTGATGACGAAAGTGTAAGATGACAGTCGATATTTATTGACGTTATTGACTAAATAAGGAAAAATTAAACAAACGGCCTAAAAGTATTTTATTGAAATAAATTATTTTTTTCATAATCTTTAGGCAATTTTGATTCAAAACGATCTTTACACTTTTAATTGTTATGAATTTTTGACATTTATAATATCCTAAAATATAGATTTTTCTTGATTAGACAGTACATCTAAAAAGTAACTACATTAATATTTTCAATTTTTTATAGAATGTTCGAACAATTATTAGTAATAAAATCTTTTTAATTTTTTAAAAATTTGTTACTTAATATTTGTTTTTTCTTTTACAACAATATGCTCTCTACTTGTATGTACTGTCGAATAAGAATTATGACCTTCTCAGTCATATCTCAGTGTGTATTACATGTAACAAAAAGGTAGACCACATGCCTCAAAATTTATAGCAATAAAATGATTTAGCTTTTTTTTTATTATTATCTCAGCAAATCTTTATTTTATTATCCTGTAGTTGTATATCAAGTACTTTTTAGTAGTTTTTAAATACTTGAAATCGTTATGTTTTTTTATGTAAGTAATCTACGTTATTTTTTAATTTTATTTTACTATAATAGTATTTATCTCTATTATATTTTTATTTCAGCACTTTGTTTATGCACAGTATTGAATAAAATGAATATGAAAAATTCCATGCAGAACGAAACTAAATTGAAAAATCCACAATATTTGAACAAGTAAATTTTTTATGTAAATCCTATTATAAAAGATATATTTTTATCACACAAAAATATGTCTAAAGAACATGTGTAATTTTTTCAGAAAAATATAAATATTTTTATGAATTAAAAATTGATACAATGTTTCATTTTGAATATTACCGAGCAATATTTTCTAGAAGAAAATGTTGCTTGAAAATCTTCCGCCCCGCACCTATTGCCCTTACTGCTCAGGATTATCTGAATTATTTGTCGGTCCACGCGGTCTCCATATATACATTAGCCACATTCACAAAGACATTCTGCCTCGGGGCTGCACTTTGATCTCTTCCTAGCACATCTGGCGGCGTTTGATGGAGCGTCAAATACAATGCAACTACTCAGTACCTCCAACCACTTCAACTAGGCCAGCATCAAAAAACCGGTTACATGAAATTGGAAAGATTTAAAAATGTATACGAGTTCATTGGCATGTGCCCAAAGGAAGGAGAAATTAGGCCGCTGATAAATTAATCGAAATCATCTAAAAATGCATTCGAACCAATAAAACCGATGGCTGGTTTACCCTCTTCTCTTTCGCTTTTACAACCTTAAAGATTCCTGCGAAGGATAACTATGACAGTCTTACAATAAGATGAAACACAATATTCAGGACAACTTTGATTATTTTCCAGACCAGCCTAAAAACGCTCGTCCGCTATCAGTATATAGAGCTATCCAATCAAAAGTTTACGAGGGTGATCTGTCAAGAGCGATTCGCCTTTTGGTTTCAGACGGGTCATTAGTAAAGCAACGTTCTGGTCTCTAAAAAATAAACACTCTACCTTTTTCTACATTTGTCGCTTTCACCAATCGCGGACTCTTCAAACTAAATATTATCCGTGAGTGTCAAGGATGTTTTAAATGTCCTTAACACCTTTTATAACGGATCAGTCTCGAGCTCAGACGGAATCAGATCTCAACACCTCAAAGAACTTTGTTCACCATTTGCCGGTGACAACTGCCCCCGTTTGCTTGAAGCTATCACCAGGCTGAGTAATTTCTTGGATAGTAGCCAGCTAAACCCTGCCGCCGGTTCCTTCATGTATAGAGCTTCGTTGTACACGTTGTCTAAAAAGACGAAGGCATTACAGCGATTTCATTAGGTAATACATGACAAAGACTGGCGATTTAGGTTTGTTGTCGCCGCGTAAATGACGAAATGTTGTCTTTCCTACAGCCCCACTAATTCGGGTTCGGTACTCGCTTTAGATGCGAAACTGCAATACATGCCACTCGACCTTTCTTCATGTCTCTTGAAAATTCTGACAAAATTGTTATTAAAGTTTGATAATAAACACGCATTCAGTACATTAAACGCGATGTTTTTCCCGGTGAAGTAAGCGAAAAAATGGCTACTCTGTATCTGTTTCTTTTTCAAGTGTATGCATTGAAAAGCAATATTTTCTATGGACATAATATCATTTTATCACAGGCAAGGATTTAGCAAGGTGATTCGCTGGGAACTCTCCTGTTTAGTTTGCAAAACGTGCCTAATACCAGGGCTCATTTCTCCCCTCAATCTGTGGTACCTGGATGACGGTACAATAGGTGAAACCCAGAATCAGTTGAAAGAGATATTTCGCGGTTGGCCACATATGTCTGCATGTTGATAAATTGAGTTCCTTGCTTGCAGATAGCGTCCGCTTGTATTTAGTCCGGTTCTAGTCTATCGTGCCCGGCCTTAGAGATTTTATGACTTATGAGTTCTTCTTATGAGTTCTCCAATTTTCCTTGAAGCCATTTCAGAATCCTTAGAATTTCAAAATTTGCTACTTTCATAATCTTTTGACCACCATCTTGAACTTCCGGTTCTCGTCGCCTTAACCCTATTGCGGTTGTGCTTCAACCCTTAAATTGACATATTTATTCCGCCGCTGCCCTATTTGGTTATTTCCTTCACATTCTGCTGGTAAACTGTGAGACAGGCCGTCGGAAGCATCCGTAACACCACTCTGCATAGTAACCTGTGGGTCTTAGCTACTTTTCCGATACTTTACTGTGTCCTAGGTATCTAACGTTTATGATATATTGGCCTATATGCTTTCCTCGGGTCTGCTCGAGAGGTGGTGGAACTTGCTGCCAATATTTTCTTGCGTGAAAGCACCAAGTGTTAAATTCCTTTAAAAATTACTTAATGCAAAGTCTTCTTTCTTTAAAAAGACAAGATTTAAAGTTTAGAGACCTAGTGAAACTTTAAAATGACTTAAAACATTTACAGCTTTATCGTCCATTCCTCTAGATCATAATATTGCGGAACCTCCGACTGGACAGAATATTTGGGATGAAATCAGTAGCAAAACTACTTTTGAGCAGCTATTAAAGAAAGCACCCAACGCTACTAACAAAGCTAGGAATTTGGACTATGGTTGCATGCGTTGCCTTGGCAACTTTGTGACATTGATGGACGACAACTCACTTCGGGTGGCTATGGCATTTCCGTTGGGCTAAGTCTGTGAACCACATTTATACATTTGCGGCTCAACCGTAGAGGCTAATGGCCATTATTGGCTGAGTTATCAACGTAATTCAGGTAGAAGCTTGCCTTCTTGCCTGAGGTGCTATGCCCTCAACGATATCACTCGGCGGACGCTGATCTCTGCTAACGTTCCAAGTACGCTTGAGCCTCTTGAGCTTAGCCGCCCGGATGCTAAGCGAGCTGATGGATTAATGTTTATCCCCTGTCAAAGAGGGCGCTGTCTAATCTGAGATACCACATGTTTCAACACGTTCGCAGCGTCTCACCTAAATAATACCTAAATAGCCGCAGACTTCGGGGCTAAATCTGACGCCAAACAAAAAATATTTGAAATACTGCAATCTGAAGGACACATATTTTTATTACGGTCGTCTGCGAAACATTTGGCTCATGGGGTAAAGAAACAAAGTCCTTCCATAATGGATTTGAGAAAGAGATTCAGGGACAAAGCGAGCGAGCACCGTTTTGGGTCTTATCTGTTCCAAATCCTATCTGTCGCTATCTAACGTGGCAACGTTGCAAGTGTAATGGGGGAATTTTACACTAGGGCAGACCAGGGACGGCATTTTGTAACATAAATTCAGTTATTTTAGTTAATTGTTTACTTTTGTTTTAATTTACTTATATCTTTTAGCTGTTATTTAATTTATAGTCTAATGTTTTATGTAGTGTAAATATTATATCCTAGAATACTTTTTATACACTAAGAGAATATGTTTAGATTCTGTTATTACAATTTTATTCTGTTAATATAAATATACCTAATATCTTCTTCTATATAATTTTCAGGGTTCTGAGCCAAAATGGCCAAAACAGAACTTTTCCAATTTTATCATGTCTGTACGTCACAGGTATTTGACTCGAAAACTACAAGATGTATATTTATGCAATTTAGAGTATATATGTCTTGTATAAGCCACTAGTTAGTTTGGCAGTTAAATAACAAAAATAAATATTTTTTGCACTCGATACATATAACAGAAGGGGAAACATTTTTTTCCGGCAAACATCATCGTATTTCATATATTTCGACAGTTCAACATTCGACAGTCGAAGAAATACTATCAATGAAAATTATTTTAATCATGATCAGATATACCGTTTTTCAGTTATTGCCGAAAATCTTAGTTTCAGAACACAAGAACATAGGTACCATGAAAATACGCTTTTTTGTCGGTGCACTTTAGTTTACGCTAATTTTAGAATAATAATCGACTTACTTATTTGTTCCTCTAGTTATAGGAGACTAAAGTTTGTATACTTGTTCTGTGCGGAAAACGTGAAAAAAAGGGTAACAACGTAGCCATTTCATCTGTAGTACATTTCTTTGTAAAAAAGGTTTTGGAACCCTACTTTGAACATGCTCTTGGCGGGTTTTTAATATATTATATTATTGAATAAAACACTTTATATTATTGAAAAAGTTATTAAATATAATGCTGAGTACCAAAAAGTAATAACTCAAATTAAAAGAAATGGTTGAAATGTAAATAAATTCACCCTATATTTTGTATCTTTCAATCAGTCGGGAATCTATAGCATGAACCCAACTTAGACTTGACCAGTTATTATTATTTGCTGTTTTGCTATAAAGTCTGTACTATTATATAGTACTATATAAAGCACTATAGCATTGCAGCTAATCACACAAGATTACCATTTGCATGTATTACCGTTCTCATGATGTAGCAAAAAAAAAAAAAATATATATTTAAAACCAAAACGTTCTTTGACTCTTTAATTTTTTTTTTTGGTATTATATGGTGGGATGTCATATTATGACACTATGACATATATTCATATGATACAGGATACTGCGACATATATTCTGTGAAAATTTCAACTGGCTATCTAATATGAATCAAACTATGAAATAGTTTAAAGTTTAAAGATAGGGGATAGACAGTATAGGTTTAGTAATAGCGTCCCAATGACACCATTTGGATATGAAATACTAATAAAAAAGGAATAAAATATTGTCTATTGTCATTGCCGATAATGAATATAGCCACAAAAGATATGATAATATGAAATCGTAGTATAAGTCAACTGGTGTTGTGGTTGTACTAGTCACGGAGTAGGAACGTAATTTCTGTATTTCTGATATACGCTGTACTTTGTATTACACCCAAGCGTTGGCAAATATCATAATTGGCACTGTAATCTGGTTCACTGCTCCCTGAATCTTATGTTCGAAGCTATCAAACTTTCGTTCTGATTCCCCACATCTTGTTGGTAAAATGTTTGTGTTGTTAAATAGTTGTTACCATTTTCATAGTTATGTTGTTTGCTCTTGTACCTATCAATGGTTATGTTTTGTATTTAGCCTTTTTCTGTTTGGTTTATTATTAGTGTACTTTTCAATTTTCATGAGTTTTTAGGGACATCCTATAAAGTCTAATTAATGTCTAACAAATGTTTTCATTTAATATGCGGAGCTGCATAAATTTTCGCAGAATCTGAAGGTAATGTTAAAAGTGCTATAAAACATTATCGAAATCAATTTCACAATGCAAACCTGCACCTCGATCGATGAATTTTTATTGGACTGCACTATATATACCCAGGTAGGATTGTATTGATTTTTTTTTAATAAAACTTATATTCAATATAGTTTTACAAAAAAAAAATCTTTGGGCCATACGAAAAAGACATGGTATTTTTAATATATTAAATACAATGTGCACAGTGGCGCAAGCGAAAATCTACATTTATACAGGAAAGATCGATTCCAAAGCCAATTCAATATAAATTTGTTTACAGACAATTTTACTGTTGCAGTGTTAAGTACTTTTGAATTTCCGAGAAATTTAGCAGATTTTGTGGAAGACATGAGCTTGTGTCGAAGAAAGTCAATGTGGTTGCAAAAGGACAGATGTCCGGCAAATTACTATGTTTGATTGAGAAATCCCTTAAGCTATACTTGCTCTTGACGGTGGTTCGACTAACTTGATTCCATTATGTGGCCTCCTTAATGATCTGATTAAAATTTACTGAATTTTATTAATGGAGAACTCTAAAACGTGAAGTAGAGGAAATGTACACCAGTTTAGGCAGAGAATTATTTGTGCTGCGGAAGTGATGAGAGCCACGAGAGCCACATCTCGATTCAAGAGTTCAAGAAGGTGATTCCGAGTGTGCATGAGGGAAGGTGTAAGTAATGTAGAACACATTCTAACTAAAAATCTAAATAGTCAAATATAAAAAAGTGGTATTAGGATATCATTAAAGTTTTTTAAACAACAATGAATTAATAAGATCGATATTCAGAATACAAGGAGTACTAAAAATCGACGAGTGACATTTTGTGTGGATTTAGAAGAGTCTAAGGAGATGTCATGATACATGGAGGGATGTTCCTCTGGAGGGCAGCCGTAAAGTAAACATATATATGCTAGGGGAATTTTTGTCGATATTTATTATACATTATTGCATTGTTTATTTTTTTAAGAAGTTATATTTTAAATCAACAGTTTTTCTTTTTAATTTTTAAAATCCGAGTATAGGTTTTCAAGTCTGGGCGAATCACACAACCTTTACGATGATGGGCGTTCAATACTCAATAGATACATTTTTTTATAGTGTCAATGATCCAAATTTGTCTATATAATTAAGTGAAATTATTGACATGAATTTAGAATATTAAACATTGATTATTACTTGTGAATAAATGGAATATGCGTTTTTAAACGGTTTCATTATGTA
The DNA here is from genome assembly GCA_005406025.1 of Eumeta japonica. NCBI lineage: Eukaryota > Metazoa > Arthropoda > Insecta > Lepidoptera > Psychidae > Eumeta > Eumeta japonica. The sequence continues at coordinate 518,703 of BGZK01000069.1, read as the reverse complement.
TGTATATACAATTTTTGCCGATATTTGTAATATAATTCTAAACAGTTTCTTATAAAACTTGCAAAATAAAGCCAAACAACAGCAAAAGTTTAACAATGCTTAGAAACTCTTTTATTAGATTAAAATTACTTTCTAAATTAAACATTTCCTTTTTTTTTTCATTTGATGTACGTACTCTTCCAACACTTTCCAATAAAAATACTAGTAATTTCTTTATTATTTTTTTCATGCACTTAGCTACTAAGCAGAGTTATTTATAAGTATTTAAATATTTAGTTTAAACGCCATTCTGAGGGCCTACTACAAAGCTCTAGAAAACTATTTTTATAAGATTCTTTCATTAGTTACGTCAGCGCGGGAAAGTTATAGATAAAGATATAGAATGTGCCTAGATAAATAGAATGCCCTAGCGCATTATGCTAGGGTCACTGAACGTTAACAGAGTTGTTTATCATGGAAAATGAAATATTTAAGATTCACGATTAAATTAATAATTGCTCATGTGAGTTTTTTTTTATTATATAATAACAGAAATTCACTTGAGAATCAATATTCATTCTTTCCATTTTGCAAGTCTCGTCATAATTACTAATAAATGAGTAATGAACCTGTGTACACGTTATTAATTCTTAAATGTAAACATCAATTAAAAATTATTAATCCGAAACAGTATATTTTATGCGTACTCTTTCAGAATGTGAGCTAATCATATAAAAAATTTATAATTGAGGACGTTCACACACGCATACGAACACATACACACACGCATACACACACGCGCGCGCACACGTACACGCGCAAACAATCGTACGCACGCACACACACGACATACATCTAAATTATATACCAACACGTAGATTTATTTTACGTTGTTATATTAGCGTGACGATATGTCAGAAATAATTCATGTCCAACGATAATGGGAACGCACGCCCTCTATTATTTTCATGAAATGGCCAATTGACCGCAAGCATTCAGCATTCAATCATTCCCTATTTAATTACGACGCAGAAACGTTAACAAATAAAATATTATAGACTCTTAATTCAATAATACAAAGTTGTTGTTAACAGGTTTGTTCAATAGTGTAAAGTACAACAATTATATATATTATAAATTAAATGATAACGTTCTAAACCGTACAGTGCGTTTTAATTTTAACCAAGTGTGAACTTGTAAGTACATTTTTTGCTGCTTACCCATTCAAATATGTACAAGCACTCAGCATCAATGACATATTGGAAATTGGTAACAAGAATTGCTACGCAGATGGCAGTACTGTGCACACACTATATTCCGGTCAAACTGATGTTTTTCGGGATCACGCTTATGAGTCTCTAAACCAATCTGTGTCTGAAATCAAGACAACCTCATAACAGATGTTGGAATGAGATAGCCATAACCTTGTCGAATTTAACCCTTTGTAAGATGCAACTTTGCTCGTTTATCGCTAAAAGATCTCCTCTCTTTGGAAACACTCCTCTTAGTACCCCATTGAGTATCGGAATCTTCGGTACCGACTACATCAAAAAAGGTTCAGTTTCGCGATCATGAAGAAACCAAAGTAAATCAGGTTTGTAAAAAACTTGGCATGCTCAGTAGAGCGCGACAGTACTTCAAGGTGGATCATTGCCATATACTTTGTAAGTATGAGTCCTCGTGCATCTCCGCATCTAGAGTATTGTCTTCACCTTTGGACTGGAGCATCTCAATCGTTGTTAAATCGTCGGCGATTCTTTAGGATCCAGCCAGCTTGACCAGCATATACTTTGTCGAGTATACGATGGGGAGTGCTCAGAAGAATTGTCGAACCTTATTTCCGATGTTGAATTCGGTCATCATTCCGTTCAACCAATAATACCATCATCACCATCTCGTTGGTTGACGTTCTACCACTATACGCTTTATGTGTAATTTTGTGCCACTGTACAGTAAAATTTTGGAACGATTTACCGTTAGCGGTGTCCCCAATGAACTACGTGAAAAAGATTTACAAGAAGAGCGTATTGCTTTTTAAAAGGCCGACAACGTACTAGTGACCCCTAGGGTTGCACGTGTCCATGGAAGGCGGTGATCGTCTACTCTCTTGCGGCCCGTATGCTAGTTTGTCCTTTTTTTATATATAAAAAAATATAGAATCGAAAGATTACGCAAGATGAGGACGTTAATGTTCATATTTTGTAGAATTCGGCCTTCATGTATAGTATATTTTATACCTTTTATAGCAGGTGGCTTTATTTTCATCGAATCTTATTTAATGAATTAAGTTTATAGACATAAAATAATAGTCAAACAGAACATTGCCAAGCAATGGTTGAATTATTGTAGGCCAGCTGCCTACTACATATATGTGAGCACTGGATGGGCGGACCGATTTGTAAGGAAAATTTTACCAAATTCTTTTTATGAACTAAAATACAATAACTTATTGCAATAAAATTATTGGACAGCAATAAGCGTGTTCTGAAATTAAAATCAAGAAGAATAGATAAATATTTGACACAACATCAAAAACACAATTCTGGCCAAATTGAATGGGCAATGACAGTTGGTAAATTTACTTAGTTGTGATATGTGTTTATTACTTCTCAGTAATAATAGCCAGTGCGTAAGGAATGGCAATCATTGCTTAACAATAGTCCATTCGCCTATTTTTTTTTATTTCCATGCTTAAGCTCTATTTTTCTTTCCTTTTTATATTATTTCAATTGTTCTAAAATGAAAAAAAAACTTGTGGTGTATATTTAATGCTATTCCAGCATTTTAATAAGATTTTGAAGTGATTACGTAAAACTTTTGTATGTGGTAAATCTTTACAATTTGTTACTAACTTGACTAAATTGAAAAAAAAAGTAAATTGTAATATAATCAAAATTCTGATAAATTATTACTTTTGTGATATGTATTAACGAAATGAAAGACGTTTCGTGTTCGAATCTGTATTCATCACTTTAAATATTACTTAGCAAACATTTTATAAATTAATCAGAGAACATTTACACGGCTGTTGGTACGACATCATCTCAAATTATAGAAAAATATTGCAGACCGCTATTTTAAAACGATGATTACAAACAAATTTCTTATCATAAAAAAAAAAATAGAAGAAAACAAATTGATCTTTGATAAGATTCAATTGATCTATTCCTAACCATCAATATTTGGTAACAAACCTGCGATCTCAAAATGCAAACGCAATTAAATATTTCTTTATGCAGTTACATCCGCATCTCGAATAAATCTATTTTTGCCTCAATATGGACCAATGGTCATGTTTAAGCCTATTTCTTAAGTGTAATATCTTGTAATTATGCATATAATAGTTAATTATGTACATAATAAATATTTGATTCGATAAACATGTGAAGGAACATAGTTCGATGTTTTTCACAAAAACCCACTACTTAATATTAATAGTAATCTTGTCACGATTAGTTAACGGTAGTGGGTATAAGTACATAATCAAAATGATATGTCAAACATCACTACCTAAACTTAACATATGTGTGAAAAGTGTAAAGCGTTTATATACATGAGGTAAATAACTCACAACGTGCATTCGTGACTAATATTATTTGACTAAGTTTTATTTAAAAAAACCCTAACCGAAAAGTCGATTGTTTCTCAAACTTTCATTACAGAGAATTTGTGTCTCCAGTAACTGCGTGTTCCCTACCGGGAAATTAGGCGATACGTTACGGAAGCTACTAAAAGTTTATCGTGTTCAGGGAGCAGTCAATTCGTCGACACCTCGATAGCGGTGTCAGTGCGCCTCGTGAACTTCGGCAGGCGGTGGAGCCGCGGCCGCGCAGGGCCGGGCCGCGGCCATTATATCACGACCCCGCTCCTCGATATGATCTTGGTGGTCTGCTCTTTGGTCGGTTTGTCGTCGGCGGGTTCGGCGTCCATGTTGTGTCTGGTGGTCTTGATCTTGTTCCAGGTGTCGCCGAGCGCTTTGCTGAAGTGGTCGTCGACGCCGCCCCGGTGCGCGTCGCGCCTCTTGTCGTCCGTGGCCTTGAGGCGGGAGGTCTGTATCTGCCTCCAGGTGTCACCCAACGCCTTCGTGAAGTGGTCGTCCACCGACAGGCTGGCGTCGTCGACGTCCATGGCTATGATTTTCGTCGGTCGCGGCGGGTCGGCGAATTTGTTGAAGAGTATGGGACTGCTGGCGCGGTCCTTCGTGTTGGGTTTGGGGCCGGGCTGTACTTCGTTCTTCTTAAAAAGACTCATGTAGTTATCGCCGAGCGAACGTCTGAAATGTTCGTCGATTACCGGATCGCACATTGACACCGAATCTGTAATTATAACATTTATACATTGATTATGATTGTATGCGCAAGAGAAGCACAGCCATATAGATTGGAAATAATAATAATTTTCTCTTCAAAAAGATATTTCATACTTATTCAAAAACTATTTTCTCAATCACAACAAATATGCTATTGAAAATAGATAAATATTCCATAACCAAGAATCTGTGTAGTACTTGAGAAAATATTTATCTCCTAATAAGAGGTACACAGGTGAAAATAGAATTTATTCAGATGACTCGCATTAATGTCATTCGCTTTTTGATTAATTTCGAGTTTGTTACAATATTGAAAATTATTGTTACCTTTGTTTTTTTATTTAAATTCATGACTTTAGAAAAGCGTTAGATATGAGTTTCTTTTAGTTAGTACAAAAAATACATAAGTACCTAAACTTTCTAATCAGCTATATAAATATGACTCATTGCGGAATCTTAAAGTTTATTTAAATGAAAGTTTATGCATTTCGTTTAGATTCGCAGTTAAAAAATTAAAGTAAATATAAATTTCCTTTTTTTTTTATGGTGAATCAGCCATTACAGTTTGATCTTCTAAACAACTGTGTGGCTGTGCGAAAAAAGGTCTCACGGTACAAGAAATATATTTAATACCAGGCGGCGTGTCTCCACCGCGAGTGATGACGGAGGGCCTGGTGGCGCCGGGGTAGGGCGGCGGCGCCGGCCTCGTCAGCCGCATGTCGATCGGCGCTTCGCCGTTCGGATTACGGCCTTTGGAATGATCTGAACGATTCGCTGAAAAAGTAAACGGTACTATTATTGATTATACCGTTGTATACGGTATTCACAAAGTTGTTGGTATATATGCGAACAAAGAATGGTTGTAAATTTTTGCAAATATATTGCAATTAAAATATATATATATATATAAATCCCCAATTAGTTTCTCGCCATATTACTGTTAAATTTAACGACTGCCTTAATATTTACGTTATTTTAGACTCTAGAAAGTGACAGAATTTTTAATTTATAAGTACGAGCAATAACAGACGTAGTGTGGTTTTACTTTACTGACTTTACGTTGAGAAGCGAATCACAAACTTTAAGGTGATAAATTGGATATTTTAGTGTTAGGGATCTCGATTTTATACAAAAAATGTGAAAGTAATCTTTAATGATTCTATTCTTCAAGTTATTGACTTCAATCTGTCATTAACAGTTACACGATTTATTATCTTTTTTAATAGAAAAAAAAAATCAAATAGTATGTATTATAAAACAGAGATTTACATTCAATATGCAAATGTGACCGATTTAAGCCTTCACATTTTCTACGTAGATAATCCATGCAAACACTCAAAATGCCGGTTGGATTTTACGAAATAAATTTTAATTTTTATTTGGAACAAAAAAAAAACTCTTTTGTCGCATACGACCTTTAAAAATAAGCAAACACAACGTGTTTTAGTATGCAGTGTCGCCGTGTGTATGGGTTGTGGATTACGTCCCATTGATAGTTTATCACTGCGTTATATTAAACATAAACATAAAGTTTTAACGTATTTATATATAATTAACATATTTATAGATAATATTTGATCAATTTAATAAACTTTCCGGTATTCATTCATATAGACTTTATTTGAACTAAAATTTACTTAGATACTACAATTTATAAGTATCACTATTGCTAAAAGTTTTCGATAAATGTCTGAAAAAATGTTTTGCATAAAAAGGGGAACTTTTGTTTTGTGCACGACGTATGATATATTCATCAAATTAAACTTTTAGTCTTTATAGAATTTCTTTATTTCATTCGAACATAAGTAGTAGGTAAATATGCTCTTATCAATTTTTAATGAATATGTTCTACCGATTTTCAGATAAATTTAGACAAGATTAAATTTTTGTTTAATGCACATGCCGTCTTTAAAGGGAAAGCAAATTCTATATTAAAATCAATCAAGAGCATAAATTTTTATAAACAAAAGAATATTATCCCAAAACACGGAAAATATATCGTCATTACTAAACGGTAATTTATAATGTACAGAAAAACCATTTATTTTTTAATCTGTACAAGAGGTATGTATATTTATTGTAGAATCTTCTTTTATATGATGTGTACATGACGATCTTCGATACCGAAATGTATATCCTGACGGGGACCGGTCCACATTCTAGAAATCGTCTAATGTGTAACGGAGAGATCTAGGTGGATCCTTCAAGATATGTAATTACAAAGAATACATGCATATCAAGAAGATCAAGCAGAGAATGAAAGAGCTTGGAGGCACTTCTGCAACATTAACAGGTCACATACAACGTGTTATATTATTGCAGTTATATCTAACCTTGGGGTTTAGATTGTTTGTACTGAATATCACAGAGAAACTGCGGAAAATAAAAGGAAGGTTTGGTATAAGCCCGTTTTCAGACACGATTTGGTTTAGTTTCATGATATTGAGGTTAAGCAATAAAGACATTGAAACACGGAAAACAATTTGGTGTTTAAATAACAATTTATTTTCACTGTATCGCACAGTGCGTAGTTTTTTTTCTTTGTCCTTTTTGTAGTCGGCTACTTTCAAAAAATATTTTTATTATAAATTAAAGTTTGCTTTGACTATGGGTCCCATTTAGAACTTCACCATTATGTAATAAGCGTAGATGTTTCGTAATACATAAGTAGTATTTAAACTTGGGAATCTAAAGAAAAGTTGTGTATAAACAATTATTAGATGTCGGCATCAGTAATTTATTAAGAAATTGATTCATATATGCGAAGATTTCATAGCCTTAATTAATAACATTACTTTCAATATTATGTTATATCTGATAATTGATTTATATCATTTGCTGAAGTATGTCCTACTTCATCGCGCCGTTATATCTAATCTAAAATATTTCTAAATTCCAACCAATACGCGTAAAATACAACTATGTATTTTTCAGTTATACATTTTATTAAGAACGTCGTAAGAAAAAAAAGTAATAGTTTTTATTACTTGATAGTCAAAATTTGAATAGGAAATCAAACATTAATTTATTCAATGAACATTTGCATATTTAATTTGAAATTAAATGAATAATAAATTATTGCAATTCTAAATGCTTTCAATAAATCGACGACCATGTGCATTTGCATTATACCTACTCGATCCCTGTGCTCGAGATAAACGTTAATATTATAAAATTTATGCAATATAACATATCTTAAACTAGGTGTTTTTCTATGCTTCAAATACTAAGGAAGTAGGATGTAGACAGACAGACCCCGATACTCCGGTCACGACATGCTAAGGATGATTCAACAGCTGAACTCGGAACCTCAGAAGTAACATTCTGTCCCACTATACCAAGGACGTCGCAAAACGATCAAACGACGAATATCGTTGTTTGATCGTTTGCGGCGTCCTGCGTCCTTGCGAGGTTACACCGCGAGATAAATAGAGGCGAGATTAATGGCGGCTCACATTTAAGATCGCGGGCCGCGTGCGTTTCGTCGACGCCGTCGGAGAGTTCGCCGTCGCTGTGCGGCTGCGCGCCGCGCGCCCCCGCCGCCGGCGCCGGCCGCTTTTCGTTGAACGACTGGGACCGCAGCGCCATCTTGCCGTTCTCTCTGGAGAAGAAAGTCGAGAGATATGGATTAGTTATGCAAATCTCACAGAATGTAATGTGATAATAATACTTACTGCAATTACCACTTGTGCATAGGCGATAGGTTAAACTTGAATGTATTACGTGCATTAAGGTCCCGTAGTTAAATGAAAACCCGCTCAAGGACTCAAACTCCCTTATCTAGAGTGCTTACTATAACAAGGAACAAAACGATCTTGCATTGCCAAAGGGGTATCGTATCACACTTTAAGATTTGAATAAGAAGGATGGAGAAGACGATCAGACGGACAGGATGGGACGGAATTTCAAAGATACCTTTGGCTACAGAACCCTTTTTGTTTTTCATGTCCGTCCGTATATTACAACCTTATAATTTTGATATTTTCCAATGATTCTGATGTGATGAAATGTTTTATGTGAACCGAAATACATTACCACAAAGAAAATTAGAGATATCCTTCCAGACGACACTAAGGAATGAAATTTTTAGTTCATATAACCTCATTAAATGGCATTTCATTGGATACGTCTTTAAAATATAAAAATGAAAATATTAAATGTTTGGAAGGGCATTGTCGCTCAGGTCTTTATTGAACGGTTTATTGTCTCTCAAAATTGTTAATTTGTGTCCTCCTCCAAATCGGAACCTAGATTTTAAATACAAAAAAATCCCATTAAAAAGATATAGAATAATTTAATAAAATTTGTAATCTGTTCACATTTTTTATGTATTTTTATACATAAATTTTAATATTAAATACTGCTAATTATTTATTATTATACTTACGATAGGTACCAACAACTTAAACATACCAATATTACTTAGGCAAAATAATTTTTTTGATATTATAATTTTTCTTATTAAAAAGTGATGTGAAATATTCGTTTATATTTATTACATAATTTTCGTAATAATAAATACATATTCATCCTCCGATTCAAGCTGCTACGCGAAATACATATTTGTATTTCAATTTAGTTAAAGTGATATATGATAGTAATAGGTATACGTCCATATTTAAGTAACTCGATTTACAACCTGTCGATTAAATGACCGCCGCACATCAGACCACCGGTGGCGGCTAAGTAGTGAGTGGTAAGTCAAATCACTAAATAATTAACAAAATCTCTAATGGCTCCAAACCTATCCAGCACAATCCAGTATCCTAGTATGATATCTAGGCGTATCACATTTTCAGATATTCCTCTCAGTATTCGACTGGTATCGCACAAGTCTGCGTAGAAATGGAGACACTTCTGATTATATTACTGATTAAAATGCGGCCTCCAGTAGCAAACGGTGACAAGGCAGCTTGTAGCCTAGACGCGTCTAGTCGAACGCTCAGTTTGCGCATTTCACCGTTCAAAATGTGTGAAACACATCCTCCACAGATTATAGCGGCCACTAGTGGCTATAATGTAGTATATATATACCTAGTCTCGTGCATAAAACACAGCGAATGTGCATTTTTATGATTGAAGCAAAATTAAAATATTTGCGATTGTTTTTGTTTTATAAGCTGGTTTCGCAGCTAGAGCGCGTATGCCCTTTTATACATTCTTGACCTTAATGTATTATTAAATAGCAAAAATAAAAGCTAATTCCGCTTTTACAATTTAGATATCCATGAATAGCTTCGCATATGTAACGTGTTATGGAAATTTATATGCGATACCTTTTATTGCGGTCTCCTTGTAATCCTAAAAACTAATGGATCGCTCGATGTTTCGTTGTTCGACTCGTCGCTAACAGATCTGAGAGGGGACTCAGATCGGGAACGAAGTTGATATTAACAAGTAAGAAACTATTCTAGTGAGAAGAAAGTTAGTACTATATTTAAGTTTGTCGCGTATTACCTGGGCCGGTAATCGGGCAACCGCCTATCGCGACGGTCGCGGCGTTCGCGGCGCCACTTGCCGGTGAGCTCGCGCGCCTCCGCCTCCAGCGCCGCGCCGGCGCCGGCGTCCGGCGACACCGTGCGGTCGCCCTCTGACTCGCCACTTGGGGTCCCTGCACATCATAATGATGATAAGTCCTAAATATTACAGTAGTATATATTCTATACGTATGTTGGCCGGCCACGATGCCATGCAGATGGAATCTTGTCACACACAAGAAAATATATGACAATCAGTAAAGATCACAGAGCTATCGAGAATGCAGTACGTGTGACAAGATTTCAACCCTATAGCGTTGCGGTCGACTGATATGATTAAAACGAGTCTAGAGATACTCGATATATCAAACGTCCGATAGGGTTAGGAAGTTTGTCATTATTATTTCAGTCCTAGGAAATCGGCAGACGTTGTGATTTATTCGTGTACGCAGGATTAGTTCCTAAGAGACGGAGTGGACTTAACCTAAAAGTGCTTCGAAACTTATAAAACATTAAAAAAAAAACCAAGTGTTTCGGTATTGCTTTGCAAAATTGATCACATAAAAAAACCAAAATAAAATTTTTACTTAAACATTATTTCCAAATTGTTGCTTTCTTTTACCTGAAAAAAAATAATGTAAACAATATCTTCAGATTCACAAATAAGTACGAGGTAAGTATGTAATTATGAACGCTACTGTACTGACACTAATAAAAAATTTCAAGGTAGTCATTTTAATACAGGAGTCCAAATCGTTTTAATCGATACGAGAATATTGGTAGTAAAAATTACTATACGTAACGAAGTGGTGGGCGGTCGTTGTTGGACGTAAATATTTATTAGAACGTAGTGTGTGGTTTACGATAGCGTATCTGTCGGCCCAGGGGCCGTAGTACGGAACAGCAATACATTTGACTCAATACCCACGCGCGAAAAGTATGTAATATAGTATTTCAACTACTATATTTTTACGTTTTTTTTTTTCTTGAATACGTATTCTATTTTACGACCGCTTAACATTACAGTCAGTGAGTTTTATCAAACGATGAAACGAATTCGTATACGTTAACCGTAAAATTTAACAGAGTGGCCACAAATTAATAGTAAAACTTTACGTTTAACTTTACGATTAGTGTTTCATTTTTTAGTACAACTCGCCGTTTAGCATTTCACGATTAACTGAAGTAATGAGATCGATACGATATGCAAATAATTATCCACTGAAAATCATGAGCGATATTTATAGGCATATCAGGCATATTTATATTGGTTATATAAATGTTTTTTTACGATGTATTTAAAGACATCTCTTAAGTTTTAGAACGTTATGTTTAATAAAAAAAAGACATTAATATTTGATTTTATGTGAGCAATCATTTTTTTTTGTTCAACATATATTTGTAACAGTTTACAAAAATATCTAGATTTTGGGATTCACTCACCACTTCACTGATTACAATTATATGTCTAAAGTTAAGTGTAATTAAATTCTAGTTCGGAAAGAACATTAGACGCCATATTTCAAGAAAAGGCGGTAAAGGATAATTATAGTTTTGAATATTATACTAACCTACTATTCGAGAGGTTGAAGACACCCAGGGTTGCCAAAGAGGCAAGTTGAATTTGGGAGAGTGCGGGGGTTCCATGTGATAAGCTGCCGGATGATAAAACGAACTATGCGTAGACAAAAGCAACAGACACTGGCGTAGTTCCATCATCACCGCACACACGAAAGAAAAAAAAGTATTTGCTAGATACAAATTTCAAGTCTACGATATTGCCACTTACTGTTTCTTCTCCTACTTATCACTACTTGAAGTGCAAAGCTATAGAACGTCAACTTTTACAAACCGAAAAACGAGCGAACTGCAGGAGTAGCCAAGCTATAAACTAGAGGAGTGGATAGCAAGACGCCGGCGTCCCGGCACAGGTAACACTGAAGGCCGACTGAACAAAAAAAACCGACTCGAAGAGATTACATCGGAATAAATAAATGAGATGAACAAAAAACCGGCCGAAAAGAAGAAAAAAAAAAAAGAAATAATCACGCTACATCCACGCGGCCGGACGTTGCGGCGCTTCCTTCGAACCCTTCGTGCACAGGTTGTTACATTTTTGCAAAATTGTACGGACCGAAGATTAAGTGAACAACAGTGGAAATTGTAATTGTGCAGTGAACGTAGACCACTGACTCAACACGAATGTATTAATTTCTCAGAACAGAGACTCGGGGAGTGTCAATCGTGACAATAACTGATGCTTTCTGTCGATATCATTAGTTCACCGATGTTAACCTTCGAAGGCGGCGCACGAGACGTTCGAGCGAGCGCGCCGCCCCGCCAGCGCCGTCGGCACGTCTGTCGCTGTCAACGAGAACAAAACGGCCGCTGACGCATCAATATTTGGTTCGCAAATTAACTTTATTGCAAATGCAGCGGCCGTCACGTCGCATCGATGTGCGTCACATGAAACGCCGCGACCTGATTTTCTTTTATGATATTGTTCTCGCCGAACGTGCCGCACGTGGGTACGTGAGATATATCGTCGTAAATGACGATGCTTCGACTTCGTTTCGTTTCTCCTAAAAATTTCAAAATAATGAGAACGAACATCATCCTGTATAGCGAATACATCAACCTGTTCGGTCCATTCATGAAAGTGCGTGAGCGCAGGGCGCGGGGATTAATGAACCCCCCTTCGTCGCTCACCCGCATCGCTCTACTGCATTTACACTTGCCGAAGGACAAATCTACCTGAGTGGAATCGACGATAGTGAGCTTTGTGTTTATCAGTATCGCAGTTCAAATTACAAATGATACTTCAACCGGTTCGGTTTTGAAATAGGATTCTACGAAAGTCAATTTTGTTTTGTGCGCACGAGAGTACAATTTGATTTGCAAGAGCGCGAGGGCATTGAATTGAAAATTACGGTGCTCGTATCCTTGCGGCGGCGGCGGGCGGGCAAGGTTGTTTTATTTTGCCGAGAGGACAGGTGCGGGGCGCGGGGGCGCGGGCGCACCGGCGGCGGCGGAGGCTGCTCGGCCGGACCGAGAGCTCGATGAGAAAAGCCTCATGGCGCTTCGTCACTCCATAGACATACGTTTTTATTGCCGACAAAAAGGGATGCCGACATAGCATTTATGGAGCTTTTTAATGATTATGCGGGAGTTCGTACAAAGATTATAGGTAACTAATAAATTGTTAGTGTTTAGTTTAAATTAGAACTTCAACTAATATTTATTTGTTTCTAAATGTCTTATTTGTAAACTTTCAGTTACATAGTGTACAATACAAAAAAATTGGAGTTTCCCTGTGTTATGAACACGGCCGTGTATTTTACGTAAATACGTGTACGTAACGGATAATATTTTCTTTAAGTGAATTATATGTATAATTATTTTTGAATATTAAGAAGCCCTTTGGATTTCGTGTAGTTATAAACGTAGTAATGAAACGTGCATTAGCTTCTGGTAAATGTATCTTTGATAATCGGTGTTCGCATATAATGGATGTCTGTGCAGTCCAACGCTGATATAGAAGCGATTACATCATCCACTTGCATGCATAGCCTCACTCGCTCCAGCTGTAGGTGTACTGACGTCGTCGTTCATTTGCTTGGACGCTTTCATTCTTTCACGTCCCCGGCAGTCATGAAGTATTCCTGGATTGCTCTTGGGAAGCCTTTTCTAACCGTATACGAGCTCTATATTTTGATTTGGCTATTTGACGATTATAGGCCTATATTGCATTATTTATTTCAATTTTTTACTTTAACTTTATATATATATATATATTCTATGACTTTTTCTCACTAATGTTTCATATATGCAATCGACAAATTTCTACAAGAGCTGATGGTTGAAACTCAAACGAAGATCGTCACTTCTCCGGGTCAAAATTTTTACTAAAAAGAAATTTTGTGACGCAGCGAAATGGAGGTAGATGATAGATATGTAGCTGGAGAATCAAAATGTATCCCCCGTTTTGTTATTATAAGTTTTTTGAATTGCCTCCCATTGTGGAAGCAAATTCAAAGACGTATTCACGTCACAAAAAAGCTTAGTTATTATTAAATTTTATAAAGTATATAATTTATTAAAAGCTTAGATTTCGATAGAACATTTGAGTCTACCTCTTGGTGGATTTTCATATCACATTATAATGGTATCATATTGTGACGTGAATTCGTCTTAAAATTTACTTCCAGTTTCAAGACGTATTGACGTCAAAATATTCAATGGTCGGTGTTAAAATAACTTTGGCAGAATAAATTGAGACAGATATATGTTATATAGGCAGTATATATGAGATATTTAAAAATTGGCTGAGTCACGTTGTTGTAACTTTTTGATTTACCTCAGCGGCTTTATATACTCCAAAGATTATTTTATTTGTCCGTTAAAATATACCGGATCCTCAATGATAATAAATTATTTCCGATAATTTGGTATGTTAGTATATAAATTACAATCAAAAGTAGTCAGAAAAAAGAACACTCTTGATGTACGGACAGACATAGACTTGTCTCACACTATGACCTTCCAAGTGACCTTTCACAAAAGACTAAGAAAAAAATTGATTACCTATTGAAAGAATCATAAAGAATAAAACACAAGTTGGTATATATGAACGAACCCAAAGTAGAAGTTAAAAGTCGAGATAGATAATAAACCGGGTGAGTTTTTTGATCGGCCGCCTTTATTTTGGCTGCCAGCGGGCCTCCATTCAACCGGAGCGCCGCCAGCGCCGCGGGCAGCCGTCATTATCGGCCCTTTCGATTGACCAAAACGGGAGCCCATGAAATGTATCGTAGGATAACACCTTACAAATGTTCTAATCTAAGAATTGTATCGCAATTCAATGTACTGAATTCAATAATTTATAGTCTAACTTAGCTTTCACCCGCGGCTCCGCCCGTGTGGACATCGAATATTTCGTCTTTTATATAGACTGATCTCGTTGTCAACCATAGTCCCGATGTTGTTCCTACTTCCCGTTTCAGTCCTGTCTCCGTTTTTGATTCCCATTCTGGTACCGACCTAGATTGCAGTTCAAAATATACATACAAACAATCATACCCACCAAAATAAATTTATTTACTCTCCGTAATTTTTTTTCGTAATAAACGGTATCCTATGTCCTTCTCAATACCTTTGAGAATACATTTTTCGCCCTGCATAATTTCTTTTTAAATAAAAGGTATCTTGTGTCCTTTCTAATATCTTTGAGAATATGTGTACAAAGTTTGATGATGATCGGTTTTGAGTAGTTTCTGCGTGAAAGTGTAACAAAAAATTCACATTTATAATATTAGTAAGGATGATTGGGAGTTAAAATTCATATTTACCGTGAACTTATGCGATCCAGCTTTTAGGATTTGTAAATCACAAACCATAGTAGCTAAGTATCCATATAAACATTTAATACTGTAAAATTTCCATATTAGCAATCTATTATTATCGTGAATTAAATAAAACTTCCCTCATGAAATGAGGACGGAGATAGGTTGAAATATTTTCTTACAAAATATTCCTACTTTTTTTTAATTAATTAATAGAAATGAGAATTTAAACAAAACTAGTACTTTTTGATACATTTGAACTAACTTTTTACGGATCGAAGGGGTTCAAAGGGAACTCTTGTTTTATGTCCATTTCGTCCGTCCATCGAGTCAAAGACTATTAACTACCAAACGAAACTACATAGATATTTGAAATTTACACATAATTTTTAATTTGTAGCGAGCACCAATATATTTAAATAGGAACCATTTTTTTTTTCAAAATGAGGAACCGTTTAAAAAAAAAATGGTTTTGAATAAAAAATATTGGAATATATTAGTTCCTATTGGAATATATAATCATTATTATAAAAGTATAGAACACATATATATAAATATTTTGAAAACAATCTCCAATCGTTACTTTCAAACTGAACTTTTAATTTTTAAAAATTTTGTAAATTTCGCGCTCAAAAAGTTCCTATACACGCTCGACGATCGGTACATAAATAATTTATAACGAAGGGAATCCTAACCTCCTCCACCTTTAAATAAGTACAGTATGTAATATCAATCCAAAGTTCGAGATAGGATAAATTATTGGCATTAGAAAAGAAAAAAATACGAAACGTTGCGTTTAAAATCCGTGAAACTAAGGTTTCCTACAATTTATTCAATTACATAGTAATTTGTATATAGACCCTTTGATATACGTTTACAGTTTCGATTTAAAAAAGGATATTCTGCTTGGGGTCTAATTATTGCACGAACATTTTTGTTTTGCACACGGGTTATTTCCATTCAGTATTCCGCCCAGAGGCTGATAGTAAGCCAAGTTTTCCATTATCTACACGTGCAATAAAACTGTAATCAAAGTCTGTAACCGAAGTCTGTCGTCTGTACTTGGGATATATTTATGGAAAACTGAAGTTTTTATAAGCGCAAAAGAAATTTATTCAATCGTTTTATAGAATGTTTGTTTGTCTGTCTATTCGGTCGTTCGTACATCACGAAAAAAAACTACCACACGAAATTGAAAGCGATTTTTACAAGTGTATTATTGATGGAGGTCTAACTTAAAAAATAGGGCATGTTCTATATTGATGTATCGCCTATAAGCCAAGTTATATAAAAAAAAACTCTCTTAAATTGGGAGCTGTAACTGAATATTGAAAGCGAAAGTTGAATTTCACGTTTGTATGGTTTTACATAACGTCATGTGCTATTAGTATTACAACTTTAGAGATTGAGAACAGACCAAGATCGGGATCGAGACCATAGCGGACTCAGCGCCATTAGTCCGTTTAAAAGATGTAGGAAGAAATTCATTCTATATCCATGCGGACGGACTTGCGGGCGTAAGTTAATTTATAATATTATTCAACCTTCGCCTGCAATGTAATCGCACCTTTAGTTCGCTAAAGGAACCCTAAATGCGGGGGATCAACTCCTACCTCGACTGTTTAATTTGGAGTACGTAACATAAGACAGTAGCACCGTAACAACCGGCACGGCGGGCGGGGCGTTGTAGCCCGAGGATGTCAATAAATTTAAATAATACACCAGCGTAAAGAAAAAATGGGCAAGCGCAAGGTTATTTATATGCCAAAGGTTCCGTTTGTAATGTCATAAAAAGATGTTAAAGTGCTAAGTCTTTATCCTTATATAGAACTAGCTTTTAACCGCGGCTTCGTCTGCTTAGACATAAAATAGTGAAAAAATTTTTTGGATAGGATTTGCGTAAAATCCGTTTTTTATGAGCGTCGACGTCCCGAAAAGAATAACTATGCCAAATTTCAAGTCAATCTGTCCTATTGTTGCGGAGATGTGATGAGTCAGTCACTAGTATTTCGCTTATATACGTATAGATTAACTTTAAATGAATATAAAACTATTTTTCTTCAATAAAATAAATATTCAAATCTAAAATACAACTATTTGTTATTTAAATAATTGTAGAGCCTCCTAGTTCCGGGTCATAAATAATACGCGCAACTACTCAATAACCTGTTTTTATTCACTTTCTATAGACAATGTTAATAAATTTAAATCGAGACAACTATATAGAATGTTACCGCGGCTGCCCAAATCACAAAAAAAGTAATTGTATTCCACATTCTTTATTTATTCATTCATTCATTCATTATTTTACCTTGCATTTTCATTGAAAATCGAATTCTCGCATGCAGTTCTTTTATTTGGCTACTTCAATATCTTCGTACTGAATGACAAACATCTCAACAACAGAGTAATGTTTGTGTGAAGCCCAAATGTAAAAAAAAACGTAATTTAGAAAAAAAATTAAGAGTGTGAGCTTAAGATCGCACGGCAGAAGTAAAAACTTCATCGCAATCGCAATTAGTATATATATGTATATAGTAAATAATATTATGTATTATTATTATGGATCGTATTAGTAGAATAAATGAGAAACAAGTCAGAAATTAAAGTTAATATTTGTTAAATTTTGTATAAATCAAATTATTGTTTTCGTTATTGTATTCTACAAAGGACACAATGGGTTTGTGATAACTAAAATAAGAAATAAATACTTCCGATTGAATTTTACTTATATATCTAGAAAAAACTCCATCAATTGTAGTTTTGTATTTTGTTGTACTTTCATTTTTATTGTTTAACATATTTAAATTACCTACACGACCGAATCACTGTTTATAATAACAATAACAATAATTATGATTTTTATAATGTCTAATGTTTATAATGTTTTTTTCAATATATAATATTAGCACGATGAACCGCTAACTACACACACTAACCTCACAACGTAAACCAAACAATTGTTAAAATAATTAATAAAGATAATTATTACGTATGAATTGAATACACTAAACACAGCGACACAACAGCGAAGAACTGCTGGCTGTATTTTTCTCACTCGGGTACACTTGGCGATCCCGAGTTCACCCGATCGAACCTTTCACCTCAGAGCGTGACGGATCAGCCTAACTTACTACCTTCAAGAAAAATCTGTGTGCGGTGCGCCAAAAGAAGTTTTCACTTCAAAAAGTCAGTCACATTTTTTTATAATTTGGTCAGCCGCCAGATGTTTGTACCCTTTACTCTCTGTATTTTTTCTCTCATCGTCCAACTCTTTTCCTAAGCATTCTAAATATACGTAACGTGCACAATACATACAATTGAAATATAACAATCATGAAAGTTGTACACATATCCAATCAAAAATAATTTAAACGACCTACATTACAATATTATTAAATGTACTAATCTCATATATTGTTTTTTATTTTATACAATTCTTAGAATTTATCACATCAGTTTGCAGATTTGGCTACGAACTTGTTGTTTCAATGTTCTTTTGTATTTCAAATCCTGTAAACTGTTAAGCTGTATTTTTAGAGTGTATATTGTTTAAATTGATCAGTTTCCATGGACAAGGTTCATTACATAATACATATGAAAATAATGCACTTCTAATATGCAAATACACCGCACAATTTAAACTCGTGAGTGCCCGTGTTTTAATGTCCCGCTCATAAATAAAAAAAATCAAAATATACGAGAAATTATTGTTTTAATATTAGATATTCCTAGTTCAAATATTTTGCAACATTTCTTTTGTCGCGTACGTAGAGCGCACTGAAAATTTCTGAAATGATTGAGAAAAAGTTATTAAGAATGATCAAAAGAATTTAAGTTTCTTGAAATATTCTCCGTTAGCATAAATGCATTTTTGCAAACGAATAAACCAATTTTAAAAACATTTATGCCACTCCCCCCTGGTGACCTCGGAAACATGTTTTCATAATCTTCGACAGCCTCTACTTGAGGATGAAAATCGTTGACCGCATAATTGTTTCTTAACTTTTGCGAACAAAAAAAAGTCACAAGTTGCAAGATCGGGGCTGTATACAGGATCGCTCATAAGTTCTACTTTTTTCTCCTTCAAAAAATTGTTGGTCGTGTGAGATCTGGCAATGTCTCGGTGCAAGATGATACAACCACAACTCATGTACCAATCATTATTCACGGTTCGAAAATTCTCCACGTAACCGTAGTACATGTCCAGTTTTATTAAAAAAAGAAACAATCATCCGATTAGAGGCACTTCGTTCGCGCGCCACTTTGGTTGGCTTCGGCTCATCTCGTAAGACCTATACGGTTGATTGTTGCTTTGTTTTGGGGCCGTAGCAATAAATCCATATTTCGTCACCTTTTACTATGTTGCACACCAAATTTGACGTCTCTTCCTTGAATCTGGTAAGTATAGCATTGCACCAAGTGATGCTGTTCGTTTTTGAGCCTCAGTCAAACTGTGTCAGATCCATCGTGAGCACAGTTTTTTCATACACAAATGTTTGTGTAGGATTGATTGTATTTGACTCATGCCTATGCTCGAATCTCGTGGTAGGTCACATGCCTGTCTGTTTCGATCATACGACACAAATTATCGATGTTTTTGATGTTCATATCGGTGGATGGGCGACCATCACGAAATTTGTCACTGAGATTAACAGGACCACGCTTGAATTCTGCAAACCCATTATAAATAGTCGTCTTAGATGGGCTCTGATGATCTATCAAATTACACTTAAAATCGTAGAAAATCATATTATTAAAATTTTTACGACTTAAATTCATAGTAATCAAGACACGCAATTTTTAAAATGACGCCACAATGTAAAAACGATTGGCACTTAGATAAAACAAATTGTATTCTACAGCCAAAGTGTTCCATTTTCAAATGTAGTTATTACTTTTTAAATATTGTTTCTAGAAGTTGCCAGTTCCAGAAACTTATAATGCGCCCCACGTATAACCATTAAATCTTTTGTGACACATAATTACAGACAGACTGAGATAGAATAGAATATACATTTATTTTAATAAAACAGTTTTCGAATTATTGAAAGACTGAGATGGAAAACATGTATGTATTTATATTAATAAAAAAATCCTTCACATCGCTCCAATGTTAGTTTATTTTACAAAAAAAAAAAGTTGAGTATTAGATTTGAGATTATTTTCGGCTATGTGCTTTTCAGGCCATTACAGATCTCAATTATTACATATATTACATGTATTAACATTACATCTACAGATATTAATATCACAGCGATCGAAGGCAATAAAGAGCGCGTATCGCATCTATATCGACGCGTAACGTCGGTGCCGGAGTGCGTGTTTTCGTTTATCACCTATCGGCGGCCGCGGCCGCATCCTCCGCCCGCGGCCGCACTTACGCGCACGCACGGCTACTGATCGTTTTACATAATTTCGTAATTCGTAAGGCGCCACGGTACTTCGAAATCGTATGGTATATTTTGAATAATTTCTAGACCGAAAAATTAACATGAAACCGCGCACGAACCTATACCTATATACAATGTGATGCATGTTAACGATGTACTGCGATGATTAATCGATTGCAGATTAGTTACATAAAAAAAAATGCATGAAGCCACTAAACGATATCTAGCTTTCTAGCAAATGCGTGTTCAACTCGTGCGTCTATAGTTTCTTACCGTTTTGGGAAATTTTAATTCACGCTATTTCAATGTATTTCATTTAAAAAGTAATTTTATTTAAAAAAAAATGAACCAAAAATTATGAATTAATATTTTCATATATAAATGAAATTGACCGAAAAACCAAAACAAAGAGTAGGTACGAAACAAATTAAGTGTCTACAATTTTTTTTTTCGGTAAGAAAAGTATCCACGTAAAATGAAAACCTGTAACCTGTAATGTCAACAAATTTGATTGTCCATACATTAGCTGTCAAATCTTATGGAGATTACTTTTACGAATCACGTTTTTACTTTTGGTGCAACCCGGTGCTAAAATTTTTACAGTTAGTTAGGTAAATAAGAACAACTAATTTATAAATACAACAGTAGATAATTCAAAAAATATTCAAATGCATATCATTTCATTTTTTTTTAATTTCATAAGCTGCCTACACGATTTGCACTTGAAAATAAAGAGAAACTAAAGATTTGAAATTAAACTTATTTCCACTCTCAATTTACAGGGCATGCGCAATGTTTTTCAAACTTTTACAATTTTTACGATTGCTCGTGAAAACTATTCGTACAACGTGTACCCGTTTATTTCCAGCACAATGCATGCGGATCGAGCAGACGGCAAACGGAAGTTTGTAGAAAGTCCAGGAAGTAGTGTACGGCTGGTAAAATCAAACATTCCGCATTATTCAGCGGAGCCGGCGGGCGCCGTGTTAGCTCCCATGTTCCGCTATATATTTACTAATATCGTATGGACAACTGGACGAATATAAGTTTTCAATTAAATTTTCAGGTTTAAATTCTGATTTGAACCTTTTTCAGCTCACGTCACAAATTATTTACTCTGTTAAAAATTGTAGTCTGAAAATTGCTACTAAAAAGCAAGACGCAAATTAAATGTATTGTATCTGTTCATTTTCTTGTTGTCAATTATCTCAATTTTCATTTCGTCCTACACCGTCAACAGCAAGTATAAATTGCTATTGCAATGTTAATAAGGCGTAGTACGAAGAGCTGGAAATAACTGTAATGGCCGAGAAGTTAGTCAGTCGAAAATGTTCTTTGGAACTGATACAATTGGGAACAAATCTCAACGCGAAGAAATTTATTAATGTGTTTGTTGACTTATGCCAAATCACTAGCTCTGTGTCTCCGAGAGCACATCAGACCATCAGTCTGGAACATTTTATTATTGCTTTAGTGATGTGTCGTTGCCAGCCTCTCATAGTAGGATATACCTCCGCGGTCGACAGAGAAAAATATACAACATAATAAACTATTATTATAAACCTTACATCGATTTTATAATAAGTATTTTAAATGTAGATTGTATATTGATCATACCTTCATGCAAACTAAAAAAATTTAACTAACAATATAAGAGAAAAATAAAACATACAATGCACCTACATATATAACAACACAACATAATCTGAAAGGTGGCGTGAATATTTTTTAGTACCAAAATGAGTGACAACATTATGAAAGCCTGTATATCGATTTTTATATCAATGCCTTGTTCATACTTCTAAATATTATCAAAGTCATTGTATAGAGCAAAAGCTTCCTCAGCATATTTCGAGAGATAATTAATGTTATTTTATCAAGCGTTAAGAACATGCAGAGACATCTGTAGGCTTAAGTAAGAAACATAAGTTTTTAGAAGCGCCACCTGTGGTCAGATATTTCACCCAGCGCGGCACGTTTGTAGTACTTCGCGCTGTTATATTGTAGATGGAGACTCTTCAGGATTATAATGAATGTTTAATGAATTTTCAATATACTCATATTTATATTTTTTTTTATGTAACAACAATTGTAATGATCTATCAATAATATAGAAAAACAGAGGGAATATAAATAAAGAAAAATATTTAAGTATATTCAGAATTTTCTGTTTTGTTACATAAAAAAAAACAATAACCTATAAGAATAAAGGTAAATTATTTGCGGGAACAGTTTGAATAGCCTCCTTGTTATGAGGCCATATTACGAAATTTTCTCTTTAAAAAAAAAACTTTATGTAAAAAAAGATGCATTTAACATAGCAGTCGTACACGCACACTTACAATGCCATGGGAACCTGGCGTGCGAAATGAATTACGACAGATACGCTAAATTCCATAATTCGTTAGGTAGGCCGCGTCTCGTGGAGGCGGGGACAGACGAGCTCTGTCAAATATTTTCTGGTCAATATTATTTATACGTGTTGAAAATCCTGAATAAATATTTATGTAACTTAATTTTTCCAGAAGATGATGAAGTAAATAAGTTAATTGTAAACGGACTGGTTACTCTTTTCTAAGGGCTAATCTTTATTGATAGTTAAATCAAGTAATAAACATCGACGGTTAATAAATATATTCTGCGATTAACCTTTAGGAGGCACTGGCGCACGTTAAACATTTTAATGTGTGTAATGAAGATGATTTTATCGGGGAAGGCATGTGATGGCTATCGAAAATTGAATGGTTAATCTAATCTATATCCTAAGGTAACTAATTGAAGGCTTGCCCAATTTATTTCGATTATGAGAATGAAATAAATAATCGACAATTTTGGCGATAAGTACAATGTTTTCTGATGCCCATGCTAAAAATGTTCATTCACGCATTTAAATATTTTTAAGAGGTTATAGAATAATTACGCACTACTTACTCATCTTTTCTTTAGTGTGTATAAAAAAAAAGCAATGTTTCTGGCAGGCTACTAGATATGTGATAGGTACGTTTTTACAAAAGTGGTATTATTTTTCAAATCGAATTGGTGATTTATTTTTTTTATATGCTAGCTATTCTTTGAAACTAACGGTTCTATAAAAATTTTTATTTAAGTGGTGAAACATTATGCTGAAAATATATACTCGAATCCGTTTCAGGCAAATAAGTATTTATTACAATACAATAGGTAAAACTATTGTACTAGAAAATGTAGTGTATCGGCAGGTGCTTCGAAATACAGAGAATCATTATGTATTATTTTTCTAAGGTGTTTTTTTGTCTGTATGAAATATCTCTACATAGATACATTATCAAGCTTAATGTTTGATATGCTATTTTGAAGACTAAAAGTAAGTTCAGGTAAGTTTTAGTTTATTTCCGTTAAACAATTGCACTTTTAATATTCATATTTTAAAATAAACATTTAAAAAACTTTATTTAATGCCTTCCGTTGGCATCTTTATATATTATGTATTTCTCTAAGTTGTTTTTTGTAGGTATGAATGATCTAACTGTATAAAAAATATATAGATATATAAAAAAATGCGTCTATGTAATACTGTATATAATCTTAATATAAGACTAATTTTGTTATTATTTTTTAGAATAAAATATTTAAAATTATTAAATATTTACGTTTAACTATTTCTACTTTATTATATTACGTAACTGACCACTATCGATGCGAAGTATTCACATAGACCACCTAGTTGTACATTATTTTGTTATATTTAAGAGAAATTGAGACAAATATTTATTTAATTAAAGTAAATAGATAATTCCAAATGATTTATCATAAGAACGTGCTTATAAAACAACACTATTATGTTTTAATACTGAAACATATAGGTGGAATAAGTAACAAGAATCTCAAAAACGATTAACTGTCTAAGGCAACACCCGAACTCATGCAATTTTGAGTTCACAGCCACCGAACTCTAAAGTGTACTACATTTAAATAATATACGTTTTAGAGCTTTTTGAAACAGAAATAATAGCATTACGCGAAATACCATAAAACAATTTTTAAGGGAAAGCCAAAACAAGTATGTGTAAATTGCAATTAGTATATAATAAGTTAATGTATAGAGTCGGGGAAAATGTCTTTTCGTATTTTTTTATACAAATTCAAGATAATTTTTCATAGTATTTCATTTACATTTAATTATATATGCCATTTTGTTCAACAACGTGTTGTAATTTTGTAGGTAGTGATATAATTCTATTGGTATAAACATTTTGGGATTTCTGATCAAAAATCTGCGACAAGTAGTTTTGACAGTCCTCTCTTGATGTTAACTTAAAAGTATCTAAAGAATACTCAAGAGTCCAAAACAGGTGAAAACCTGAGAGTGTAAGGTCAGGGCTATATGGTGGATGCATTATCAATTCCCAACCAAACTCTCTCAATATTTGTTGAGTGGGTAAATATG
The DNA here is from genome assembly GCA_005406025.1 of Eumeta japonica. Classification (NCBI taxonomy): domain Eukaryota; kingdom Metazoa; phylum Arthropoda; class Insecta; order Lepidoptera; family Psychidae; genus Eumeta; species Eumeta japonica. The sequence goes on along the minus strand of BGZK01000069.1, from coordinate 493,777 downwards.
TGTGTGGTCTGGTGTTATCATGGTGAAAAACCACATCCTTTCTGTTGCTCAATTCCGGCCGTTTTTACTCTACTTCCTGCTTCAGTCTCATCAGCTGTTGGCAGTAGAAATCCGAATTGATGGTTTTGACCGGCGGTAAAAGATTATATGAATAATGCCCTTCCAATTTCACCATACACATAGTATCAACTTATTGCAAGTTAATCTGGGGTTCGTTATAGTCTGTGGACCCTGCTTGCCTTTTGACCATGATATTTTTCGCATGTTTAAGTCGTAGGTAATCTATTTTTCCACCATCAGTGATGACAGTGATCAATCTTTTCAAAAACGGTTCGGTTTCATTATGTTTCAATAGAGAATCGCAAATGAGCACACGATTCATTTGTACTACTCTTACGGACACTGCATCAGGGCCATAAACGTTACAAATTTTTTTCACGGCTTGTGTCCCATTTTTCCTTTTTGTAATAGATAAAGCTTCAAAATCTATCCAATTCCTAAGTTAGATTCTCTCATTTTGGTGGACGGAAAAATAATAGAAAAATAGCGGAACATATATTTTTAATTTTAATTATTATTATTTTTTTAATGTCTTTCTATTTAATCGTATCAAAACTAACCAGATGCAAACCGCACAACCAAAAAGATTTTTACTTATGATATACGAAAAAAACACTTTTTCCTCCGACCTAATATATACATACATACACAAGCGGTCGTTGCCGCGGGGTTGTTGGTTATCGGCGTATCCCGTGAAACCCACAATTTTAAAACAGACTTCACGCTCTATATCATAGACACGTATTATTATACCACAGCCTAAGGAATTTCAAAAAGGGGACCATCGGCGTGTGGGTGCGCCGCTCGGCGTTTACCCCCGCCGAGGAGCGTGTCGGCCGCTCCACACCACCGCGCATCGTTGCGCAATGAGTATTTCGCCCGTGAACTCTGCTCGCCGCCGCCCAACCTGCTTACTTACGTTATAAATGTTCAACGCTCGTTCGAAAAGAAAATACAACATATTGTGTAGTTTTCTATTTGAAAATATGTATTAGGGTTATATTAAATTACTTTAATGCATAATTCAAACCATAAGCATGTAAGAGTCGCTAAGTACTTAGAAATTCTTTTGGATTTGGTCGTATTATATTTTAATAGCATTTCTATAAAACTACAAAGATTATAAAATAAACTACAAACGTTTTTATCGCAATATCAAAATTATTTGAATGATTGTAGATTGTACTAGAAATACTTGGTTATAAAATACATAACAGAAGCACATGTCGAAGTAGGAGTTTTATAAATTTGCCCTAAAATAATCAATGTGAAACATCATACGTGTGTCGGACTGGACTAGAACCAAGACGTCTTAAAATTCAGGAGACGCTTGGTTTTGGCCTACGCCGTTTGCGCCTAGCATTATGCGCAGGCAGAGGGAATAACGCGTTGGCATGAGGTACTCGTAACACCTAGCGTCTTACACTTCGGAGACGCTTAGTTTTGACTTACGCCGTGTACGTCTGATCGTGTATTCTCTCCTGTGATGAAGCTTTTTATAAGAATAAAAAGTGATTTTAATTTTTGACATTCCGTCATTATTTGCAAAGTTTAAAAAAATAAGCGATATATCAAAAATAAGCATTACATTCAATATTTACGTTCATATTTTAGCTATCATCGATCAATTGTAACTTTCATAAAATCAAAAGATAGGCTGTACGAGAAACCAACTCTAGCGCTACTGTAAGAGAGTTAACTGATGAAATATTATAAATACTAAATGTGGTTAAAGAAAATCACGAGCTTCTTCTTTTCATTCGCAACGCCTGCCATCCTCATCTAATAACAATTATAATAATACAATATACAACAGTTTCGATGTTTCACATCTACCCGTTGTCCCCTGACGCACTCATTTGATTTTTTAATACGTTATTAAATTTTATAAATTAATATGCATCACATCAAAATGTTATACAAATAAAAAAAACGATTTTACTTTACGTATAGTGAACGAGCTGTAGCCATTTGCTCTATCTAATTGGAGTTATCGCCGGTGTCGTTTCACCCACATGAATTTCCGTTTATAATTTTAAATTACATCAGTGAACCAACTTAACTTCTGTGTTGTAACAAGTTTAAGTAAAGATCGACACAGGAAAATTTATCACAATAGAAAACTCAATAGTTGCAATAATCCATTTTTTTCGTAACGTTTATGAGATCTTTCTCAATGAGAATTGTGTCGCCTTTATTTCAAAATCGAGTATAAGAAAATCGTGATCACACAATCCATGACGAAACAATGATTATTCTGTTGCTAAGCTTCAAAAATATCGCCGGACCAATGGTTGACAGAATTGTAAAAACTATAAGAGGCGTATACGACAGTCGCTAAAACGACACAGCCTGGTATTTGGATCATATTCTTTTCGTAAAATACTGTCAAATTAACGTTTTGGTGAATGCCTATAACTTCTGTATAAATACAGACATACTAAACATTAAACAATTGCATAGAGTATAAAGAAACCCTTTCCAAGCGTGTGAGCATAATAAATATTAGGCGAAACTCATAAGTAATATATTTATCGTTATACAAACTACATTAATTCTTTTTCATTCGATTGAATCATTTTTCAAAATGCCACTGTTCCGAGGGCATGTTTTTCATGTATCGGGTGAAGGCTACCAAACTCTTTTCCGGTTCAGCAAAAGTTAAACTTCTTACGAAATCTGGGATTTTTAGGAAAAATAACAAATTATATGGTACGAGATCTGGACTGTGTGCTGAGTGATGGAAAACATTGTCTTTATGCAAGGGGATGCAATTTCTTAATCGCTTTCGTGAACACATTTTGAAGACTGAACAAACCTGGTTTTGGAGGTGGGTTTTTATTATCTGGACCCGTTCGGGAGAAACAAACTTATTCATTTGTTTGCGCAATCGACAAACCCACGCTTTAAGAAGCTCCCATGATTACATCAGTATAATACGATATGTAAATATAAAGAAAATTATAAAATGTTACTTCGTCTACCAACCTGTTTAGCTAATATGTTAAAAGATTATACGATAAAGAGGCTAAAAGATGTGATGTCACTCGCGGTCCATACCACCTCGCATCTTCCTTTTTATTAGAAGGTTCACAAACATATTCAAACATAGTCAGCCGTATGTATCATGCACACATTTGTACTTGTACAACCCTACCATTGGACACGGGTTTTCTCTAAAAACAAGATATTATAATTTATAAACTATAATGGGCACAGATGCTGGCCCAATGTGTGGTCGCTACCGGCACGCCTGTAAAGATTTTGGTGCACCTTTCTCAGTAAACCGGTAAAATCTGATAATACGATATTGTTACATTTCAAGACAATCGAGGTTCAGAGATTGAAATAAAAAAAAAAAAACGTAAAATCAAGAACATTTCTGTCGAGCGATTTACGCAAACGATCTTTTCGACACCATTTTGGACTACGTTTTTATTTATTTTATGATGTAGTCCTCAAAGATATTAACAGCAAAATGGGATTATACATTGTAAATATTTCATATTTTACCACATAATAAAAACAAATGTGTAAAAAGATTTTACATAAATTTAATTCACAAGCTGTTTTGGTTTTTTTTTCACATTTCATCACACAAAGTGTGATAATTGTAATTAAAATAGTTAAAACAAATAATGATAGACGATTGCCAAGACCACAAGATATCAATCGTTATAGACGTCATTAGAACAATGCTACGATTTCAAATAGAACATTAAAATTCACACAGTGTGCGTGATGCAATCGTGGCTCCAAATGTCGACAATCATTCTTTATTCGTTGCTAAGGACGAAGTGCCCTTAAAGGGTATGGGATATGGTGGACGTGAAGGTATGTGATACTCTTATATCATATTAAATTTGATATCTTCAATCTAATCAGCCCTGTAGTCCAAAGGTCGTAGAGTGCAATAACCTGTTATTTCGCTATCATGTCGTTGTCTTTATTTATTTACAATACATCACAAACTATAGAGCGGTGGTAGGTAATGGTCTAGAGTGTTGCCCTCGAATCAGAGAGTAGCGGGTTCAACTCTTGCCTACGGATGAACTAATTAGTGCATTTTCCACTTAAGTCGAGTTAAAAATCACTCGCTCCATCCTTCAGAGAACACGTTGTGGCGAATGCAATGAAGGGTACGGAATGTGATGAAGGAAAGAGAACAACTTTCCAAGGCAGACTATAATATGTATGATTGTCTATCAGGAGAAATGTTCAGAGCCGCCCCCAGGTGCCGTTGCATCATAGTCGACTGTTGAAATGTATTTTGCTAATGGAATTCTGCGTGCGTGTCGCAGAATACTATATGAACGCGATTTATGACTAGCACCATCTCTAGTGGAATTGTGTCCTAATTTTATGGTGGTGATGCACACTACAACGTTAGCTGCCGGTGATGTCAAGGCTCGTCAGGAGTCTCTACCCCGCAAGTATTATAAACAGTTATAAGAGGATTTCAATTTGAAACAAATAGATTGTGGGAAAGCGTGCCTCGTCAGTGGGGTGAGAAAAAACCTGACACGACTACAGAGCATTGCATAAAAAAAACTCAATAATATATACGGATAAGCATTAAGCACTATGATACATAGTCTTAATACATAAACAAAGATGCTCTATCTCTATCTTTGTGGTTAAAGGAAGGATATGTGACATGTGCTTTTTAAATTTTTCAGTCTAGTCTCAATTTAAATTCTTTCGAGTATAGCTAACTGGATCGACTTTCATTGTTTGGCACAGCGCAGGACATTTCTGTTGGAATGTTTAAATATGCAGTGCGGTTAACGCGCTCGTTTGCAGCGCAGCAGATGCGAATTCCAGCCGGCGGGCCGGCGCGACCGACTGTTTCTCTGGCTTATTTTCAGAGGGAGTATTAATGTAATTTGTTTTGACGACAAGAAAGGAAACATTCCGAAAGAAACTGACATGAAGGTTTACCAGAATCTCGACGATGTGTAGAATATCTAAAAGCAATGGGCCGGTGGAAAATGTATGCCCTATCAATAGCAGAGCTGTTAGCTCTCCGTAGAGAACACCCAGGCCCTTCAGTGCGATGTGAGGATTGTACAAGTTAGTTTTAAAGGTACAATAAGTATGTAATCATAAATTAATGACAAAAGAGAGTAACATTGTAGTTAACATCTTGAATTAGTTTACTTAAAAAACACATTATACTAAACAATTATAATATATTATGTTCTTTGGAATATTATGAATTATACATATTTATGAGGATTTTAAAGTTCATGCTTTAGAAAAACGCCACTTTCATAAATAAATAAACAATAGTGTAAGAAAATCACTTTAGAGTTGCATATTTTAAAAATTCTAATGAAATCCATAACTTTATATAAATAAAATGATAAAAAAAGTATTATAACGAATTATTATATTAAACTACAATCATTATAATATTGAATTTTTATTTAATATCAAACACGGAGATAGTTTCTATTTTTATTTTATGTACTATAGATCTGGTTGAACCAAAAATATAAATAACACTACAATAATAATTCATCGTACCGCGTAAAACATATATATATATATATTATTTTTATAACTTTTCTGTCTTCATTAATTTTCTTCTCATTGCATAACATTTAAGAACAGGAGACTGATCTAGAAAAGTAATTTCTTCTAGAAAGATGATATAATGGCGCAAGCATTACTGAAGGTGAGTCGAAGTGTCGCCACGCGAGAAGAATTTTACATTTTACTTCGCCGCCGAAGTTTGCATTTTACTTTGCGAACATAAAAACACTAATTATTTTGTTCATGATTTATTGACAATGCAAGTAACTATCTATAAGATGATATAAAAATCATATGTAATAACAGTGTGTTTTTTTTTATATTGACCAAAACTTCAAAATATTCAAGGGGCTTTTAACCTTTTGGGTAATCATAATAAATAATAACGCAAATATCATGTGACGGAGTTTCATTGTTGTATATAAATCTAAGCCAGATTCTCACAAAAATAAACATTTTAAAGAAAAATGTTTGAATTCAAAAGAACCATATTTACAATGGTCTATAACTTGCCAGTATCAAATTATTGCCTAAAGAGGGTCTAATTATTTTTTGCATACCCATCGTAACTCTGTTTTGGAATCCAATTGCAAGAGACTTAAAATAAAACGCGGTATTAATAATGGTGAACAGTATTTAAAAGGAGCGGGTTTATCGAAATTATAGACAATGTTTTAAACTAGTATCGCTACAAAACTTTAAAAGACTAGAAGTAGACATCTGACCTTATTGTAATAATTATAATTACAAAAGTCGTTGTTTTCAAAAGTCTAATACATATTATCAACAGATACTAATTTCCAGTACCAATTCACCACTTATTGATGACTTGAGGTATATATATATATATATATATATATATATATGACATTATGGTATGTTGATGTGGCTTGCCTATTGGAGAGTATGGATGCAAGTAGACTAACGACGAAAATTGAATAGAAAGAGCGAATATATGTGCAGAAGAGTCGACTAGGGGCGTCCTAGAAAATTTTATGTGCGCGAAAAATTATGATGTATTAAAAAAGGAAAAATTTTGAATTGACGAGCGGTTCGCTTGAAACCATTGATGGAAGTCGGTAAAGCGAGAGATGTATGCAAAGATCGTATCTTGTGCAAGGTGTGACAACACACAAAAAATTAAAACTATCGCTGTCCGTACACACGAGCCGATTGATACGAGCCGCTGTAAAAATGTAGACACTTATTTGTGTAATGCACTTTCTAATTGATAAGTCCAGGAACGTCCGATGACTAAGCTCGAGAGCGACAAAATGTTGATTTTTGAAGTAGAATTTCGTTAGGTGCGATTTGACGAGTAACTGCAGTGTCTTTTTTTTAGACGAGTAAAATTCTTGTCGCCCCATCTGAAATATTCCAAATAAAAGTGGTCGACTTTTGAAAATGGCGACTTCATATTTTAATTCCCAACGTATTTATTAATAATCATTTTGTTAATAACAATTTGTACCAGCGGCTTCGCTCGGGTATACATTTGTTCGTTTGTTATATAAAGCGATCTTTTTGAATCGTGTTTTTCGGACGGAAGTAATGTTCAATAAAATATATATTCCATTTATTTAGTAAAATCATTTTTAATTTGAATTTGGATTTATTAGTCAAATCAAAAATATTAAAAACCATATTGGTCAATATTCGAAAGCGGAAACTCCTATATAAACCTCTAATATGTTTGTTAATAAATATTTCATTAATAACCGACTGTACCCGCGCTTACGCCCGGACGGGCGTACAAGGAATTCCTTCATTTTTTTATATCGATCAATCTCTCTTTCAACCCAGTTCCGATCCGGATCTATATCATAAAAGTCTAACATCTCTTATTGACTTTCAATTCAACCGTAACATCTGCTTCAACACTAAATAAAAAAAATTACTTCCATCGCGAGAAAGATATACACGCACTCGTATTTTCTTTTATGCGCCAAATGCAACGAAACGCATTTCGCCCGGATTCCGATGTAAACGTGTAACGAGGTTATGATCCTCGCGCCTCACCTTACTCGCGCACCGGAAATACTTTACGACGTCGACGTGGCCGGGGTGACGGAAAATGAATCAGTCCTGAAGATATTTCAGTTTGCGTACGAAGCATCCCGATTTTAGAGCTTAATAAACGTTTATTTAATCATAGTTTTCAATAGCAATTAATATGAAGGATCTAGTATCAAGTACTAAAAATATTAAAACAACAAGCGGGTCCGTCCGGCTAGTTAAGATGGCGTTTTGCAATAATTTTTCATAACTTTTCTTTGTCGTGTTCCGTTTTAATAATGGCTCTTTTCCTTTCACTTTTTTTCTAGCTAGTTCATCTCGAAATACGCTCGTCGCCTAGCTTTTATCAGGTGTGTATTTCTAGCGTATCGTAGTGTACAAACAAATCTCATCAATATATTTTTTCTATTTTTTTAATACCAAACGCTGCCCTTAACTGTCATCTGTGCAATATATAACATATTGATTATATAAATCTTTTTTTTTTGTGATCTTGTGAGATTTCACTCACGTTCCTGATTACGTTTTTAAGCGTTAACTTATATATATTACATATCAGTATATAATATTTCGAGCGAACACAAATATTTTTCTGCATCAACAATTAAACTGTCAGTCATCCGGGTTCGACATCCCGTACACAATGTAGTGCACGATACGCAAGTGAGTGTGAACATTTTTATGTGCGGTTGCGCGTTCCCCGCGCGTCAACGATGAGAATGCGGGCGCGCGCGCGGCCCGCCCCGCCCGCGCCGCCCGCCCCGCACCGCCGAACGCGATCGCAGGTCGCGCGTAATGCGGCGTCTGTGATTACAGAATGAACCGAATACACTGCTAATCCACAGACATATGTATGGAGTCAATTTTTTTTCTTATTAATAATCTGGATCCGTATCCCAAAGGCTGTAATATTATACCACTACTTTGTAAATATGAATTTGTTTTACTAATTCCTGCAATTACTAAACCGGTTTTATCACTACATATTACATTTTCATATTGCTCGACCGGTGTGATAATTAAAGACAAACAATATTTCCAAATAAACTTAGTCTTTAAAACATAAAATTATTATATACAATTAATAATAGTGTCATTGAGTTAATAATTTTCTATTCGGTTCTGCAGATGGGTTTTTAATTTTAAGTCTTTAATAAACTCATTTTATACAGTGACATTTATTATTGATTAAACAAATACATTATTGTGCAGCTTGACGAACTTAAGGTTTTTATTAAAAAAAGGGTGCGTTACTTCATTTAGTGTCTTTAAGATCCCAAGCTAAGGCCGTAAAAGCAGAACCCTTATATTTACGTTATGTCGTCTATTCGTATGTCACAGACATTTTACTCAAAAACTATAAGATATATATTAATGAAAATTGAAGTATAAGAATCTTTTATAAATCGCTACTTTTTTAACAACCGTCAACGTGTGGCACATTCTTCGACAGTTCTTTTAAAAATACTAAGGTTTCTAAGCAATTTTTTGATTAAGGTTTTTGGAAATAACCACTCCGAAAGTAACAGAAATTGTGTGCCCTTTTATTTTTTAAATTGTATGTCCAAAAGAAGTTAAAAAAAATTACAAAGATAGCGCTTAATAATACTTTCAACGAAAATTATTTTGAATATGGTCAGATATACCGCTTTTGAGTTATCGCTGAAAAACTTCGTTTCTCAACAAAAGTATGTTAAATGTCATGAAAATACGCTTTTTTGCCAGTGCACTTTAGTTTAACTAGTTTCAGAGTAATAGTCGACATACCTACTGGTTTCTCTAATTATAGGTGATTAAAATGCTTATAGCTATTCTGTACGGGAAACATGGAAAAAAGTGTAACAACGTAGTTTTTTCATCTGTACTACATTTCTTCGTAGTAATGGCTGCGGAATACTGCCCTGAACATAGTCCGACATGCTCTTAGCCGGTTGTTTTCGTTTTGATTTGGCGTCGATTTAAAAGCTGTATCCTTTATTATACCCATATTTAGATTAGGAAAATATTTATAAAAATAAATTTTAACTTATTCATAAAGAAACAGAGGATCAACAATAACTTTGATAAGTCCTTCTCATAATTTCTCTTTATACTGACAGTAAATTCATCACACATTTTACAAAACGAAAATGAAGATTTTTGCAAGACATCACATATTCGACTTTAAACTCTTGACATTAAAACAGAGCAGGTAACAGAATTAAAACAGTGCACCTCGTTCAAACAATATGCCCTGAACTTTTACGTATTTTTTTACTTTGTAGTTAAAGAATGTCTAAGCTCTGTGTGTCCCACGGCAAAAGCTTCCTTTAACACCTTTCAGTGCTTTCTATCTCTTGCAACCCTTCTCCTAAGTCTCTTCTTCGCCCGCTTCTCAACACATCTTTCCATCTTCTAAGCTGTCTTCCCCTGTTTATTTTGCCACCTTTAGGGTACAAGTCTGTCACCATTCTATTCAATTTGTTCTTTAACTTAGTTCTCAAGATATAAGATATCCATCTCTATTTTTGGTTGCGTACATTAGAAAAGATATCTTTTGCTCCGGTCTTTGACGTTGTATACATATTTCTTATTCTATTCTGTTTCTTAATGTAAATCATACTTTTCTCCATCGCTCCTTGGAAGTTAACTAGCATATCTCTATGATGTTTTGAGATTAACCAAATTTAGCAGTCGTTAATGATACAAAGGAAGACGCATAAACTGAAGACTTTGCGTTTTATTTCTATGCTAAGAATGCCTAATTTTATAATCTTTAAGTGTCTAGTATCTTTTTTATCAATTAATAGGTCTTTTACTTTTCTATATGTGAAGGATTATAATATGGTAACAGCGATATAAAGTTCTATTTTCCTAAAACGTGGATTATTTTATTTATTTATACACCAGCCGTTACTCGCGGCTTCGCCCGCAAGGGTATAACTTATAATTCACTATTTTATATATATTATATCCAATTTTAAGTAAATAAATATTTTATTTTGTAATCTTATTTAAATAATCGCAATAGCTGTGAATTTAGTTCACTGTTTCTATTATTTGATATAACATAACATAATATTTGTATTTTTATCAAATCACTTTACATTTTAACAGAATGTACATAGGAGGGTCGTGCACCGCAGTGCGGTCGAACCGTCACTTTTCTGTAAGTGCACTGGTAATGAATAATAGGGCATTGATGGTATCCCGCTTTCAAACAATTTTATATCAATCAAGGCAATTCGGATACATAATCTAGGATAGTGAGAACGCACTTTACGTAGAAACCATTATTTTTATTATAAATTAATTATTAAAATGTGATTCGGTTAAAATGTTTTCTGAGCTATGAAGCAACTGAATATGTGTTACGTGCATCGTGCATGTGTTACCGAGTGTCTAAAACAACATGCGGCACAAAGAGCTGCGCTCGACATCGGCCGCGCGTCAAAGGCAGACGACGTGGACGACAGGCGCGCGCGCGCACCACGGGCGGCAGCCTCGGCACGCGCCGGCCGACGATCGGCCGCCCCCGCTCGTCCGCCGGCTTATAACGAAATGGATTCCGCGCCATTAGAAATTCGACGTGATGACTTCATTGCGATCGGGATTCTTTCAAATTGTTTCGACGTGTGCGCGCATGCGCATGCCGCATTGATGACACGCGGCGCATTTAGCATTTCGAATATGATTTTGTAATTACAGACATTGCAATCTTTTTTTAAATAATATTTTCGATTATAATCCTACAAAAGAGTTATTGAAGTGTTATGCAATGGATATCCTTCTGCTTCCAGTAAAAAATTAGTAATACTGATGATTAGATTTATATCGATGAAATAAACCCAACAAAAACACAATATATACAAAAATGTAAGTCCGCTAAAAGTTGAAATATATCGTGTAAAACCAAGTCATTTATTTTAGTTAATAGCCATAAATGGTTTATTAATCGGTTTCCTACAAACATTTTTAATGACCATATCAATATTGGACATTTTTAATTCTACAATAAATTGAATATAATGATTTGGCAATGGCACGGTAAAACAATCACATAAGAACAATAAACTATTTAAATACCACTAATTTAACATTGAGCTACGGGGCCTAATTTAAGCGATGTGTAAAAAACTACAAATATCTTATTCTAATATAATATTCATCTAATATTAAGTAAATGTTATGGAGGATGGTAGGTAAGATTCCATGTCGATTTTTGAAGTTATACTTCTTTAGGCGCGTTATGAAAAAATAATGAGAGTGAAATTTTAAGATTGTGTGACACAAAATTAACAGATTGAAGCTGCCCGCTTAGAATTGGAATTTCGAATAATGAGAGAATTTATGTACATTTATTATAAGAATATAAAAATTTATTTATTAAAATTTAAATGAAATTTTGCATGCATGTATAAATCGCATGACAATGCAATATTATTATGACATAGAGCTGATCTGATGATGGAGCTGGAAGGTGGCCATAGAAACTCCATAATTAAACGACGCAACCCCATCGAGTTTGGGCTCGTTTGATTCGTCTTGACGAGTACTTTGGTACTATATGGTAACCAGAGTCTGATAATGGAGCTGGAAGGTGGCCATGGGAACTCCGTAATTAAACGACGCAACCCCATCGAGTTTGGGCTCGTTTGATTCGTCTTGACGAGTACTTTGGTACTATATGGTAACCAGAGTCTGATGATGGAGCTGGAAGGTGGCCATGGGAACTCCGTAATTAAACGACGCAACCCCATCGAGTTTGGGCTCGTTTGATTCGTCTTGACGAGTACTTTGGTACTATATGGTAACCGGAGTCTGATGATGGAGCTGGAAGGTGGCCATAGGAACTCCGTAATTAAACAACGCAACCCCATCGAGTTTGGGCTTGTTTGTATATCTTCCCGAACAAGTATAACTTCTCACGCGCGTACATAAGTACACGCACCCAATTTTTTTTAACGGCTATGGACTCCTGAGCGTTGATACCAGCGAAATCGACATTAATTAGATGTAATCCGCCCAGACTTGTCACTATCGAGAGTGTCACGTACGCTTGACTGCATGTGGACAATGAACAACAGATGTCTGTCAATTGTCTGTACCTACCTATATCCAATACCTAGTCTATATATCTACATAGGTAGCGTAGGTACACACTGAACAAACACCATTACAAGTTTACTTATGCACTAACTAAAAATATACGTCATATCATATCAGAGACAGATTTGCAAAAAGACGTGAATGTATCAACCTTAAAGAAAACAGGATTGAAATTTAGAAAACGGGTCTGAAATTTCGGGACGATTTAAATTTTTCTTCCTTTATGGGCTAAATATACTAACTGAATTCAAAACTTGAAGTTTGTGTGTTTGCTAGAAGTACCTTAAAATTTTGATAATCGGTGCGTGAGTGAGGGCGATAGCTAGGGTTGCCAACATTTTTTCAGCGAAATATAGTATTTTCAAAATAAGCTACAAAAAAATATAGTACACTTCTAAAAAATATAGTATTACATGGAAAAATTAAAAAATAGACAATGATATTAATTGTTACTTATTTATCTTTATAAAAACTATATTTTTTTGTACTTCTTGCATTTTTTAACAATGTTTTGTCTAAAATGAAAGTGGCATATGCTTTATTACATTCAATTTTTAAATTAATGTAAATCAAAAGCTCATTTTTTATTAATGAGATACTACTTCTGTTTCTTTCTTCCCGCCATTTCGAATTCATAACCGAAAATATTCTTTCTGTAAATGCTGAAGTGGCGCTAATAGAGAACAGGAATGATATGACTTTAAATAAATCGAGTAAGTTATTTTCAGTATTTTTTAAAATATGCTGCCATTTTTGTCCTGTAGTTTTTTTCGTAAACTCATTTCAATCTTTTACTTTTGCAAAAATTTCATTCAATGTTGTAATTTCAAAGTAAAGGTCGTCCATTTCGATACTCAGATACATACAAAATTTCAGATACATACAAAAATAAAACATATCAAATAAATTATTTCGATGTTGTCAATTTGATATTGACAGGTTCGGAACCAAAGACAAAGGATTATAGATACTTTCGAATTTCGGAAACACGTACGCCTTACTCAATAGTTAATGTAAAAGCGCATTCATAAATTTTAAAAATGCGGATTTGTTTGTTAGATTTCGGTGTTGAAAATATAGTATTTTTGCGTACTATATATTACTTCAACAGTATATAGTACGCAAACTCGAAATATAGTACAATACTATATATTATAGTACGATTGGCAACCCTAGTGATAGCTGTCAATTTAAAGAATTTTGACTAGCAATAATTTGTAAACCATAGGTATAAATAGTAGGTAATCTGGGTAAGGCTTCTTGGTCATTGAAAATTCAGGCTTCTAGCTTTGTTGACCATAAATTTACAGGGGGGATCGAAAGCATCCCGAGTGACTTCGAGAAGTGGATTAGTAGGCACTACTGTATTATTTGTTCGCTTTTGCCCAACTCGGCGGGACACTGCCGTACCTCCAGGTATCGGAATGTAAGTGGATACACTTCATAATTTTTTTCTAGTAAAAATTAAAATATGGAATTTTAATCATTTATGTTTACAATAAGATGTGTCGATTACCCGTTAGTATATGTAGTAATTATTTTTATGTGCATTCATCTATCATTTAATATCGTTAAGTAATACTTGTACGCACATAAAATTCCTTTATGAGGTACAGTTAAGGTTGATTCGCCAATAGTCACGCTTCATATTTCTACGTAAAAAGATCACAATTATAAGTAAGGATGCATATTTTTAAGCAGATTATATTTTCATAGATATTCTTGCGTCCGGCCAAGGGCTCACATTTATTAGCCTCGAATCGACTGTTAGGCTGTTCTCGCATCGGATACAACAATGGAAGTTGAAGTCGTACGCCATCGCCGGTAACTGTAGTCTGCATCGCAACCTACATTCGGCATTCTTTCGGAAACCGTAACGAGCCGGCTCGACGCGCCGGATGCGATTGCGCAAGCCAATTTCAGTTCAAACGTTCCGAACGATAAAACTCATTTTAAAATGTACCGCAACAAATAAAGTATCGAAATGTGCATTAATTCGAAGAGCACACTACTGTTGTAAAATCGTATCTGTATTGGAATGTGGTAACAAACCATTCCTAGACACACAAGAAAATCGATTATGTCTTTGATCCAGCGTTTTTATGTCGGTGAGAGTCAATGTTTCTAGGTATCGAATAAATTTATATGACGAGTGTTTATTCGAAAATCGTCCTTACTTCTTTGTGTTTAATCTCCATTTAATTTAATTAATCGTAAGATTTACCAAAAATAACACGCATATGTATATTAGTTAAAAACGGGGTATTATAGATATTTTAAAGTTAAAATATAGTAAATTTTTACGTTAGGTTAGGTTGGGTCCCGTAAGTAGGTTTCGTAGGTAGGTTCTGTATCCACGGGGTATCGATGGAACTCTATTTCTAATCCTACGTAGTTTGTCTTTTCGTATCTTTGAAACCGTAATAATTAACTGGTTGCAGTTTTTACACAATATATGCTTGTAGCTATGTCCCGCAGTTTGATCCGCCGTTTAATTTAAAAGAAATAGGATTATTTATAAATAATTGAAAGTACTTTGGTATAGACAGTATTTTTAGTCATCTTTTCGTGTGATGTATTAGTATAAAATAGTTTCTGACGCAATGTAATTTAGATAACGCAACATACAATTGCGCGAGGGAAAAACAGTATTCTCTTAAATTTATTCCGACGTACTTAAAAGTGCATCGATCACAGCGATGGCGAACGATACGTTCATAGGAAACTGTATCCCTATCCGTGGTTATGGGTACGGTTTTCCTGCTGGACCAGTCAAAATTGTAGCAATTATGACATTGTTTCTAAAAAAATTTTATTCCGGTTCCGGTAGACAAATTTGGTGATCTAAGGTTATGTAATAAAATAAACGGAGTTAAATCATTAATACCAACGAATGCGGGAGTAACGCATGACGATTCAATGAATTTAAAAATTCTCAGAGGTGATCTGTCGCGTCTTCGTCACCCGTGACGATATCAACAGCGAGGTAATTTAGCCCGCCGCCCGGTAGTTTATTCAATATTTTGTAAATGATGGTGTCAACGATTGTATTCTTGGCAACTAAAATTTCCCTTTCACACACCCATTGGTAATTTTTTTGTTCCACGTTGGCCACGTACGGATACAATTTTAAGATCGAGTTTTCAATATTAATCATGATTTTACCAAAGTCTTTGACCACTAGCGATCGTTTTGTCCGATTCAGGTACTGTCCCGTCACCAATCGAAAAGAGTAGAGGCAATACGTTTTCGGTAAAGAGCACGAATGAGGCTATTTAGGAACATTTCATAAGAAATGAATGGAAGCCACAACTGGGTCCTAAATGTAGACCGGTATCGAGAGCATAGCATTACCGGTCGATGTAACAATCCTTACATTATTCCAATCACGCGTCCCTTTCTTTTCTAACAGCGCTTATAGCTCATGATTCCGATGTCGATCCAATTTTAGATGTTGATTCGGGTTTCTTGAAAATTATTGCACAGAAACGCATTAGTCGGAGGTATAAAATATCATGTGAATAATCCAGAAAATAGTCTGTGTGCTTTTTATCTAAATCCGTCCTGTCGTTTATGCGTAATTGCGTTACAACCAACCAAACATTGTCACCAAGTATCATATTTGTAATATTACAATGATAGAATATAGGACAGATAAAAACGCAGTGTAAAAACCTTATAGTTCGTTTTAATTTACTATGACTTTCTTGTTATTGGACCGTTATTATAAATCATTTAGTTACAAACGGATTATTGAAACCCTCTCTTGATTTGGCTTTCGCATTATCGCATCCTCTCATACCATATTTCCCTCCCCCCCCACCATCTCAATCATTATCGTCCACTCTATTACCGCTCCTTCTCAAAGCAAACAATAAACATGGTCGACAAAATGAAGAAAAATTAACGATTTTTTAAATATTCGAGACATATCAATAAATACATCAAGAAATAAATAGTGACCTATGTTTTACATTAAAATGAGTTTTATCAGTTTTCTAAATTTCATCAAAATTATTTGTCATTGTCGAGTTATGTGAACGTATAGACTAACAGACAGAAAGATAAGCAAATACCAGTTTATATATTGTAAAATAGTTTGTTCTATTGATGCACTCAAGTTCAATAAAATAAATATAATTATTGTTCAGTTATTAAAGCATAAACAAAGATACCGACAGACAAACAAAGAAAAAGTAGCCTGCGTCCGTTCTCTGGCGTCAAACTATCACCGTGTCAAATTTTATAAAAAAAATTTCAGCAACTTAGGCGTGAAAACGTAATGGACAGACAGATAGACACTTTCGCATTTATAATATTAATATGGATAGGTAAATAAAATTATAGTCATTCCTAAGGAGGAAAACAAATTATTATTCCCTAAGTTTCTTTTTATTAGTTGTTGAATTCTGTATTGTTTCATTCAGTTCAACTAAAATCTAAATGGACTCGACACCTAATGAAAAGTAAAACAGAAAAATGGGCCAAACAGACGATAGACTGGTGCCCTAGATATGAAAAGAGAAATAAAGGTAGACAGTACTGCAGAAGGGAAGACGATATTACAAAAGTGGCGGGAACAACTTGGACGAGAATAGCAAGAGATAGATCCTTATGGAGAACACTTGGGGAGAGCTATGCTGAAAAGCAAACAATCAAGAACGGGTGTCTAGTAAAAAATTGTGGTCTAGATAAACCTACACTCATTTTGTAATAGTAAGTAGAATAAAGATGTGCTACTTTACATCTAACTTTTAATAACAATCTGATGTCTATATTACGTATAGATGTAAGATTGTTATCGTTATTAAAGGATATTATTATTATTTCCTTTGTTCCTTCTTTCTATCGCAATGCCAGACATTTATACAAACTGTGCGAATATCTATCAAATCCCGTTGGAATGTAAATGCGGCAGGCATAGAAAAGCAAATCGATGTCGTAAGTCAGCGTTCACACACCGCGCATGCGCCGTGTTAGCTCGAGTCATAGAGAGCAGCAAACCGTCCGAATTCCTGAACGCTTTCACTGGTGCGTGCCGTACACGCCGGCGTTCGCGCACGCGCCGCCCGCGCCGGCGCACGCAGGCAACGAAAGTGAGTGCCACCCGGCCACCAGGCGTCGAGGCGTTGCATAATTACAGGCGGACATTGTTTGTAAACACCCGCGGGACATCGACGCTCGATTACGCGATCGCGTTTAGATTAGATTCCATAGCTTATATATCTGACATGAACATTTTCATCGTTAAGCCGCACGAAACAATTTTACGTGGTAAACTGTTAAAGTTTTGGTCAATTTTACTGGTAACAATTCGGTACATCATTATGTGCAAATTCATATATAAAAATATCTTTTGCATAGGCTTCATTGGTACGGATCTTCATAAATCTGCAGGGAAAGAGCCCCGTGACTATGTTATTTGCATCCGCAGATATCGTAAATAAACCGCGACCAATGATTGAATTATTGAAAGTGGATAATACGTATGATAAAAAGGTGTTTTGGAATTGACCGTTCTTTAGGGAAAAAATATGAGAATGAATCTATAAGATGCGCGTCGCGCACTGACATGTGTTTCATATCAGTACAAATAAAAAATATATACATATATACAGACATACACACGCATGTATGTACCTGTGTTTGTGGGGATGTTTAAATTATATATGGTGGTAAATATTTATTGATAAATAATTTATTGTTAATAGTAGGGGTCTTTTTATATTTAAAAGTGGATTTTGTATTATAAATTTTTTTAAGCACGTTTATAGATTTAAGGTAAATCATCGGTATATATTATTTTTATTTGTTTATATTATCAATAATCATTATTATTATATTATCATTTAATAAGTAGCTTATTCTAAGCATTCATGGACTATTAATTTATTCTGTATATAGATATAAGAAATAAATTAATTTTTAGATTATGCATTATTCTGGCGCTCAGGCGAAAATGTTTAAAGTTATTTTTGTTTTGTTACACCAAAGACGTATAACTTCTTACTAACGTACGTAAGTACACGCATACGATTTTTTTACAGATTAATAGAACAACGAAACATTTATTATTTAATACCGTTACAAAGTTGAAAAGTTTGTCTATTTGCACGCGCCAATTGCAGGAGTTACTAGAGCGATTTAAAATTTTTTTTTTTGCGTTATGTAATACGTTTATTCATGGATTATTCGTTGTATATTTTTATTGTTATTTAGTGTATTTAGTCAATGAGATGCATTTGGTTATGTATTCATCATGTCTATGCAAACACAAACATGCAAACACAACAGGACTTAAATCGCGAGGCACAGTTAGTATTCAATAAAATAATTTGTCTCAAAACTGTTCTATCTATTTAATTTTGAAACAATCTCGGTAAGAAATCGATTCAGGAATTCCTCAAGCTCGTTTTATGAACAAAAAGAAACCCGATTTCTAATCTACAGTCACAACCGGACACCTAAATGTCATCCATCGGCGGCGTCTTCGAGTGTGATTGCTAACCTTTACCATATGATGAATGTGAAATTCTAGCATATATATAACTAGCATTAGCAAATCGTGTACAAATCCTATTCATTTAATATGTAAATAACTAGCATTTGTACACAATTTTGTTTTCATATTTGTACTACTGAACCGAACTATAAAATCGATTCTAAAAAAATATTCGCTAATAAGAAACTTCCTAAGTAAAAATATAAACTATGCATATTTGCTATTAGAGATTTTAAAAATTATTTCGCTCATAGAAAGCTACACAATCTCGGAGTAGTAAAGTCTATATTTTATTTTGTTACTAATATTTAATCTGGCTTCGCTCAAACTACTATCGTAACTGAAGCATAATCGACAAGCGGGACAGGATCGGGAGTGGGACCAGAATCGGAATCTACTAAGATCCAGACCGGTATTGGTATTGAAACAAAACCGCTGTGGGAACTGATAATGAGACGAATTGGCATCGAGAGCAGGATAAGGAGCAGAATCAAGAATATTCCGTTCTTGTGATTAGGATCTTGATCGAGAGAGTTATCAGTTGATATATAAGATTAAGGAATTCATTCTATGTTCACGCGGGCGAAGCCGCGGGTAAAATCTAGTTAATATACGTGCTATATAAATATTTAAAAAAAAGAATATTTTAGTTTCCGGGAAAACATTTGCTCAAAATATGTATCCAGAAGGCGGTACAGTCATCAATTCTGCACCTTTCAACTGATTTAGCAGAAAATTGGTATATATATATTTGAACACAGAAAATATTTTCACCCTATCCGTTTCTTTTTTGATTTCATCGTACATATCGATTACGAGCGTCCAGTTTTGATTTAAAAAATTAAGAAATTCATTCTATTTCCACACGGGTGGAGCAGCTGCCATATACTTAACGAGCATGCCATCCACCGAAAACGGCAGTATTCTATGAAATAATACAATAATAATAGTACTGCCGTATTCTATGAAATAATACATTGAAATTAATCATCATTTTTTTAAGTTTGACCGTTTGCCGACCAGTGCTTTTCATGCAATAGTCAGTACATTGCATATAATGGCAACAAGAATAATTTAAATTATGTGATAACTTCTACTAGTGTCATTTTTTATTCAGCAGCCGATCTGACTATATATATAATATTTATATGAGATAGTATTCCAACAGCTTTTGACCGATCATCTTCAGACTTGGCATCATCGAAATAGAAAAGTATAGAAGTATTCCTAAATAAACAAAATGACCAAACGAAATTGGCTTCGTAGTAGGCGTGGCGTATGATACTAGCTTCGCTGGCCTATAAATGTTCACCATGTGTTCTTATTATTTCTCTTTCTGTCGTACAGCTTATATTTCATTTTGATACTTAGCATTTGTTCAAGCTTCGTACAAATCGGGATTGTGTGACCGATAATTGTATTTGAATCGATAACGGGAAAGAATCGATAGCCGGGACCTAGGCCGAAATTGAGAACGGGAACCCGGTTGAATTTGAGTGTGGAACTGTGACTAGAGTCAAGGAACTGACCGGTATCGTAATCAGAAACACTAGTGCGACCAGCATCGGAACGGATGCTACTCCACGCGGACGAAGCCGGGACCGGAAAGCTAGTAACCTTTCAAGTTACTTGTTTTACGGAGTCAACAGAGCACTGTTTAAAATCAGTCGTAATACAGTTTTATACGTAGTAGGACTTTGATGTAACAAGAGCTTCGGAAGATACATAAAGTTTAAAATTTACGATTACCGTCATAACAAGTACTGGTATGCGGACGCAAGGGAGAGGCGGATGGGGCATGTGGGTCGGCGAAATGCGCCGCGTGCGCCGGCGCGCGCCCGCCGTTTCACTTTGGTCGCTTTTGCTTCGCACCCGACGAATTGTTATCATTAATTAAAAATAAAATAGTCGGAATAAATTAAAAGGCACACTTTATTTGCGCCGCCAATAACGCATTACTAGTAAAATATTAAAGAAATTTAATGTAAAAGCGTGGCGCTCTTTTATTTAATCGTTTTATAAAAGTTTCTGAACGTACCCTAACAGGAAACAACCTTACATTACATTAGCTCCAAATTAGCTAACGGCATATTCAACTTGTTCATTAATAGCTCATATATTTTTTTGTTTTCTGTACGTTACGCAAACCAAAGGCTTGAAATAAATCATGACCAAAAAAGTAAAAATAAAGTTTGGAAGATTCATAGTCTCCGAAAAAAACATTTATTTTTCTGCCATCTAACTCCTTAATTTAGGAATTATTTACCATTCAAAAGGTTAAGTTTTATATATAGTCGAACCATCGGTGCACAAGGTCTGTAATGTACTTACTTCTTATTTACTTTCTTTTTGTATACACAAATTAAAAAAATATATATCATATATATAATGGCATTTAAAGAGGCAAATGAGTATGCGAACTACCAAGGAGTAGGTGACGACCGCCTTCCATGGGCACTTACGTCCAAACGGGGCTTGCTAGTGCATTGCCGGTCTTCTAGGAGAAGAAATAAGATACCTGATAAGGAAAGAAGTGCACCAAAGGAACTTCTAGAAAAGAATACGATATCTGACGTAGGGAGGAGTGGGCCAAAAGAACTTTTAAATATAAATTGAAAAACAGCTACACGGTACTATAGAATTAAACATTGAATAGCACCATGTAAAAGACAACTGCAATAAACAATTACATTATAGCTAAAGACATCAGAAGGACAATCTTGCACTTTTATCAGTAGTGTTTATAAATAAATGGATATGGTATATAACAATGTAATATATTCTTCAAACCCAAGATTATAGATCTTCTGTTCATCGCCACAACTGTCATGTACTCGAGTCTAACTGGTACTAAATTTGATAATAACCATTTGGGTTATTTATTTTATTACATTAGATCATATATTTCTTATTATTTATTTTTATAAATATTAAAATTTTTTAAAGGATTTTAAAAAGACATGCAATAAACCTGACGATACAGAGAGCTACTGCTTTTTACTTACTACGTTACTATATGATCCGAATTAAAGAAGCAGTTTTCAGCATTAAAAATTGAAAAGTTCCAGAGCGAGATAGCATAAAAAGCTACGCCTTTCAAACTTTAGGCTCTCTGGTATCTAAATAAGTCGCTAACTTTGTGAACTACTTGTTGACGATGGGATCCTTATTAAAAACATAGAAAACTGGTTAATGCACCTTTTCTGTGCAAAAAGTGGGCAAAAATCATCGCTTGTCCACCTCACTGCCTGACAACACGACATCGAAGCTCGAAAATATAGTTCTAATACGTTCTGAGCTCTTACAATTCAAAAATATATATGTACTAAAAAAAACCCTCTTTTTTTAATTATTTGATCCCAATGTCTTTGGGACACATTGTTTGATTGTGAGCTGCTTCATGGCATCTGACGCACATTTGTAAATAGAAAAAGATGAACGAGTACCAAACATCTTTGAAAAACAAACATGTTTGAAAAAAAAAAAATTATTTTGGTATTTTTCGTTAACTGTATCTCTCGAACGAACCAACCGATTTTGATGCACTTTGCGGTGATTGATGCTGAATTTTAATGAAAACAACTATTTAGATTTTCTGAATATATCGGTAGAGTAGTTTAAAATATATTGTAAAAAAAATACTTTTTAAAAAACGTTTCTCCAAAAACATCTCTTGAACGAATGAAACGATTTTGATGAATTTAGCAACGATCAACGTTGTTTTTTAAGGAAAACAACAAAATAGATTTAGGAATCTATCAGTAGAGTAATTTAGGAAACTGTTGTAAAAAATTACTTTTTTAAATTTTTTTTTTTCAACCATGTATATCTCTTGAACAAATCAACCGATTTTTATGCAGTTTACAGAAATCGATGCGATGCATCTGTTTGAGCAAAAGAGCTGATTAGATTTTGGTATTGATCGGAAGAGCAGATTAAAAGTTATATCAAAAAAATATATTTCTGCAATACTAGTGAAAATTTTAAAAATCTAAGTTGAGTGAACTCCTTTCCAATGTCGCAAGCCGCGGTACGATTGGTTAATCTGTTCAAAAGTTATGATAGGTTTACATACACGCACATAAATAGACACAAAATGTTTCCTTAAAATGTTTTTTAAACTACTCCACCGATAAATTCTAACATACAACAGTTATTTTTTTTAAATACAGCGTCGATTATCGCAAATTATATCAAAATCGGTTGGTTCGTTCGAAAGATACGATTAATGAAAAGTTAGAAAAGGGTTTTTTCAAAAATGTTTCTTTTTCAAAGATTTTAGGTAATAGGTCATCTTTTTCTGTTTAAAAAATTGCGTCGGATGCCATAAAGTGGATCAAAATGAAACAACTCGTTCCAAAGAAGTAGGTGAAAAATAGATATAAAAATATTAAAACATATTTTTTAATTGTAATAGCTCTAAATATTATAAAACTATATTTTGGGCATGATGAGCTAAGTAATTTACTGCTCCTTCATTTTTAACACTTGAGCTAGAAAGTAGTAAGAAGTTTCAGGGATGGCCTAAAGGGCCTACCGTGTTCCAAATTTTTGAGCAAAAACTTGTAGACAATATTTATAAGTCAAGGAGCTCAAAAACCCATCAATAAATATTAAAACGGAAAGCTTCAGGAATGGCCTGTAGGGTCACCATTTTACAATTTTTTTTACGTCTTCATGTCTTTTAGATACAATATAACTGTTTTAATTAGTTTACGTAATTTTGCCTGCGGGTCGTAGATTTCAGGAGCGCCCGTAGTAGGTTCACAAACTCTTCTTGCCTTTCTTAGTTTACTACCTCACCCGGATGTGGCGCTCGAATGGACGCGCGTCCACGAAAAAGTTGCGCAAAAAAAAAACGTACGGCTGGCGCGTGACCGTCACATTCCGCCGACGAGCGGTGACCGCGCCCGCGCCCGCGCCCGCTGCGCGCCAGACGCGACGCCGACGCCCGCGCCCGCGCCGCAAACGGGCACAATGCGCCCCCAGATTTACGAGTTCTGCCCATCGTCATTACGTTCTTCAGACGATCGCTAAATTGGTTGAGAAATATTTCGCTTCGTGTAAATTTCACGTTACGAGCCATCGAATTTTAAACTATTACTGGATAGTTACAATTCTTAATACGTCGTTAATAACATACACAAGTACCTAAAAAAAACATAAAATATAAGTACCACCAGTCGGTAAAAACGTATTAAAGTATTAACAGTCCAATCCATGAGGAATGCTGACGGCGAGACAGACGCGCGTCGGGTCATCACTCGTTCGGAGTATTAACTTAATGGCCGCTCGATATGATCACGATAACAATATCCGACATTCCGGCGTCGTCGTCGGAATGCGCACGTGAACGCCTGCTCAAGGCCGGTATAAATACGTCCGCTAGTCCATAACGCGCGCCGACAACGTCGTTGTTAACACGACGGCCCGCCGCGGGCCGCGTGCGCTATCTCGTCGCAGACTTCGCATACATGGAATTCGAGATGAGCTTCGTCGAGGATGTTGGCTGTTTACAAATTCTAGGGTATTATTAGTTTGACTGACGCTCGAAAAATAGAATCGCGGTCATTAATTGATCTCGTACTTGTTCAATGAGCGGAATGGGGTTGCATTGCCTAATTGGATTTTTTGACAGGGAGATAATGAGGTCACGTACATTTTATATGGTTTACTGTACGATTGGCCGTTTGTGTTGAAATTCTTGCGAAATGAGTGTTGTGATTAGTGGTAGCGCTAAAATTGTTCATCGCACCCCGTTACGAATGTGACAAAGTGTACGAGGGGATCTGTGACTCAATAATTTCAAAAGCTGTCAGGAAATGCAAGCAGCCATTTGACAAAAGCTGCAAATTAACTATATTTGCCTTAATAATAAAATGATTACCCTATCTGATATATACGAATTGTTGTACCAACTAGTTGCAAGTTTTAGATTTGGATAATCTATAAATAATTTATCAAAAAAAATTTTTTGATAAAAGCTACAACTCACATGTGTATTATTATTATCGTAGAAAATGTCTTTGTAAACGTATAAAAATAATACGCAAGCCAATGCGCCGGACTAAACAGTTGGCAGGAATATTTATGACTTTTAAAAAAGTGAAAAAAAATGATATATGTTAAACATGTTAATCCTTCATACATTTCTTTGCATTAAATGCTTATATGCTTGAAGTTAATGTTAATGTTATGATAGATCGTTTAATCATGTTTGAAGTAAAATATTAAGATATGTAAGACTCTAAATAAAAATTTAAAACGTGTTTGAAGGTTTCTGAAAAATCTAGTCTTTAGGGAATAAAGTTGATGACACATAAAAATGTGTACAAATATGCTTTAAGTGTTTAAAGTCAGAGACTAGAAATATTGTATTTGCGCTGTTATTGGAGACTATTTCGGTGTTATAGAAAAATTAATATTAGAGATATGGTAAAAATTTCCACTATATATAAATGAATATTTGTATATAGGCTTCCGCATATTTGAAGAAACAACAAAACCTTTTAGTGCTCTGGAAAAATCAATATTTGCATGCGTCCCTATTTTCAGCCTAGCCTGCAGACGCACACCTTCTCACAATCTGTGTTGTACATTAAAAAATTTAGGTTTTTGACCCTCCTAGTTGGTTCAGCATAGGTCGGTTTCTCCTAACGGCCACCGTCACCAACGTCAGTGAGCTATGGTTTGGGTCTACGATGGAGCAAGTGATTTTGAGTTTAACTGAAATTAAGACTGCACTGGTCAAGTCGCCCGTGGTCAGATTCAAATTCGATCTTCTGATTCGTGTTCCGATTACAAGCGCTGTTGCAGATAAGGCGATAACGGATCGGCCACCGTCGCTTAATAAAACCCTTAAGGTTGGTATAGCTTATTGGCGGCAATATTTAAGAATATAAATTATTTCCAACTTAATTTTACCTCTCATAATCAACCGTTAAGAGAATAAAATCAGAATGGAAAGTATACAATTAAAATATTTGTAGTTAAGGAAAAAAAAGTCTTATTCACACTCTTAGTTAAAAACAATTTCAAGCTATTGGTCCTATTAGCATCGTATTAAGTATATTTGATGAGTGGTCTAGTATTAATAATCTTCTACTCAATGAAAGGAAAACAAAATTTGTTAAATTTTCCTTATCCAATTCTAAATTTATTGTCACAAATGTAATGGTCAAGAACGAAATACTGGATATTGTGGACCCGACCTTATTTATTGGTCTTACTTTATATACTAAATTGCGTTGGAATTCTTATTACGAGAATGAAGAAAAGGTTTAATTCTGCGGCATATGCAGTAAAAAGAATTCGGTGCCTTATAGATGAAAGCATCGCGAGACTAGTTTATTTCATTTTATTTTTATAGTGTCATGACCTATGGAATTTTGTTATGGGGTCACTCCGCCGATATTAACACATTTTTTGTGCTGCAAAAGCGAGCTATTAGTGCTGTTTATGATTTGAGACCAATGTCTCCCAGAGAAAAATAAGGTAATTAATATCTTAACTTTAGCATCACAATACATATATAAAAATCTTGCATATGTCAATCGTTACATATAGAATCTTTCCAAAAAATGAACGACATCCATAACATCAATCCTAGACATAAGAACGATCTTGCTGTTCATTAAACCCGTCTAAGCAAAGTTAGCAAATCGTTTAAAGAGCAGTGTGGGCGCTTATATAATAAGATCTCAGCTGAAATTCAAAATTTGCCTTTTTATGAGTTTAAACGCTTCGTTAAAAGAAAGTTATATGGCAAGAGCTATTATGTGTCTGAATATCTTAATGAAAAAAACCTTTGGGATTGAACTGCTCGCCTAACAGGTTGCTTCGTATTATTTTTAAATGTCAACTAAATTATTAATTACTCAATCCTTTGCATTGATGAGTAAAAAAAGCAAGCCTTGAGTTTCTTGCCCATTCTTCTCTACGTGAATCAGCATTTGGAATGGGTGGTAATGTCGAAAAGAATTGATTGATGACGTATTTCAAGTGTAATTCCATTACCTACAAAATAAGGATATTTTTGATTTGATTTGATTAATATGTGTGTAATATGTAGCAGGAAAGTCAATGGACAATAGTGTTAAAGTTAATAAATATTAACGTTGCTGAATCAAAGAATTATTGTTTTAACTCTATCGTCTTCCTTCCTTATACACTACACTGTTCTAAGTATTTATGGAAAATGAAATTGAACCAAAATAAAAGTAAAAAGAAGATAGGATCGTGACTAAAATCAGGACCAGGACCGGATGGAATTCAGAAAATGATCAGAAGACCAATTCTGTAAGCGTTAAACGGCTCAGTCGATATGGTTATCAGGGTGAGCGGGTTGCCCAACACCGTGACGTCATTTTGACGTCATAACAATTACGACTGAGTCGTTTAAAGTTTAAGAATTGTCAGCAGGTACAGAATCAGAATTCATGTTGTGATCAAGATCGGCATCGGTGTCGAGACGGACATCGAGATGAAATTATTGTCCAGCCGAATGATTTCCATACTTATAAATGATGTCCATAATTATAAATGCCGATTGCGAATTAATCAATTTAATACGTGTCCTTACACAACTTTTATAATCCTAGAATAAATATTTTTTATTCTTTTTGCCAATAACTTTATAAAATTTTTTTCGCTAATCATTTAATTGAAATATTATTTTTCACGTCACTACTGAGTTTCAGAAATAGAAAAGTTCAGAGTTTCATGTAGGAGACTTGGTAATGGTATATGTACATAGAAGGGTGATAGGTTAAACTTTTCAATTAATGCGATGTTATAAAGGGCCATATAGAATTGTAGGAAAGTTATCGAACGCTACATATAAAATCGAGTCACTCAATGAAAGAATGTGAGATAAAGTTCATGTATGTCGGTTGAAAAGGTTTCAACTTAGATAATAGGAAAATGTAATATATACAAACTGTAAATAGATCTAGGGTGTTGACAGAAAGTATATGTGACAGGTGGCCTTAGTAACAATTATGTTTATGCCACGATGACATTAATAACATTGAATAAATATGGCGCGTAACGGAAAAATGTTACCCAGAAATAAAGATGGCGCGTAACAGATAAAGATGGCGCGTAACAGAAAAACTTTACATTGCTATAAAATTTCTCCCATACGCCGATAAAGAAGTTTCACTTCAATAATCAAGTAAGTTGCAATCGGATATTTCCCAAGGTTCGGCCCAGTGGATATAGTTAAATGGTCGGATGTGATGTTTCGTCGGGAGTCTGTTAACAATGTAAGCAGGAATCTGGAATGTGACCCGCTTACAAGGCCGGCGCGGCCCGTCAGCGCCGTGTGTCGGCGCGCGCGCACGCCCGGTAGCCGTTGTGAAATACCGACGCCGCAAGATAACAGACTTATTTGGAATTATTATATTTACTTTATTATAATCCTTTATTTTTGTTTTACTCGAGGATATCCAGATATTTTTGAAGTCCACTCTCTAAAACTGTTTCGATGTAACATTTGACTCACATAATTTATGAACAGTTTCTTTTTCAATAACTAACCCAATTGTAGAAAAATATTAAACGTTAAATCAAATTTTTTACTGTTCCATTTTTTCTAATGATAGTCTTTGGGAAAATTATATTTATGATAAGAATATATAGTTTATTAAATGGATTAAATTATTTACATTGCAATAAGTATACATCAATAGGACGAAACACTAATTTAATTTTAAAATATTAAGTTGATTATATAGGTACATTTTCCTCTATTGCATCTCTATGATTTGCGAGATTAAATATTCTATTTGTTAGGTTGACTCACCAAAACTCGAGTCGGAGTCGCTGGCGGGATAGGCCGGACACGGCTGCACCATAGTGGCGGCCCGTGAAAGCACATCTAAAGCTGATTCGACTTTCTCCATCGTGTATCTGTGAAAAAAAAATCGAACATTCGATAATCAAAACCACATTAAAAACGGAACAGAAACAAGAGCAACATATAGGCGCGATGCCAAAAAGAAACGTCGTCAATAGTCAGGTCGCGAGACTCGGAAACGAATTCCTCGAGAATTCCGTAAGCGGCTAGACTACGGACAGACACGTCGATGTACGAGACGGCCGCGGCCGGCGAACGAGTCTGTCTGCCTGTACACGTGCCGCTCTGTCGAGTTGATGCTAAATCCACGTCCTCCTCAACGATTTATGGATATGCAAATAATAATTATAAAAATATACAAGTACTATCATCATGCCACATCCGTTCGCCAGAAGAGAAAATCAATCTTCTAGTTGTCGCCACCTTAGTAACTTGTGTTAAAGACTGTTAACTTGAAATTGGAAATATTATTCTATAATGACTCGGTTATGAAAAATAGGTACAGCTCTTGAACAAGTCAATTCGATGCGAAAATACCTATCCGTCTTCCATTTAAAACAAAAATTTTTGCATCCCTAGTCATAAGTCGATGGAAGGAGATTATAAAAAAAAATTACATATAATATTAAAGCATGAAGAAAACCTTATTTTGATTTATTCCTTATCTCTAAGATTTCTTTTTTCAAAACAGACAAAACATTTTGACGTGACAACGTCTTATAAATTGGTTTGCCGGGTGACACTTCAAGAAACTGCGTTACGCTCCGCTCACGTTATGCTCACAATGAGAGCGAGTGAGAGGCACGCGTCCCTTCCACTCGGGCATGGTTAGCCCGCCTAAGAGCGAGAGAGACAGACATAAAAGCGAAAGGCACGCGTCCCTTCCACTCAGATAGGAACAAGTTAAGTTGTAGTAAACGCTGCTTCATTGTACGCAAATGTATTGCAAGTTATTGTATGTATATTTGTATATAAATACGTATGTATGTGTAAAGGTAAAAATAAAATTTTGTTAATATGAAATTCAGTGCGAGATTCTTTGTATAAATTAATGTTTTAAATATAATTCTTTGTATAAATAAATGTTTTAAATTGTTACTATTATTTCATCCTTCTTCCTACTATACGAATGAATATTCACATTAAAATGATTTTACGACTCAAAGTCGTTGTCACGTAAAACTTTCGCCCGTATACCGACTTTACAGGCAACCAATTTTTTTTAATTATCAAAATCGACTATAGGCGTCGGATCCTGCCGATATGCACGGTCTCGACTAAGACCGCGCTCGCGACACGACGGCCCTCTTCTGGCAGAGTTGTGAAACGTGGCTGGCCGCATACCGCTGGGCGGGCGCGGGAACCACGCCAATTGGACCGCTTTATGATGCGACCATTATCATATTTACCGAGTCTAGGTTGGTCGAGGTTCGGGCCAGTAGAGAAACCGGCCACCGAAAAGACTTTTCTCTCACTGATTCTAGTATTTTTTTTATTATTTATTTACGCATCTTTATTAATACGAAAGTTACGATTAATTGATAATAACGCTTATTTATCAAAAATTATGACATTATGTACTTATTTACGATCTGTCAGTACGTAAATACCGTAATAAATGAAAATTTAAAATATGTTCAAAAAAAATTAATTACGAAATGAATGTGCCAAGTAAAAGGGTCACTAAAGATGTAGATGTAAAAATTAAAAAAATGTGGTGTTGTGGGATACCCGGTAGAAACAAAGTTTCTCACGCTATTCGATTAATTATGAATTTAATAAATTTAAATAATAATTATAAATTTTGTTCAAGGTATTTTTTAGAAAAAAGAAATAAATTGAATAAACATTATTTTATAGATCAATATTATTTTTTTACTTTTATTTAATTCACAATGATTCATAAATAAATATATGTCTTAATGATATAAAACACACAAAATTTGCTTATGCATATTGTTATTTTATTTTTAATATAACCCCTTCCCTCCCACTTTTTTGCATCAGTGGGTATAAAGGGAAAGAGACAGGATTTAACGCTTTTGTGTTATGTACGATTTTTACTGCTTAGCTCACTAGCGCAGCCATCTGCGATAAAAAACTTTAATATTGATTAATTAAATATTCTTCTGCACAATAGCTGACCTAGCACGATGCCCTAGAAAAGTGTATTTTTATTGGACTGTCCTCGCGCCAACGCAATTAATAAAAGGGATTAAACTAGACAAAGAATTTTAAATATTACTTAAAAAGTCTTTACTGATTAAGGTGGTATTGATGAACTATTGCTAACAAATTAATGTATTCATTCATTAAATAATTGGATTATCATTTTTAGGGTTCCGAGCCAAAATGGCAAAAACGGAATCCTAACAGTTTTGTCATATCTGCCCGTCCGTTAGGCATTTTAATTAAAATTAAAAGTTGTATGTTGATGTTTATAATGTAGGTGTTTTATATAAACCGCTACTTAATTAGTAGTTAAATAACAAAAATAAATATTTCTAGAGAGGGGTACTCCATTCATATACCAGAAGCTGAAAAAAATTTTTTTAAACAAACATCGATGTGTGGCACATATTTCGACAGTTATTTTAAAGACATTTTAAGGTTTCTACACAACTGTTTTGATTAAGTGAATATTTTCTCAAATAATCATTCCGAAAACAGCATAAATTGTGTCCCTCCCCTTTACTCTTTAAACCGTAAGTCCAAAGAATATGGGAAAATTTTCAAAGGTAACACTTAATAAATATTTTCAATGAAAATTATTTTGAACATGGTCGGTTATACCGTTTTCGAGTTGTTGTTGAAAAACTACGTTTCTTAACAAAAGGATGTAAGTCCTATGAAGATAACGCTCGTTTGCTGATGCACTTTAGCTTACACTAGTTTATAGTAATAGTCGACATATTTACTTGTTTTCTAGTTATAGGCGACTAATGTGCTTATAACTATTATTTGCGGGAAACATGGAAGAAAGTGTAACATCGTAGTTTTGTGTAGTGCATTTCTTTGTAGTAACGGCTTCGGAACCCTACATTGAGCATGGTCCGACATGCTCTTGAGCGGTTTTTTCTTTAAATATATAGCTAGAATTAATTCTAGCATTAAGTTCGCCTATAATTTTTTTAGTGGCCGACACATTATGAAAACAATAATTGTCAACAGAATGAATCAGTTCTAATTGCGAACACGGCGATACAAAATCAAATAGATAAATACACGATTATCGTTTATCTACAATTCAAACTGTAACAGTGGGCGCAACTCCACGTAAACGTCAATCATTACGTTCAAGCATTCGCAGGCAGTACTCGGCCGCTGCGCCGGCGCGCACGACGGCCGAGCGACACTTGTTTATGTTTAGACTACCGGCGAATGATGACTCCAGCGAGGGGTCACGGTCGACGCAGTGACGTTTAAAAGCAGCTAGCTACCTTCTGTGTACGGGGGGTACTTACGCGCACTTTTGCAAGTCATTTGGAGTCGTTTATCGTTTTTATTTTTGCAATTTTGTTAACTACGCTCCGAAGAACAAAAAATCCAATAATGTTTTGATTTACTTGCGCTTATTGGTCGTTGATTTGCGAAGTTGCTAAATGGTTAAAATAACTTTAGTCTAAGTATATTATTCGTGTCTATGTGACGTCTATATAATGTATTATAAGAGTGATTGCACATCTCGAAGAGGATGTGTTTTATTATCGCAAAACAAAAAAAAAACACACGGAACCCGTTCGTCTCGAATCCTTATTATATTTTACGATTCACTTATATTAGTAATATAAAAATGACATTGTTCTAAAGAGAATGCTTCAATTAACAAACTTGATATAATTTTGAGTGTTTGAATTAAAATGAATATTACATAAAAATAAATCGATAAAAACAATTTCGTGGACGTTAATCGTTGTGATGTTCTGGCGTGTATGTATTTAAGTAATCACGATAATTCATAATAAACTTGATCAAGTTGATTTTTTTTACTGTAGCTCCTTAATGTCCAAGCAATAAAAGCTTATTATTACTAGGCTATTCCTTATTGTCTATGTAGGTTTATAATTATCAAATTTACATTATATGTGGCATTTAATGTAAATTTACATGTGGCATTATGATGACGACAATACTTCATTTTCGTTTTAATTTTTAGAGTTCCGTAACTCAAAAGGAACCCTTATAGGATTCCTTCATTGTGTGTCTGTTAAGTTCCTTTTTCTCAGGAATGCGTAAAAGTGTCAAATTGAAATGAATACGTACAAAGCTCTGAAAATATCTGAAATAAATGAGAAAAAATTACTACGAATGGTCAAAATTGAATTTATTGTTTCTCAAAGTATACTCCATTAGTACAAATGCACTATCATAAATGCATAAATGAATTTTGAAAACGTTTATGCCACTGTTCCCTGGTGACCTCAAGAAGCATGTTTTTCATACTCTTCGACAGGCTCCTTTGGTGATGCAAATCGTTGACCGCCTAATTGGTTCATAATTATTGCGAACCAAAAAAAATCACTAGATGGCAGGTCGCGACTATATGCAGGATCGCTCATAAGTTCTAAGTTTTTCTCGTTCAAAAATTTATTTGTCTGTTTGGCCGTGTGAGAACTATGCCATTGTTGTGGTGAAAGATGGTACAACGTTTACGATTATTTTTACGGAGTTCGTCAATAACTTAGTGATAAATATCAATCACTATTCATGGTACAACAATTCTCCAAAGCGACAGTAGTCACGTGTCCTGTTCTATTAAAAAAAAAAGAAGCTATCATCCGCTTAAAGATACTTCGCTCGGGCGTCACATAAGTCGCTTTCGGTTCATTTTGATAACTCATACGGTCAATTGCTGTTTTGTTTTGAGGTCGTAGCAATAAGTCCATGTTTCGTCTCCTGTTACTATGTCCCATACTAAATTCGACGCCCTTTCCTTAAATCTGGTAAGCATGGTATTACACCAAAAACAGACCGTGTGGTCTGTTTTTTGAGCCTCAGTCAAATTGTGTGAGATCCACCGGGAGCACAGCTTTTTCATACTCAACTGTTTGTGTGGGGTTGATTGTATTTGACTCATGCCTATGCCCGAACCTCATGGTAGATCATATGCCTGTCTGTTTCGATCCTACGGCGCACAGCATCGATGTTTCTTCGCTGAGCTTGACAAGCTCGCGCTTGCATTTTGCCAACTAGTTATAAACAGTCTTCTTGTATTGTGCTTCATCGCCAAAAGCAGTTCGAAGTCAAATTACATTTAAAATTGTAGAAAATCATACTACGAAAATTTTCACGACTTGAACCCATCACTATGTGTTTTAAAAATTTTACATTAAAAAAAATCAAATTTAAAAACAATTGACAGATGAAACAAACTTCTACAGCCAAAGAGTTCCATTTTTATTTGTAGTGATTGCATTTTAAATTTGGTTTATCTAAGTAGCCAGTTCCAGAAATTAGTGCACCATATGCATCAAACATTTAAGCCCCTTGTAGTTGAAAATCAAGCTTTTAAATCATCTTAGTCAAAAATTCAGACATATTTACCGTATATTTGACACTTGCAAATAAGTCAAAACCTAGTGTAGGTAATTGCTGTTGACCTAAAATAATGAATTTTGACCAAAACCAAGGTCACAAAGCACAGCAAAGGAAAAAATCTGGAAATCGTTAATTTGTAGTTACATTACATAAAAAATATTTTTTGCGATTACAAATTGATATTTGCAGTAGGAATACGGACGGTGATTTAGACGGACATATGTATATGGAAAAATATTTTTTAACTTCCTGCTATGAAAATCTAGGATTTTCAAAAATTTGGAAGTTTAGGAAAAATCTTTAAAAAACCAAAAAAATAAAGGTTTCGGAATTCCTGAGACGGATATTTCACCACTATCGGTATCGAAAGCAAGCAAAAACCGCACGTACATTTTACTCTTGATGGATGAAATATCCATATTACTACTTACATAAATTAATTAAAATTTTACGTAACCCTCACGTTGCGAGTGCTATTCGCACTTGCCGTGTGATTTTGTTATAAAAGAAGGTATTCGTGGTATCATTATAATGTGATATAAAATCGATCAAAGTGGCAAAGTGGGAAAACTAAACCTTTCTACGAAGATCTAGGCTTCTAATTACTTTATTAAATTTATTACTTACAGTTTTTTTTAAGAAACTAAGATTTACAGCTACAGACAATTAATTTTTTTTATTCATTTATTTAACGTATTATTACTTTTTAATATTTTTTATGTTGCAAAGGTAATTTCAGGGCGTCACTTTTGGATTTTGTATGTATTTTTTTATATATAAAATAAAATAATGTAAAATATAGATCTCTTCGAAGAAGAAAGTATAAGATATAAGCTATGAGGTTTAATTCTTCATAGGATACAAGGTCAAATTCATCGTGTTTACTTTATGTTTCTTAGGATCTATAACTATGCAGGTATTAATATATTTGTAATTATATTTTTCTTAAGTTGCACTAAAGAGACAAGTACTTTTTATTTATAAAGAATGATATTATATTCAGGTACAGCAATATCGAAAAATTATAACAATGATGAAATACGTAACCATAAATGTACTGATGAACATAAAGAACTAATTGTAGAAATTACGTACGTATTTAAATTGTATTGTGGATTGTGTACATACTAAAAGAAATCCGTAAGTATGGCAACTGCGATACAATCTCTGGGCCCATAGGCGCTTAAGCATAAGGCGAGCGTTAATCGAGAGATGAGAGAAACAGAATTCCACGGAGTTTTCTCACGAAAGCCGAGGCCCAAGGGAGGGGTGAACAAAGCGTGAGCGGCGCGCCGAGATGGCTGCGTTAATAACGAGGAATTCGGTACAATAACCACAATAGAATTTTTCTGTCCGGAGGCGGAGTCACGAGGCGGCCGTGGAATGCTGCCCGCGACGTACGAGTACGGGTCCGCCGCGCGCGCTGGCCGGCCCGGCGGCGCGCGCGCATCACGACGCGTGCCGCCGGCGCGTCGCGTCGGCGCGCGGGCCGCTTCGCAAAATAAAATCCTCGATGTCATCTCGGCTACGTCACACGCCGTATTACTGATCTAAATAGTCTGTGCGTTGATCTGTTATTTAATTATGACACCACGATAAAAACTATCCATGGGAACGCCTAGATATCGCGTTACATAATAAACAATTAGCCTGCCTTGGTTTTTGTGTGTGTAAAAAATAAGAAATTCGTTCTA
Source organism: Eumeta japonica (assembly GCA_005406025.1). Classification (NCBI taxonomy): domain Eukaryota; kingdom Metazoa; phylum Arthropoda; class Insecta; order Lepidoptera; family Psychidae; genus Eumeta; species Eumeta japonica. The sequence goes on along the minus strand of BGZK01000069.1, from coordinate 457,482 downwards.
TGTTCACGTAAAGCACAGCAATGAGAAAAATCTGGTGTGTACTAAAACATGGCCCGATAATGTACTTCCATACTAAAACGAAACCATGAAAATAGAATCAGTGATTTTCGGGTACCTACCTATAGGCGCACAAACGGGCAGGTAGATACAGATAAAGAGAACTTGTATTTAATAGCTGTGTAAGGTCACGTTTAAGACGTACACTTATATGTAAACGTGACGTGTGGTTTTCTATTTTCGAATTTCTAGTTCACACCATAGACCACTCGCACACTAAACTAAACCTCACAACTCAAATATCATGCAAATTACACAAAAATATTTTTATAGATTACTGTTATAATTTACAAATAGATTCGTTTCATTCTAATAAAAATTCTGGCAAAAAATAAAATGAGATTTTTTTGTAACTTTAAATCGTATATTATTATTATTATGAGAGCGAAATTCGACAATAACGCTAATAAAACACACCACGGTAACTTTTTATTAGTTTCATATTCTTTGACTAAGAATCGCCTAGAAAACAGCGATAATTATGGTACCTACTACGGCGATGGGAAGCCAGCGCAGTGATAACTAGGGAAAATAGAATTTAATTACGAAGGCACTGCAATAACGCATAACAACGGTGCGCGGTATACGATCGAAACGACTGCATGTTTCAGCAATCCTGAATAAAATGCAAGTCATTATTATCTTGATAAGGTGTATCTTTTATCAAAATCTTGTGAAGAAATCTAAAGTAATAGAAGTGTGGAAGTATCAGAAATGTTGGAGACGTTGACGAAAGTAGAATGGGAAAATAGAAGTCTAATGAAGAATAAGCTATTAGCATACGATTGTGAAAATGGATCAGGGAATGACTGCGGACAATATCTGAATTATTTTTCATATAACCTGCATTGGAAATGCGAGTTCCAATGACTGCTGTGCCAATCGAAATTAGACGATTTCAGATTAATGTGGATTGAAATCGACCCTTTTCTTCTCTAGGGCAGAACGTAAAAGCACTTTCCGTCCGCTGCATGAAATTGCAATATTGCATGACTCATAATGCGAAGCATTAAGAAGTGCTCTACGAACGAATAATTTTTTTTCCTCAATTTCGTAACTTTTTTCATCAATAACACGATTAATAATTCATGTAATTTTATTAACCTGTGCACTATTTGATAGATAATTTAATGAAGATTAATTCTATCACTGGTTCAAATCGATTTAACATAATACAATTAGAAAAACTATCAAAATAGTCAAAAGAAATTTCCTGTCAATCAACACTTTTTTCGTTCCGGACACGATAGCGAGCGTATTAATTAACTAATTTGATCCATTTTTTTTTAATAGCTTGAGATCCACTGTCCGGAGATTGGTATTGAAAATGGTTAACTTGATTTGTGTCGTTTAATAGTTATTAACAAGAAACTAATGAACATTATGAGTCGTGCACTTTTGGATTTTCCAAATATTTAAGTTCTGTTTTCAAACCTGACACACAAGCTTTTGTTTCAAACTTTTGTAAATGTCATTCTAATAATTACCTAATCTGACAGATATATTTTCATTAGAAAAAAACAAAAAAAAAAATGTTAAAACTCACAGTTGCGAAACAGGTTATGCGAAAAGTGTAGATTGTGACACTGAATAAAACACGATTTCAGACTTCGGGTGATGCCTGTTCCAGCGAATGTTTTATCCCTTTCCGTACAATAAAATGATATTTATCATTGAAATTGCGGGACAAACTTACAGGTTTTCGAAAGTTAAGAATTTTTTTTAATAAATTTAGCAACCTCCGACAATGCTAATCAAATCAAAATCGTATTTTCACACCTCGATGAAAAGTTCGCTTTTACTCTCCGGCACCGAGGAGAAAAGTGCTACATTTTCTCTCGGTTAACACCGGGATGGAAAGTTCGCTTTCCGTCCCCGGTTGGACATTCCCGTCCGAGCGATTGTGTCGCCCTCGCCTTCGGCCCGGGTGACAATAATCTGCGAGCAGGAATGATACTGGGAATGAAAGCAAACTTTCCATGCCGGTGCGAGTCTAGACAAAATGTCACACTTTTCTCCCTAATATCGAAAACTTTCTATGCCGGTGAGAAAGAAAGATATGTACTTACGTTTGTCCTGTACACAACGTTCGTCGTTGTATTTGGTTCTTTTATTTTCTGTTACGTGATTAATCCTTTCAAAAAATGGTTCGGATCCGCAACGGAGAATCTCAGATTGAAATACGGGGCCATGACGTACGTTTCAGTAAGATTATGTTACACCCAAACTTAAAAATTTTTCTTTTAAGTAGCCAGATCTTTTCAAATGTCAACACCGTTTTGTGGTGTATATAAGTTCGAGTGTCAAATCCTTCGACAACATCGTAACTATACTAACGTGCAGATCTTGCTCCGCTTTTCATAGTTAGAACTGATTTTATATGTAACAAGCTGGTAGCAGAACAACTAGAACGAAGTTCATCTTTAACACTTAAGATCCGGTTTATTATGCTTGAACCACATTATGTGCGTTAACCCTTATCGTTGAAACACGGCCCCACGAAGAAAGCACTAAAACGTTCCCTGCTTGTTAAAATTGATTTTAATTACACAAAATTTGTTTCTAACTTAAGTAGTATTATTGCCTTTTTCTTATGCTGAGACTATAAAGTGTATCGAATTTCTTGATCACATAAAAACTATTGAAAAATTTGGCATCATACTTTATTTATCATGTAAATATTAACTCTTAATGACAATAAAATCAGCCAGTTACGATCAGTACAGCCAGGGATATTTAAATAAAACTTGATGCAGAATAAGAAAAGTTTTCCAACCTATTGTAATTTTAGTAGAAGTCTGTAAATTTTTTTACAACCTCCAGACAGTTTATTTCTGTTATGTCAAACCTTACTCCTTTGATCTGTATTAGTATTTCTATTATACATGGTTACTGTTAGGAGCATCGACGTTAGGTACATGAAAGAAGTGTAAATAAACCAAAATGGTTTCAGCACGTGGAATGCCAGGTGTAAAACACCTGCTCGTAAACACTCGCTCTAAAAACTATAGAAATTGTGTAGTAACTGACTTCAGTACTAACACACCTTAATTATTGCTGGTACAAAATATCTTGTATCAAATGTGCAGTGGTTTTGTGAGTAGTGATTCAAAGCTTCCGAGGGACCAGCGGGCTTATTATGTCGCCCTAAAGAATGCTCTCTATAGGACTGTCCCTTTCGTTCATTACTTTGAAAGAGAAAGATAGTCCTGTAGAGCCACGTTTCTCCGGGGTGTCATGCTAGATGCGCAGATGAAAAACAAACGCAAAAAAGAAAAAAATAATAAAAAGCATTTCATTTTAAATAACAAAATCATTTTTTTACCATACCGGTAGAAATAAAATTACTGACTAGATACCGTAAAAATTTATTTAAAAATATATCGTGTAAAAATTCGCTAGCCGATGAATTCTTCGATCGTTGGAAGCCGTTTCACGAGAGTATTTTACCGCAAAATAGTACTTATTTTGCGGTCGTGATGTTCACGTTCACATTCGACTTCACTGCGACACCGCTTTATGCTTTCGCGTTATCTACCATAAGTGAAGATGCTTCCTAAACAGCCGCGTGCTCTGCAGTTTCGCGAGCGTAAGTAATACGTTACGCGGTGTTTACATTATCCCGTGTTAAATGGTATGTTTTTGTATTAGTAATATATAGATTTAATTGAATCTTCCATTTTGTTTTCGCATTCTTACTTAATTTCCGTGTTATTACGCAACTAATTGTGTACGTCCAGGTGATCACTCAGAAATTGTCTGTAAAGGTTTTGCAGTTTATTTAAAAATAAAGGACTATCCTTTATTGTCAAATAGACTTTTAAACAATATTCAGTCAGTGACTGTACATTGTTTAAAAAATACGTATTTCGTGTAGATTATCTGTTTCAGTCGTGCAGTGCTTATAAATCGTATTTTTTGAAAAAATAAGCAGTTTAGTCGCCTATAACTAGAAAAACGAAGTACGTACGTCGACTGTTAGTATTAAACTAGTGTAGACTAAAGTGCATCAGCAAAATAATTTTCGATTGAAAGTATGTATTTATTAAGAGTTATATTGGTATTTTTTTTTTGGATATACGGTTTAGAAAATATCCGGGGCAGACAATAAGTAGTCAGAAAAATTGCTATGCTTTTAGAAAAGCTGTCGAAATATATACCACACGTTGCACACGTTGATGTTTGCTGAAAAAATTTTTTTTCAACATTTTTAGATATGCAGTGCCTCTCTTAGAAATAATTATTTTTTTCTTTAACTACTAAACTAAGTAGCGACTTATACAAGACACGTACATTATTAATTTCATCAATATATGTCTTGCAGTTTTTGAATAAAATGCCTGTGACATACGGACGGACGTACGGACGGATATAACGAAACTGTAAGGGTTCCTTTGGACTCAGAAGATATATATATTTTAATTTTATGTACTGAACAGAAAAGAGCACTTCTTTGTATTTGTAAATTGAGTCTTCGGTCTCATTTAGTAACAAAATTTAAGGAATATGGGCATTCTTACTCTTTCTTCTTATTTATTAAATGCACGAAAAATTTATAACTTTTAGCAAACTACTTATAGTGATAAGGAATGAAATAAATTGGTCATAATACGTTTTCGTTTCATTTGTGGGATAATATATAGACATGTATAATAAAATTCTTAATAAAATATTGACTATTAAATTTATTATTAGGGGAAAATGAATTTGAAAAAATAGTGTTATAGCGAATCTGTTATTTGTAGTAGTAGTTAGTAGAATAACCCACAACCGACAGTTGTGACTTGTTCTACAAAGAACACTGTTCTACAAAAAAATAACCATAACACAACAATATGGGCATGGGAGAATAACATGCCCATGTTGTTGTGTTATGATTAATTTTGATGAATATGTGTATTTGCCTGGTCTATGCAATTAAATATACAATTTTAATTTGAAAATGCAACAACCAATAGACTAAATGTGTTAGTGAGCGTAGATCGCGAGCAGGTAAATGTAGTGTTCTGGGACTCTCCAAGCTGATTGACGATTTGCACGACGTAGAAAGGAGTAATTCTAAAACAATTAATCATACGATTTAGTACAATGAAAAGACACTCTTCTTTTCACTCTTTTTATTGTCCTAGAAAACAGAGCTCATGATATTTCTGGCAGAACCACTGGCCTTCAATTTCGTAGGGGTTGGATATGATGGTCTTTTCCAAGTTATAGACTGTAATTTTGTTCCTGGAATGTAATGGTGCAACCACGTTTCCTCCATGATTGTAAATCGAGTCAAAAAACTATCAGTATTTTGTTATAACAGAAATGTTCAGCCTGGTTTGTTTTTACGCATCGGCTCTAGGGACCCAGCGTGCGGATATATTTTCATCCTACATCCGCATCCAAAAATGTAGCATCGTATCACTAAGCTATCTTTGCTTCCATGGAGTTTCTTCTGTTTTTTTTTTAGCTGTAACTTATCACTTTTCACTGGAAGACACTCCAATTTGTAGAAGACACACTTCTACAAATTGGAGAAGAATAGGATATCATATTAGATACTATAATCTAATATCACATCATGTATGCCAGTATCGACAAGATCGATGGAATATTACCGTCTGATACTACTATCTCATGTACAATTCATAAATACCCGTTTCGGTGCTATACTGATTCACGTTTGTGCCCGTTGCCACAAGTCGGTCGTTTTTGGTACAAATTCTATAAGCATTGCGTCCTATTACCTTACCTAAAATCATTTCCTTTACAGGGTGCGTTTCTCCACAGTGATCATTTTCACGATTAATCAACTAGCATACTGAAGATAAGTATAAAAAATATTTATTTATAGATGCCAGACTCGGGTTCGAGCCGGGGTCACCGTCTGCTGATAAGCACGCGTCAATGAACCACTAACTACCCTTTTTTAGATACTAGATCTAAAATAAAAAAATTCCAATAATTCAGGTTCACTATTCCAATAAATAAGGTCCATTTAGGACTTATTGGCTCTTAATACGAAAGGTTTGTAATTTCTCTTAAAGGTTTACAGGCAGTATTCAATGTTATTTATTTTAACAAAATTTCAGTTATAGTGTGGTGAATACTTTATAAATAGATAAAATTTTAAAAAAATGTCGTGGTCAGTAATGTTCTGCCTTTGGATGTGATGCAAATTGTCTAGAGTAAATAACAATAGAATTAAAATGAAAAAACATCGATTCTATTATAAGAAGTATATTAAAAGGTGAGTAAATTTAGTCCTTATAATAAATACACAATACAAATATCGATTTAATGATAATGCAGTTACTTAAGGTAGCACCAAAAATTGCTCTTAAAAGCAATTTATTGTGTTCGGGTTCATCAAAATCGCGTCAATGAAGAATTTAATAAAAACTGGCCACTTAAGTATAAAGAATCTAATCGGCGCATATAAAGAATCTAAGTACGTACTGGAACTCTTAAATAGTTACTACAGTTAACATTATAGTAATGGAAATATAAGTTTCTGTAGAGGTCTTGATCAATTTCGTACGACAGCGTTTGTGAAGTTGCTTGAACGCGACTAATTTCACATCGGCAAAATTATTTAGCCTCTACAGTATTTTAAACCCGTTAAATTATGGTTCGTTAAATTGATATTGATAAATCCGTATATGTGGTGTTGAAGCTTTGACAATGAAGAAGGAAGGTTGACATCCCTGAATTACGATTAATAATATTTCCGAACTTGGTCCTGTCAAAAATATATTGAACTCCTCTTTTAGCTACACGTGGTGCAGAATATTTTGTGATGTAATCGAGAATTGAGCATGGAAAAGCTCAATGGATTCTAGTGATTCAAAAGTTTTGTGCTCATTAGATTAATTTTTATAAAAACGATTCATCACACGTGGTCACAGGAGTCTGATTGCGGAACCGAAGAGCGAATAATGGAAACTCTCATTGAAGAACCTTTCAAGGGTTTTAAATAAATTTATCGAAATCGAATGATTAGGTCAAGTCTGAGACTTGGTAAAATTAGACATTTCCGTTTCGTCTTCAAACCCTACATACGATGGAGAGTTTGAAGACGAAGCGGGAGTGCAGGTGACAGCCAGTTCCATAGCTGGGAATAGCCATAGAGTTTAGAATCATTTCATTTGTCTTGATATTGAAAGTATGAAGATAATGAAATACTTTACTGGACACTTAAAAGTCTATCGAACTTGACATTATTTGGTTCTTTAGATGAGTCTTATTCTCATTATAATCAGGGTCTGATGAGGCGGTCCGAGGGCGGACAAACGGAACGATTCAACCCAAAACCTACGACCCTAGTGTCGCATCCTGACGTAATCAGATGTGTAAAAAAGCGAACTGCTTGTGAGTTACCAATGTTTCTCTGTTAAGGAATTCCAATGATCTATTTTCAAAACCGAACATCCCAAGAGTCATTCCGCCCTAGTACAATAGCTGCTTTAATGTTAAAAAAGTGACAAGGTGTTTGTTGTTTTTAATTATTATTATTTTATCGTCAGATTTGCATAGCATTTTTACCGATAGTATGTAAGCTGCACCAATTATCATATAAACAAAATATAAACGAGATAATGGTAGGAACACTTGCAAAACCAAGTTTATTAATAACACAACCTTTTGGACCAAAATATAGTAATTATTTTTAGTGCTTTATAAATATATATTTAAACAAAATTGTGCCCTGTAATTTTTTTAAAGAATAAATTATATGTAGTTATTAGAAAATTTAATCATAACGGGCAATATGATAGTCTCAAATAGATATATTTTTTTATGGCAATTTCTATATTTAAATGGCTTTACTTTCACATTTATTAAATGCTTATTTTTTTAACTTCGTCGAAGTTTTGTACCTATATTAGTAGATGTGAAGAGTTATAGAGATACCTACGATTAAATCATTGAAATGTCATGGAAAATCAATAAATCTTTATCGAGTGAATGGAATGGAGTTACAAAATGGTTAAATAAAATCTAAAATTGTTAAATACAAAATCAAAAATGGGTGGATATTTCAATACATTTCTACAGATGTAATTTCTAAACAGGTAGGTACAAAAGATGAAAGCTGATTTTATTCATGAACTTGTAGAATGTTTTTTTCTATTCAACATAATTTTTTTAACGATGGGAATTTTTCTAAATATATCATAAATAATTGGTACAGAGTGCGAAATAGACATTGAAACGTTGGAGTCTTGAATAATGAAATTGTATTTGTTTTAATAATTATTTACGTAAGTACCTACTAAGTACCGAAGAAAATTCACAATTGTTTACAGTTGCTTTTTAAAATCGCAGGTTAAACATATCTATTGCATCAGCTCTTAATACTATCGAATTAACGATGATAGTTTATATTTTAATTTATCATAACAAGCACACCTGAAAACAAATAAATGCCGTGGTAACATTGCAAGTCTTTGAAAATATTAGTAGCGTCGGGTAGTAGCCAAGACAGATTAACAACTATCACCTGAATATCGTATCCGACAAAAACCAAACATTCAACGACAGCCTTGACATTCCGCAAGATTTAAAATAGGGAACTATTTCGGTTAACGCCACGTTATGTACGTAAATGACTTATTTTCATGTGACATAAGGTTTACGGTCGTTCAGCAGGTCGACCAGCGCGCGGGGTAGGTAGCACGGTCTTTTATAACGAGGGTCGCGCCACCCCTCGCGCACGTGGCCCCGCGCCGGGAGCAGATGTGCTGTTACTATACGCGCTTTTGGTAGCCGTGTTGGTAATTTTATGAAAGCTTTCGGAGTGTTTAAGCATGTGAAAGCTTACGGAATGTCGGAATATTTCATTTCTGCAGTTAGTACATGCATTGTATTTTCCTCATATTATCGGGTACTACCATTTAAGTAGGTTTTTTTTTATATATAATATATTAATTTTATTTATCGGACGACGTTTCTTGATATTCAATACGCACCTATCGATAATTTTTCGTTTGTAAACTAAATAAGATAGGCAGGGTTATTTCAGTGGGATCGCCTCGCACCGGATTGCAGGTGGGTTATCACTTATTATCAGCTGTTATCAGTTGAAGTTCTACCTATCGGTGCTCATCTTCGAAGGAGTAGTGCCCAGTGCGGGCGCGCCCACTACGAGCTACAATTCAATATTTCTAACAAATTTTCGCTGTCTGATACTTTTTCAGTATTTTTTTCTTGTGAGTATATAGACAGAGAGGTACATTATTACATTAACGCGGCAATTTTTTTGCGCGCCACATTCCACGCCAAACCGGTAAGTACGTGGTCTGTAGTTAACGATAGAGGAGTGAGGCTATAGAGTACAAAAGGATGTCAAAAAAATCCATTGTACCTACCTCGTTCAAATTGGATTTCAGTGCGAAAATTTCAAATGCCGACTACATTTATCTTTGCCGTATCCTTGTGGAAATACCTAAAACACTGCAATAAATAATAATATAAAAATAGAGTTAAAATTACTTACCAAAACAATCTCTATTGTAGCCTTCAATTTTTGTGAAACAAAATATCTGGTCTAAAACGTACTTATTAAATTGACAAAACTAACTTACACGAATGTTCATTAATCACAGAGCAATTTATTTTGTACAACAACACTATTCTTCCTTACAAAGTCATCAAAAGTTCATACAACAGTCGCAAAAACCGGGCAAGAAGAAAATCAATATCGTATCGTAATAACTTCACATACAGTCGGCCGCATTCCTTGACACACTACGTAGTATAATTCGCGTCGCACTAAACGACTAGCCACAACCTATGACAGTGATTTATTTAACATTAAAAACTTAAATTGTTTGCGTTTTGAAAAGTCCAACTATCGCGCCGAGACTCTGTTGACGAAATAATCACGTTTGACATTTGAGCCGAGCCCACAGTGATCGGAATTTGAGGAATGTTAACTATTTTCAGTGTCGCCACCTAGTGATGGGTATGCAGATTAAAGACTGTACACTGCTACATATTAGTATCTTTTGATTAATATTCCTTTTCCTTAAAGATACTTCCATGTCCAATAAATTTTTCTTAATTAATAGAGATATCTGGCATTACAACAATAACGCAATTCTTGTTTAAAAGAAATATTTTTTAAGTTATAGCATACGCCTTGTTGGTGGGGATTGTAATGGAATGTGATTCGTATAGATCCGTCTATACAGAGCAGGGCGCAGGCGTGGGTGAGTGTATTTACACTCGCCGCTGCAATGGTATCAGTTTTATTATCGGAATAAATAGGTTCATTGCTTGTATGAAATGTAGCGATAATGTAGTCGTAAACATACCGATAGTGTTTTTGTATGTAAGTACGTAGTGGTTTATTAAATAGCCACTTATTTAAAAAAGTAATTGGTTGTATCTACACAATCAATATTTTTTCATTTTAGTGTGTATAATAAGCAGAATATTGATAACGGAATGTATATTAATTAATTACGCTTTCGACTATTGCTACGCATTTATATCAATATGTGAACGAAAGCGCCATCTATGACACATTACCTAAATCTCTGGGAAAGGTCTTCAAGTACATAAATGTTAATATAGAAAACCGCTAGATGGTATAAATATGACTTATTTAAAATGCTGTCTTACAAAAGCGTTACCGTACGTGCAATCTTTCTTACTTTATTGTATCTATGATTTATTGTAAAAGCATCAAATGCCGTTTGTGACCCGCTAAAGCGGTAAATTATAGGTGCACCGGAAGCATAAGCATCTGTTCATGTCTATCTAAGGAATGCAATCCCGCAAGGTAATTTCAATCCGGAATTATCTGATAAGAACTATACAATAAGGTATTTACGGAACTGAACATTATGTATCGTGCGGGATATGGGTATTTGTGGGATCCCGCAGGTTGGCGTACATAGGTGACATTAAAAATTTTTAGGACTGGCCACTTAAAAACTGTAAGATAAAAAAACATGTTTGAATTTTAAATAGAACTCTACCAACCTTATGTATGTTGCATAAATCTGTCATTTGTTTTTACAAATTAGCCGCAAAAAAAAATTATTTGTTTATCGTCAACAGGGATTTAAAATTTTTGTGCAATGGTTTTCAATGACTTTGTTGCCATTTAAGCCAACAAGAAATTTATAACAGACTTCGGTTGGCCTTTCAATTCTTTGCCATTGTTTATAATCGGTTTCCCAAGTTTAAACATGTTCGCACTAATCTGACTGACGATCTGCGTGAGGGACGTTCTTCTACAGCGATGGGCGAAGACAACATCACTGCTGTGCGGCTCATAATTGAGACTCTCAAAAGAATAATCTAATAGCAGATTCGAACAAGCTTAGGCATCGGTATAAGTTAAGTGCATAAAGTTCGTATGAATATTTAGCGGTCAGGAAGCTTTGTACTCAGTTAATACCTCATAATTTGATCGACGCTCCAAAATTCCGTCCTATTAATAGGTGTTGCGAAATGATGCAAAGATTGACTGTGACTGCGAAACCGCGAAATGATTGAAAGTGACTCAAATGTTGTGAACGACATGGTTACAGGTGACGAAAGCTGAATGTGCTGATACGATCCCGAAACTATAAGGCTGTTTGCTCAGTTAGTGTTTCCTTTCGAGGAGCTACCGGCTACAGTAAAACGAGGTCGAACCGTCGGAAAGAAGATGGTGGCTTCTTTCTTCCGAGTGACAGGTCATTATCCAACAATTGTCTTAGAAGATAAAAAAAAACAGTCATCGCAGACTGATGTACTAACAATTATTCGCCTCTCGTTTTGAAAAATCATCCACGCAGTAGAATTGTCTTTCACCATGACAACGCCTCATAGCATACCGCTAGACAAACTAACCATTTGGGGTATAGAAAAACTGATTCATCCGCCTTACAGTTCCGACTTCGAATCGTGTGACCTTTATTATTTTCTAAAATAAGAACGTTGAGGAAAGTGGTTTACGGATACCGAGGAAGCAGCGGCTGCATAAGAAAAGACGCGCGAAACGATCTCGAAGTACGAGTGCCCAAAGTGTTTCTCTCGGTGGTTCCATTGAATATTGTTGCGTTGTTTGATCTCAACGGACACTTTTTTTAAAAAACAATAATAATAAAAATATCTTGCTAATTTGCACATTTTTTGATTTTCTAAGTACTTTCAGATTGAACCACGTAAGACTACGTCATCAATCAATGTAGTACCTTATTCAAAAGATTTTTTACCACAATTAAAGAAATATTATGAGATTGTTTTATATAAGCATCAAATTGAAGACAACTACGTTGAACAGTTAAAATGTTATTTGTTTCGTGGGATAAACAGCTTCTAACCTTGAAGATTAAGTAGACAGCGGCTGGGAAAACTCGTTCTGCTCCTATTTCTCGCAGGAACGAGTGTCATTAAAGTGTTAAAAATTAATTGAAAGTATAAGCTTTTTAATCCACATGACTCAAAAATATTGATCTCTTTCTATATCAAATCTTAAGATTACTGGACTTAAGTTGGATTGTTGTTCCACAATTTTTTTATATTAAACTCCGTACCCCGTTTACGCCGCAATGTGACATTCGTGCATGCCCGCGGGGAGAGCAACATGTATTATTTTATTTCCCTTAATCCTGCAAATCCCGTGGGATCCCGCGCAATCTACGAGAGGGATTAGTCCCGCATATTGCATGCGGGATGCCGGTATTTCTTGATCTTGGTACCCGGTTTTGCATTCACTATGTCTATCCACCCCTAAGGGCATTGTTTATATATTGTTTTTTACAAGATTTTTATTTACCTTCATCAGTTCTGGTGTCTGTATGTAATCAAATTTTACTAGTCGAATTTGATCCCCTATTCGGTGCTCCGTTGAGCTGAAAGATGTGTAAGTCAGATGACAATGTAATATTATAGTGACGCGGAGCTGATGGAATGATGGAACCGGAAGGTGACGTGAGAAATATTGTAATAAAACTATGCAACCTCATCGAGTTTGACTCATTTCATTATTTTGGTATTATATGAATTCTGGTACTAGATGTTTTCTACTGTCTTATATTGGAGTCGTAAGTTGGTTACAGAAACTCTATAATTTTTTGGGGTGGTGGGATATACTTCCTAGTGGCCCACTGCGGGTAAACACAGTATATTAGGAACCGCAAGAGTCTGTCTGAATAGCGACCTCATGCGCTATAGAAGATCAACCCCAAAAAATTATAAATCCATAAGCCCCTTCTTCCCTCTTTGCCACGCTTTTACATTTTCTGCGTCAATTCCAATAAATATTACGTCATTAAAGATAGACCCTATATATGATACATTGCATGATTAGAAACGACAAAGAGTCCCTCTTAAAGTATTTATATCGCAAATCTTGCAGACATTGCAAAAATCAAATTAGAAAAAAAAAATTCTAAAACATCTAAAATTATTCATTTCAAAATTTAATAAAAAAATTAAACCCTCATAACAAGCCCTTTTGTTTGATACGTCACATGGCACGTTTTAATTTCGTAATTTGCCATCAAAAGTGACCCGATATTAAAAATTCATTTATTCACGTCCGAATTTCAATCGTAGAAATTCATATCGTATCAACTTTTCGACTTGATCAGTCCATAAAATTCAGAGCACATTGACTGTGGTAGATGCACAGCTACACAAATGAGTGCTCGTCGTAGGATTCAGTTCTTTTCATTCGGACATATTCAACCCTAAAAATTATAAATCAAGTGTTTGATATTTTTTAAATGGAATTTTCATAAGCAAATTAGCACGTGGACAACCAAGAAATAGATATAATTCTACTCATGGACCCCCAAAACCCTCGAGGAATCACCATTTTGCTGGCCTTTCAGAAAGGAGTACGCTGGTTTATTAAACATCTCCTTGTCGTAGTTTACAAGGAATATCGCTGATGGCACTTCGTTTCAAAGCCCAACCGTACACGCTAGAAAATTACACATAAAGCGTACGGTACTGGAATGCTAGCTATCAAGATGGTGTTGATGGTATTTATGGTGAACGGGATTCCGGATGATGGAAATCAGCGGCAAGAATCAGATTGAATGGCTCTTCAGAGCGCTCCTCGTAGTATACTCGATAGAGTACACACATAGATGTTACATCTTTTGATCCTAAATCCAAAGGGTCTAGATGGGTCTAGATACTACTGGGTAGTCGACGATTTGAGATGCTCAATGTTGGGTTCGATCTAGAGGCAAAATTTAATATTGGAGTGCCTCAGCCCAGCGATGACAACAGTACTCTAGATGAGATCGGACCTGCGCCTTATAAAAGAAGAGTCAAATAATATTGCATTCTATTGAGCACCTCAAGCTTTTTAGAAGCCAGTTTTATTTTGCTCTCTAGACGATCGCGAAATCCAACGCCGCTCGATTTGTCGGTTTTGGTGTGATTTCGAAAAAATATACGTAGTTCGATTTGTTCGTAGATAACAAAGCTGTTTTGGAATCGTATTTCTGTCATCTGCATGGATTTTGGTCACAAGGTATGCATCACTAGTTCAGCGACATCTCACACAATTTAACCGAAAAATAGAATAGTGTTCCACATGTGAATGCGTTTAAACTTAAGTCATATCTGACCCAATAAAAACTTCAACAAATAGAACGGCCTGAAATATAGCAAGTACAATTCAATTTAAAAGCACACAACAATCACTCTCCTGATTTACGTCTAATAGTATTTATAGGGTGCAACTATCAGGACTTTTGTAAAAGAAAGAATCTAAAACGTCACTGCAGATGGCATTTTGACATATACAATTTTTTGGTGCATCTGTTATTGACAGTGAAATTCTGTACGACTTCATCGATTTATATTTTCATACAATATATTTATTTTTCAAAGACAATAATTATTATCTTTGAAAAATAATTTGAGCTCTATATTTATGGCCGGAATCGACTAATATTCAACACACATTATGATTTATGTTGGCTTAGTACAAGAAAAATGACGAAAACGGAAATTGAAAGGTCTAAATGTGGCTAGTTATTAATTGATTTTGTGTTGGTGCACCAGGATGATTTACATTCATACAAAAATATGTTCGTGTGGTCAACTAAAAATTTAAAACATTTTGAAAAATTCCTGTAAGATGTAACAAAAATACCTACCGCTACACGCTATTTTGCAAAAAACACACAAGAGCGTCTGCCGGGCCAGATATGGTTACATAAATCCGCCTGGCTTACCATGGAAAATGAGGCTTATGAGTTTGTACTTTTTCTCTGCTCATATTTGGTGTTTATAGTGTAGGTATTATGATATGCTTTTAAGTATACAAATGTATAGAATATTCAAATATAATTTAATTAAGATATGTCAAATTATATATCAAAGCTCAACATTATTCGAAAAAATTAACATTTCATGTCTATTAAAATGTCAAATTGAATACATGAGTATAAATAACATAAATGAACCAAGAATTCGGGCACTTATCTTAATAAAACGAATTCATTGAGTAATACTATTTATTTAATCTAACACAACTCTCATTATAAACATCAAATGATAAAACATAACAGGGTGTTTAATAAATAACAAAACTTAAGCAACAGTTACACACCATATAAACGTTTTTATCATGACAAACATTTATTTTTATTAATAGTATATTAAATTCAGCCGTATTACGCACTAAATATGTACTCTTATATTGTTATTTATGAATTAAATTCATAATAATGTATTTGAGTAATAAATAGAAGTTTGTTAGGATGCCGTCAACCTGATCGCTATAGGCTGTAAGTATAACCACTGCGTAGCTATTAATAGTTGTACTATTCAAGAGACCCATCAGTTTGATAGTTGTTGTAGAATCTGAGCTATCACCATCCTGCGGATTACAAGTCACTTTCTATATTTGACGTTTTAGAGCAGTACAATCACGGTTTCGATGTTTCAGATTTTTCATAAGCACTTCTTACAATAATAGTTTTATGTTCGCCAACTCTTGCGTATTATGCAAGATGGCCAAATGTAAGAGACACAAAACGTGAGAGAGAATTGTCGTAATGCGAGATTTTACAGGTGGCCGCTGCTCCGCGACCCTCAGCAGCCCATTTTGTAAAGTTAAAACGACTCCGTCGATATCGGCGCGACGTTAAAATTATTTTATACTGATTTTTGTCTATAACTGGTTCGATCATTTACTTCCTTTACAAAACATAATGTGCAGATGCTGAAAATTTCGCGTCAATATGCGCATGCGTTTCAGTGCACCTCTCATCTGTTTCTTTAAAATTAACTGTTAGGGACCAAAAAATATGATTAAAAATTAATACCTGAAACTCTTTTCATCTAACACGTGTTTTGTTTGTATTTGAATTATAACTTACTAGATTAATGTTATTATTTTACATATCACTCTCTGATCCCGAACTGTTCGACAACAAAACAAATCCACGTTTATTGACATTCATTCAACTTATCAAGAATGGATATTTAGAAATCGCCAAGATGGTAGAATAGTGAATAGTGTTAGTCATTTTAATGGATTGTATGTATACCGGAATATCATTAGATTGTATTCAATCGTAGCCGGCCTACAGGACATATGATCTGTACTAAAATCATTGCTCGTTTGCTGAATCTAGTTGTTATACTCGTACTATAGCCTGAACTCGTCTGCGGTGTCAATCAGGAAATAATAGGTATTGTTCTTGACCTCACCCATATTAAATTCATTTGAGGGCTATTATGATTCTGTAATGTAAAATAGTAATTTATTAGGTACTAGCGTCTAGTTTGACGGCGCCCTAAGTTTGTATATTAGTAGATAATACGGCCTATTTTATTACGATTCGTTCTTATCTATTTCATTGTGTCGTATCTAACTTTTTGCTTAATTCGTGTTTTTTATTCAAGTAATATCTACTTAAATACTATTTCTGTGTATATTTTATAATAAAATCTCCACGTTTCAACTCTCATTACTTAGGCCTATTTTATTAGGTAAGTAAGAATTCGGGTCCGTAATTTCCATACTTGTAGACGTCAAATTAGTGTTTAATTCGGTGCTAAAAAAATTGTAAATTGATTTTTTAAGGGGAGATCTAATAGTACAAAAGTTCCTTCATAAACGTTATATTACAATTATAATTCATCAGGCAACGAAATAGATTTTTTTGTTGATATAAGTATAAATCTAATAATATAAAGTTAGACCAATTACATATAATTTATAAATAATCAATAACGTTTAATTTTCTGTAAAAATTACGAATCATAAAAATACTATACATATATATAATTTCGTGTATATAATTATAAATACCTAAAATAGGTTTTGGTAATTTAAATCGAATAAATAATTGTTTGCTCACTTTTAGGGGGACGGTTTATACATTATAATATGACAGTTTCGCAATACGATTAGGTACAGTGACTCTATATTTCGATTCTTAGGATTATATATAAATTTATAACAAAAATCAATAGGTTAGGAATAGAAATTTAATGAAGTGGATGACCAATGAGCACTTAGTACATTTCGTATTAGACGGTACAAACGAGCTTCTGTATTCAAGTGATCGTTGCCGTTCACGAATACACGTAAAATCTTGGAGCAACGCTTTAACTTTTTTTTTCTTTTTTTTTATTGCAATAATCATATACTTGACAGCCATGATGTTCCGTTAACTAGAACAATGTATTTACACAGCGAACTAAATTAGGAATTAAAATAACGATATTCGAAATGAACGAATAGCGAGCCGTAAAAATCAAACGGCTCTGAGTTTACATATGCTTGTAACATACGTAATTGGAAGATGATAGAGCTTATAGACTTCGTTAGCAGTCATAGAGTGTGATGTGTTAGAACTACAATTTATTGAAATATCTGCGCATAAAATATCGACTGATTGTTTGTCGGAAAGTCCTTGAGTGCGTAGACGGGTTTTGGTGTAAGTTTTGGATATAGTCAACTAGGAATTCTTACAGAAATTTTTGATGTGTACGTCTGTTCTATTGTTTGTGTCACAAAATCCTTCCAATCTCTAATTACTATGGTTATGGAGGTAACATTTAGTATAGTACAGTAAAGTGGTGACTTAAAAACAAGGTAAAATTATTTTTGAATTTTATTTATGCCCCTCATAAGTAAATATATTAAGAAAATATTAGTTCTAACACATTTCACAAACATAGTATAAACGAAATACGTTTTTAAAACGCTGCACAAAAAGTTTTTATGTTCAGTCCATTTGAAACCATCAACCGGTTGAAAAAGTTTTCGAATTGCTGTCAAAGTTGTTTTCAAGATATCGTGTTGCAAGTGAAAAAAAATTAATAAAAGTCAAATCTAATTTTAGGTTAACCATTTCAGTAAAAATATGCCGCATGTTGTAGTAGATACAAATTGTATCTGCAAAATTTGGATGCATTGTCTTTTGAAAACTATTTAATTGGCTTAATTAGATCTTGTAATAATAAGGTTAAAAGTAAAAATTATACTTATTATAATGATAAATTAATGATTAGTAATCTTTTTGTCTTGAATCTATTCAAATTAAATAACTTATCGATTAAACCCATCATTCAGCAGTTAGCTTGACGTCACTGACTAGTATGTGATTTGTAATAAACATAACAATTTTAATAGTGATCAATACATATGTAAGTATATATAGAATTCGGCAATATAACAAATAGGTATGTAAACCAAATTTTTTTTTAATCCCGTTGTATATGGTTGCCAATAACCCTTTCGCTAGTGTTAAATATCATTTTTGACGATATCGTGTGATGTAAACCGCATTTGTTTATTCATATAAAAAATACGATACATTATTTATGTATCATTTTTTTTTTCATTTCGCTGCAACACGCAATACCCAGTATTTATTATATGGTCGAAGAGTCATCGATTAATGATTGTGACGATAAGCGAAACGTCCAAGTATTATCAAATAAGACGAATACCAAATAGAGAAAAAAAATATTCTCGAAATGTCAATGATTTTCATTAATAGGTATGATTAATAATTGTCCTAAACAAAAAATCAAATAAACACGTTATTAAAATAAGTATCTTACGACGTGTCTTTGGAATATTAAGGAAACAATTCGTGAAACAGCTGTCCTTCTAAAATCTATTACACTAATGATCAGGTGTTTACGAATAACTCTATCTGACTATACTAATGATTTACTTAGCTGTGCTTCTAACACCAAGAGTAATATAGTTCATATGCTAGACGCTCTAATTACTTGTATACATCAATAAAGGGCTATTATTTAAACGGGTTGTTATTTTATAGTTTTGTTCGACAATGAAATACATTTTATTCGCGATATTGTCAAATGATCACCAACTAATCAGTGGTTGTAGAACAAAAAAATAATCGGACTAAACGTTTTTGTAACCACACAAGTGTTGATTTTTGCCTACGACAGGCAGGCATTTTTGTCATTTTCGATTTGAGAAATGCCATATTTTTTATGTGTCAAATTAGATCAGTAGCGAAGTTGCGACAAAAGTTAACAAATCGTGTATTTCGTTCATTTTATTTAGTGCCTCATGAAGTTGTTGATTGAAAATATATGAAAATCTTTTGTAAATTTGTCAATTAAAATAAAATGATCTAATATTTTAACCACGAATAAACTGATTCAATTGCTGATAATTTAACAATATATTAATTAACTAATAAATTTGCGTTTAGAATAGATTATAAGCTGTCTGATTTAAGATTTGTGCTGATTAATGTTATATTATATTCTAGCGTAATAATTTCATATTGCTTATCATAATTGGATGGTTCTACTAAATACCTAACAAAACCATTGATTTCAAGATGAAGAAAGGGATTAAAAATTTAAAAAAAATTATAACCTATAAGATCTTGTATTTGTGATGTATAACATGTGTAATTAATATTTCCAGAACTATAAAAGATATCTTAAATATAATAATATTCAACTGAAATTGTTGTTAAAAACAGTGGGTGAGAATCAATTAATTTGTTTTCTCAAATCGTGCGAGTGTGTGATGAATTTAATTATTATTTTAATTTTCAGGTATTACTGAGAAAAAAGAAAAAAGAATAAGTAATCTCAGTGATATATTTCATTTTTGATATTGTAAAATGTAATGTTTGTTTGACCTTTTTTTTTTGGTAGCCTGAAAGCGGATGTTTCGGAAAACCTTATTAAATTGAGGTTTTCCGAAAATTGTTTTTATACGTGACGCTACGACGGCAGACAGACACACAGACGGTGTGGTAGGGTTGCCGACGATGCGGTCAGGAATGGAATCAAGAATGTATTTCACAAATGCATAAATATCAGAATATTAACAGACTTTGTTGAGCGCCCGACACGTATAATAAATTATAAAGAACATTTTTTTTTTCCATAAACGACTCAACGTGAATATGACGTTGAATCGTTAAATGATGTTTGCACGTTTCTACTTGTATCTCTAACAAACGAGAAGAAGAATCAATAGGCATATGAGGTCAAATGGAAATTTCAAGGGGCCTTTGCAGCTGGGCGAGAAAGAAATATTAATATGGTTTGTTCTAATGCCAGTTTAAGATATTTTAGTGTATATTCGCGTTTTAGGACGATTGTTTATCGAACTTTGTAGAGAAATCTTAAAACTGAAACTTGATGAATAATTCTTCCATTTCCTTTCGGTTTCGAGCACGCACAATATAAAAATCAATTATATTAAAAGAAAACGTACCCATTTTAGTAATTGAGTGATTCTATCTCAAGTCACTGCACATATTTTAATTACATAATTGTTACTCTAAATAGAAAAATAATAATAATTGAAGAAAATTTAGAGGAAATAGATAAAGCTATATTTAAAATATAGATTTTGGTGTTTCTTGATTAATTTATCATGAACAGCCTACGACAATCCGTTACTGGATTTATTTTCAAGTGTCATTTAATCGTGCTCGCTGACGTGTTTTTCATTAGAAGAATGTATTAAATCTGTAAATGTGAAAGATTCATAATCACAGGTATTTGATAAAGTAAGTGTGGATTTCTTCGTGATACGTACAGCTTATGCCATCAAATGTAAATAGATCAATATAGTATCTAATACTCGTCGGATTTATAGCTCTTATAGAGCTATGTAGGAAATAAAGCATATTTTATTTTGCGCTTAAGCAATAAGTATAGTGACTATTAAAATAGATTAACGGTAAAGTATGTCGTCTAAGAGACTATTGATTATTTATTCTATAGCGAAGTATATTATCTGACCTGTAGATAAGACCTTATCTTTATAAAATAAGTAATATAAAATATTTTTTTTTGGTGTAAATACAGATTACATTCATAAGTCAATTAAGTCAATGGTCAATGGATTTTTAGAAAAAATATATATAGATCTACTTTCTAAAAGTTATGGAATGTAACAATGTCGTTAGATTCAAGTAAGCAATGTGTGTCAATATTTAATTACCTCGGTGTCTTAATCGTTCCTTGAATACATTTTATTAAGGTTTCTTATGAACTTCCTTCTAGGATAAGTTTATATTGGATATGGAAATTTTACTTTAAGAAAATCATCAATTTGCATAGGATTCCAGGCTATGCCACACTATGAAAAGCGTTTTAAAATTAAAAGCAATAAAAATCTTTATGAAAATTGACAACGTTTAAAAATTTTCACTTATTATTTAGTTTACTTCCTTAATGTAATTAAACAAAAGGTACGCGTATTTTTCCTTTTTGTGATTTACCGAACATTGTTGTTTTTGTAATAGAAAAATACCTGTTATTATTCAAAAAGTAGTATGTACCAAATGACGTAATATCTACCATTTTTAGGGAAAAACTATTCATATACAACTCTCTTGAAAAATTTGATTAACTTTAAATGTTGTGGTGTCATCGGACCAATTTCAGTTATTCTCCTAAGTTTGCAAAAATTTATTTTCAATCATATACACATGTGGAATCAGCATAAAAAGGTCAACCAACGGTTTTATATTTTATTTTCACCCCTTAGAAAATTTTAAATGTTGTTAATTCCCTTTATTTTACTATTCAATAACACAAATCGTAATAACAGCAAATATATAACTTATCACATACCCGTATATGCTCCAATGGCACATTTATATCATCATCATCATCAGTACTTTATCTACGAATGAATAATAATATACTTATAATATACGACATCAGGATGATATGCAATGGTGAAGATAACGGCAATAATACGATTCGACCAGCGCGTACACTGACATTGACCTACGAAGTGAATATCTATGAAAAAAATGAAGAATGCACTATAGAACTCAATCATGAATCAATATAAGACTGTTTTTCGGACTAAATTTCAATCACAATGTGAACAAATTAAGAAACTACTCAAATCGTCAGGGAGAGTTTTTTTTATAGTAAATATTATTTTTATTGTTCTCAATTTTCGTAATTGATGTGCGAAATAAACGTAATTTTTTACGGAACATTTGTTACACGAAATATTTGGTATTAACCTAAACAATGATATGACTGTGAAATAAATACAACGATATGGAAAGGATTATTAAGACTTAATGGATTCTATTTTATTCTAAACAAACCGATACCATTTTGCATCCATTCCTTCTGAATTAATTATTTAAGTAATAAACAATTATATCTCGTATTCATCCTCGTAAACGTATCGCCGTTATTAACCGTCAAATACGAACCAGTCTTAGCTTTAAGCTCTCGCATTTCGATTTACTTAGCGAACAGTAGAGGGCGTGCGTGAGATGAGAGCGGTCTTTGACTAGATTTATCGTAGTCGTGTCTATGAGAGTGCCCCAGGTCCTGGTCTCGTTGGGCCACACGGAGCGGTCTCGCGGCGCTGGAGGGGACCAGCCGCGGCCGGCGCACGTCCAGGGGCCGACGCCACCACCACAAGCCGTTGGAACAAATGTTGAATAGCTCACTGTCGCACGGGCTGTTCGGTTCGCTGTGTACTTGAAGATCTGCATAGATATAGCTCTCTTCTGAAGGTGATAAGTACTCCTGAAAAGGTAATCGCTGTGTAAATGTAAAATTTAGATTAAAGAAGTATTATAACGAAATAAATATAGGAAAGTCAACATGGGGCATTGCCGAAGGAGATGCAATTGTTTGAGATTAGAATTTATAATTTATTTGCAATATAGGTTCACGCTCGTTTCTTAGAGGGGTTGAAGAGAAACCATAAGTTTTCATTAGGAACATTAATATGTCTTGTGAAAAGTTTTTAAAATTAGTATATCGCTAAATTTTATATTATCCAATGATTTTGATATATAAAACGTATATTTTTTATTATTTTAGGTCCGGTTACAAATCTTATTTTTATATTAACTTTTCTTATAAATTATGACATCAAACTATTTTTCATCGATTAGTTATTTCGAAAAAAATGGCTTTTCTATATTAATCTGGGAATCGTTTGTTGGTATTGTCAGGTTAAATTCACGTCGACAACTCATTGCCAAAGCCGCTATAATATAATATAAAGCAAAAGAAGTCTCATTGCTCTATTAGATTGAGACTATGTCACTTCCTGACAAATAAAATAAGTTTGAATACGAAATTCATAATATTTTGTATCGATGTGTATACTTTGTGTGCAATATCTGATCAAAGCCATATTACAACAATACAAGTAACTGGACTACAAAGCAGGACAGATGAATTTAATATCTAATATTTGCGATCGTCAGAAAGTTTCACAATGGCCCTCCTTAATGTTACTGAATCAAGTTTAAATAAAATCGGTACGTGTGTAAAGTTTCGAAAACGTCCTTCTAAAATAACTCAGTTCAATGCATTCCGCCAATAGTCCGAATAGAAAACAAACATATTGCATTATACCGCATAGACATGTAGCAAGACGAAATAAAGTTAAATAAAAAGGCAAAACCCACCACGGGTTGCGGCAAAGTAGCGGGTGCAGACCGTCACACCTCCTGGAGGAACTTGACGGGGCACACGCCCTGCCGGTTGTCGCCGGACCGGATCATCACCATGCCGTCCACCTCGTCGCCCACCTGGATCACGATCTGGTCCCGCAACAGCATCAGGCCGTTGTCACCGTCGGATACCTGGGAATGCATTTTTATCCGTTTCCAATTCCAGCTCAGCCAAGAATTGAGGATAATTTAACGTTGCGGTTCTATTATAAATATGGTTAACGGAATTTCTACATGATCTCCATATTTTTTTTCAAGAAAACACTGTTATGCTCGCTTATGTAATAGTACGCACAAATGTTTATAATGATTATGAGGAGTTTTTTAGAAGATTTTCTACGACTTTCGTCAGATTCATTCTAATTTCTACCGAGGCTTTTAAATAATAAAGTTGAGAGATTTTTTTGTTTCTCACATAATCAAATTTTTAGATTCTTTCTAATATTTTTTACTATTGTTTACGATCACAGCTATTCCAACACTACGACTTGTATGACTATGTTTACTTCGAATTATGTAATTTATTTTAAACGTTATCGAATAGAATATTTACTAAAACCTGATTGAAAGCAATAGTATAAAAATATCGCTATTTATGTATACATATATATTTCTATTTAAACACTTTGATTTTTGAATTAATAAATGGATAGGATATTTACATATCTTGAAGCAATAATTAGGCTTTATATCATCGAAAACAGATGAGATGAAAATCAAAAAATCCATACACACGAGATAGCGGGCACAGATATTTTTTAATAATTATTGAATAATAATTTTCAATGAAACTCCTAAAAAGGTTTCTCTTTACCTGCAGATTGTGTGTGACTTGCAGCGGCCGTTCCCCCGCTTGTAGCTTAGTGCAGTATTTCGATGGGAAATAACCGATTTTCCCGAGGCACTTGCCCTTCCACCAGTCCGGGTCGGAGGTGTCGATGACGGTCACCTTGTAGCCCGCCTTGAGGTCCAGCTCGTCGGCGTGCCGGGACTTGAAGTTGTACAAGATCACGTACAAGTTGGTGGGCAGAAGTCGCTGATGCTTCTGGAACGTGAATGGTACAGATTACAAGACAGGGTATTAGATAAAAATTAAAAAAGAAATCACGTTGCTCCTTACTCGGTGCCAGAATTTTATAATAGAATATTTTATGTTTTTCCGGAAAATAAAGCAATGAATAATATATATAATCTGACAAATTGCGTAGTGCATCAGAAATCTTTTTGTGATTAAAGTAGAAAAAACTGGATAAGTCCGTGTTTCATATTTTCGGTTCAAATAGGTACTCATCTCACCCGCAACACATAAACAGGAAGACGAGTATTGGTCTATTACAAAAAGGTTTTGGTAATAGATACTTCAATCAATATTTTATATACATTATTTAATTACCACTTCCTTTTTGACTGTTTGACGCAAAGGTACCTAATCGTCAGTAATGGAAAATATAATACGCCTTTTGGAGCCTACTGTTATTTTAGAGTATTTTCTGAAAAATATTGACATCCGCAAAGAATATTCTTTGATATTTCCTTACACTAAGCTGCTTCACTGGCGAGGGACAAGGGCTGGCGCTGTTAGACGACAAGCTCTTGTCGTGCTCATCGGGTAGCTCAACGCTGCTCATGCGTCCGCCTCGCGTGCTCAGCAACCTACGACTGTGTACGGGTGATGACGGTGCTGCAAATTCGCAAAAAAATATTAAAGAAATTGTTCTCGACGCGAGGAAATCAAGTTACTGCATTTGAATATTTACAAAAATGGGTATCTAATCGATTTCAAATAATTGCAACATACAAAGTGTCTCAAAGAACTTCCCTTGTTTAAGTTTATACTTGAATAAGTCAAGTGTATGTTATTTGCTTTCATTTGAGAAGTGTCCAACTATTATGAACAAATTAGCAAACAAAATAAAATTATCTTTATTAAACGATGATTGGAGATTGATCAAGCACAAAATTGCTATGTGCTAATATCTGGGAGGCAATATAATGCCCATATCTACAGTTATCTATTACACTGTAATGAGTTATAGGACAAGCATAGACAAACAAGGCTGTGTATCAGCAAACTGATAGCTATTTTTTTTTTGTCAGCTAACTACTTACAACTGATAGAAATAATTAAGATACATAACAATTCAAAAGTAAATATTAATCGGTTCTAATATGTTTATTTCTTCTATTTTTTACATTCAACATTATTAATTTAAAAATCAAACAATACACACAGGTAAATATAATGTTACTAGAAACATACATGACCGTGCTTTATATTGGGCCATGCCGTTAGGTGCTCTAGAACTACCATGCCTCATGCAAAGTGATCTGCAAGTACCTATAAAATAAAATAAAAAATAATAAGGAACTTGAAAGACTTACATAGGAAAGACTAAAGAGAAGCGCGTTACTGAAAGTTGTTACAGGACAGTCACAAGATAAATCGTCTTATAAATCTATAACAAGATCGTAAATCAAGTATGCGATAAGTTATGAAGCGTGGAACAGTTACGTTAGACACATGTACAATGTATGATATGACATCGAATTGCCTGATCGTGAGAGATTGTCAGAGAATATCATAAACAGTTATTTGAATCTTATTTTTTTTTCAGATTTTCAGTTTCTTATAGAACGGAGCATAGGCAACATAAAAACGAAGACAAAATTATTATAGTTCATACATTAGGATAATCAGATAGATTAGTCAATATGCAGATCGTTTATAAGCCACAGGAGGGACACAACAACGATAAATAATTTACAAGAAAAAAATCACTGTGCAACATAAAAAAACACATCGTCGTCTTTACGGACGACACGACTCGCGTTATCGCTACAACATAAACATTGTTGGCACAATCAATTCTAATACACAGAACGAAGCCGGGAGTCACAAGTTCGGGGCGTGGACGTCGCTGGTGCAAACGCAAGGCTGTGGTCCGAGGCACGTAAACACCTATGGGATTTAGTATTATTTTGCCGTAGTCCAAAAAACAGTTCTTATGCGGCGGCTCGGATATCTTACTGAAGAACAGTAGCTCGGCGTAATAAAAAGAATCTTAATCCAATTGCGAGGTTTTAATATTTTAAACCATGTCAGCAGGATTGAAAGACGCAAAGTAATAGAGTACTCGATAAATATCTTGTGTTTAAAAAGTAGTGATGAATCCCATTGCAATGAAAATCATTCGGTAAAATGGCGATTTAAAGTAATGCGCCAGTAGTGTGATTAAGGAGCTGATTTGCGGTTTCAATGTTTTACTACAGATTAAAATTGTCCATGAACTATTTGGTCAGAAATGTTATATAATATATTGCCTATGTTACCTATCGTATTTTAAAGGCTTTAAGATTTTATTTGTCGTCGAAAATATTATGGGAAATAATATGATGTAAAACAGTTGTACTATAAAGGAAAATAAATTTCCAGTGTAATTTTTATTGGCTTAAAAGATATGTTAAATGTGCAAATAAATATTGCAATATTTTAAAAGCAATCTTAATATAGCACACGTCATCCGTCGATGTCTCGTGTGCTTTTTTAGCGTTTTGTTACTCTTTACACATTACTTACAGCAGTTAAGTGTGGAAGGCTAACATTAATTACATACAAAAACTGGACAATATAAACGTAAAGGGAAATTTACATTAGAAAAATAGTCCAACACACTGATCGAATAACAGTTCAATTTCGCAATAATAAGCTTGTAAAATGATAAATAAAATTGAATTCGGCTAGTGTATAGGCGGTGTGTGTAAGATGGCGACCTCTCCATGCACCGATCAACGTTCGTAAGTGTCGCGTGAGGGGGCGGAGGCGCCGGAGCACTGTTCGTCGGGCGTGTGCCGTTGTTTGGACTCGGCGATGGGGGCGTTACTGTGTGTGCGTACAGAGCACGCGGCCCTGCGCGGGCTGCGCGTCGCGCGCCGGCCGCCGCCGCAGCTCGCCGCACTCCGGCGAGTCCAGCGACAGGCTCTTCATCCTAAGGTTCAACTTTTGCCGGCGCGGCGAGTGTGGCGCTATAACATTCACTCAGTATGAGCTCACGCGGGCTTTGATGACTCGCTGTGGGTTACATTTATTCTCAGAAAATATCTATTTTGTATATAAGGAAGCAAAATAAGTCAATGAACGTCACAATTGTATATGGATTATAGAGGACATCATAAAGTTATAAAAAATACATTTAGTTTAGTTGTAATTTAAGCCAATCGTTATTTGAAATATGAGATGTATATTATGAATTTATACTGTAATTGCATGAAATCGATTTGCATGATTGCTAAATCCAGAGAAAGAATGTTAATAGAACAAACGAACTATATTTTATACGTCTAACTAACACTGAACTTTAAAAATAAAACAAAGGTGCTAGAATCAAAGCGACTGCACGAAAATTAAAACTACTGAACGACATACATTTTGATTGCAAGTAAAGCATCTAATATAAAAAAAAAATGCGAAAACGAACATCTTAAAACTTACAGGAATGCAATAGTGTTTCATTATCATTATCTCTTAAATTTGTTTTATTATACATTTACAGCTTGCTTTAAAAAGCCCTTCGCGTCTTGCATAGTTATATATTTACAGAATGATTTTGTGCCCTTGCGAAATTAAAACGGTGTAGTGGTTTTAGAACTATTTGCTAAGGATGCAGCCTGACGAGAATGCACCGCGTGACCGGGAATAAGACAAGACTTCGAACGATGCAACACGAATAACCTTGCTCTGCAATACCGAATTTACTCTACGGGGTTGGCTTATAGGTACTATGTTGGGCTTTGGTACCGCGCGATGGACTGCTGCGGTCTGCTTGCCTCAACATTTGGGCACTCTTCGAGTTCTTCATCGATCCTGCATGGACAAAGTAAATAACACCAAAGAAGTGCATCATTATATTTCGACACTTTGAGTTCTACAAATAGCACCTTTCATGAATCTCAAACGCGTGAAAATGATAGATATCAACTGAAAACAATTAAGCAAAATTAAAGTCGCAACAAAATTCACACGGAACGTGTCGTCCTCTGTCGTGAAGCTATAAACACTTTTTTATTATGCTGCGTCGTGTTTTAGCGATCCTTTACTTGCAGTCTCCGCGTAGTCGGCAGAATCTTTGCGTACCATCGAAACGATTAGTCGATAAAGAAGAAACCGCTCGTCGACGACCAGAGTGCAAGCAAAGAAGTGGCGGTCACGTGTGGTGGTGACGTGTCGCGGAGGTGAGGTGGGCGTGAAGTGCATGCAGATTGCGAACGCCGCCAAGCCATGCACAACTTACATCCGCAGGCGGCTCGTTAGGTCACCGGCCTCCGCGACGCTACCCGCCCGGGGTCCGAGCGTGGGGGCGCGGGGGCCGAGTAATTACGACGCGTCAGTTCTGACATTTTATTGTAACAATAACGGCAATTTACATAATTATCACAGTACGCGGGGCAGGGCGCGGCAGTAACAAAACGAGTGGGAGAGCGGGGGTCGAGCCGCGACAAAATCTTCACTAGACTCGGGCTCGACGCGGTACATGGCGGGCGACGAGCGAACTCGTCATCATTTTTTCTTGCGGACAATGTCCGCGCCCTTGAGTATGGAAGCCGGGGGATCTCCATTCTCGTTAACGAAACATAACGGCTGGCCGAACGGACGTGTCGAAGTCTCCTCAGACTCTGAAAAAAATTGGTACGAAAACATAAAAATAAAACAAAAAGCACGAACAGAAGAGAACGTTAACATAACAGAAGAGAACATTAATATAAAATAAATAAAAAATATAACATGTGTAAGCACAAAGTGGGCGGCACGTCGAGTGTCGTTTCGATCGGAACGGAGTTGAATCGGGGGCGGTCATTTATTAGTGGGGAGATGTCGTCGCGTTCGTCGGGAGGGGGGAGGTTCAAGCATCTAAGGTCGACGAGAACACACTATTCATCCTATGGACTAAACTAACATAGCAACGCGAATACCGAACATAAAAGGAAAAAAACAAAAGGCACACAAATAAAACGAAATAAATTCACAGAGGACGGGACAGATAAAGCGCAATCGGCAGCGGTGGCACAGTGACGGAGTGTCGTGCTACAGCAGCCTCGGCGCGTACTTTCCGGAAGAGAAATGGACCGGTGCTGCGGCGAGCCGTGCCGCGACCGCGAGCCCCACATCGACAAACTCTTGACGCCGGCGAACAGCCGCCGCCGCACGCCGCCGTCGGACGCGCGCACGCCCGCGCCGCCTACCGACAAGCCGAGGCCGTCAGGGCGCGACCCTCGCCCTCCGCACCGACCGCCCCGCGCCTCTACGTGTCGCGGCCGGGCAGCCGGTCGCCGACGAATGCGTTCGCTACTCAGATCTTAAGGAGCTAGTGTAACGCAGAAGCATCGAGGGAGTGCAATGGCGCGCCGCACGTCGTACGCCGGAGTCGAGCGAGTGAGCTCGGTGCGGAGGCGCGCACACCTGAGCTAGAGGAGACGGGCTGCGGCACGACGGCGAGCCCGGCGCTCGGGCGGGGGGCGGGCGAGCGAGCCGGCGACGCGTCCTCGGTGGCCGCCGGCGCCGGCGCCGACACGCGCACCACCGGCCCGCCGCGCGACTCCCCGCCGGGCTTCGCTATTTCGTTGGCTCGCTTCAGAACTTGATATGTTTGATCCACTTCTTCCTCTGAGCAGCGGGCGAAATGCGGTTAATCTCAACGGGTGAGCCGTGGCTCACATGCGGCGTCTTCGTTGCGTAGGTCGGATTTAGGAAAAATCATTAGAATCGCATGTGTTTATATTCGGGATTGTTTAGTTCTTGCATCTCGGACGTTACACTTTTCGGGATTCCGCATTTACCAGCATTGTTAATAATGTTAGATACAAAGACTTAAGCTATTTAAAACGAGTCATATGCTATGGATAGGATTGGAGCATTCAGTTTGAGAATTAGTGGAATCGCATCGATCACGTCCGAGTAGATAAGGGTGCATTCCGGACTAATTGGCATCGTACCCTCATCACAGTAGCTATCGAAATCATCGTCAAACTCAACCGATCCCTTGAAGGAGATTCTGGTGAGCCTCTGCCCTGGAAGCCAGCCGTCCTCCGACCCTACGCAGCGGTCAAGTCAATGGTTAAATGTATGTCAGCATGTTTATTGCTCTACAGCGGCGTCGTCGGCGAGTCCATCGTGTAAAAGCCGAGTATGAGTTGTGGATGTATTGCAGTATGGAACTGGATGTTTTGTATGTGTTTAAATGTTTTGCTCGTTGTTGTGATTAAATTGATGAATGAAACATAAATACAAAAATTTGATATCCTACACATTTGATTTATTCGATATAGCTATCATAAAAATCTGCTAATAACTCTCATACATATCATTAGTGTTCCGTATTACATTTTTTAATATTAACAATAATAGTCAATACGAAGGATTTTGATATGGCTTTTAATAGGAAATTGTAAAATACCACAGAAAATAGAGCCAGACTATTTTTATTTTCTGCGTGTAAAACACATTTAAAGCTTATATGCTGCATGAGGCGAACTATATGATCCGTATCGGCAGAAGCGAAAAGCTTTTCTATAGTCTTGATTTTAACATTATATTACGTTCCTTCATAATACCAGTTATTATTCTTCAGTGCTTTATTAAAGTATGTTTCATACAATATAGAGCACCACAGTAC
The DNA here is from genome assembly GCA_005406025.1 of Eumeta japonica. Taxonomy (NCBI): domain Eukaryota; kingdom Metazoa; phylum Arthropoda; class Insecta; order Lepidoptera; family Psychidae; genus Eumeta; species Eumeta japonica. The sequence goes on along the minus strand of BGZK01000069.1, from coordinate 425,831 downwards.
AGAGAGCAATCTGCCGAATTAAAGCCCGGAACATTCTGCTACCATTGTCAGATCCTCGGGCTGCTATTGTTCTTTTAGTTATTAGGGTTTGTTATTCCTTCTCCCAATCAATACAGTATGTTAAAAAAAGCTCGAGGTAATCAATCAAAAGAGACTTATATGCGGCGTATATAAATTGTGACAGTGTTATTACAAATGTGACATAATAAATACAAATAATAGAAAAATAGGCGCAGAGATCGACGCTCTAAATTTCCTATGACTGTTGTAATGATGCTAATGGATATTCAATGATTAATAAATTCAACAAACAAATAGTTTTATTAGTACATCAATTACATGTAATTGTGTGTATGCAGCAATAGCTTTTCAAAATTTGTCAGAGAAAATGGTTTGTGTGACGAACAAAAAGTAACTAACTAAATAAGAAATCCCATAACTGTACCTAGCTCGAATACGGAACACTAAAAATATGAAAAATACAGTACCAAACTGGCAATTGCAATTTATAAAATATAAAATATTCGAAAGTATATATGCATAGATATGTATTTTGAATTATTGCAACCGGGTGAACCGCGATTTCCATATCATTATTAGAAAGACAAAGTTCAGTATACTAACTCTCGTCGTCGTAGGCGGCATCCTGCACCCGCGCCTCGATCTCCGAGGTGCTCTTCTGGCGGCGCAGCAGCCGCGACTTGGTCTGGCACCTGCCTACCTGCGTCACGCAATCCGTGTGTACGTTCATCTTGCACAGCTTACACCGCAGCCCTTGCCGGGTGTGTCCTGGACGAGGCAGAGCGGCTTATATGAAATTTGAACGTCGTAACAAGACATTGATTCGCTTAGAATTAGAAAAAAAGTTAACACCACATTCGACATAGATTCATACATATTTTTTTTAATATTTTGAGTACAAATGCAATAATAAGAACTAATGCACTAAGCACTTAACGGCTACTGCCGTTAAGTGGGGAATTATTAGTGCTGCGATTAGTTTTTGGATACTTCAAAATTTAACAACTAACCTAGTATTTTTATCGTTGTTATTTTGCTTCACGTGGAATAATCTTTAATTTCAATTATAAATTTTGTCCAAATACGATTTATTACTTTGAAATTCAAAAATTTTCAACATTTAAAATTTCAAAATCGCCAAAAATGTAGTAATAGGTAAACAGCTTATTTTTGTTTAAATAATTAATATGCGGTTGCTGTTATAATTGCCGCTTTGAAATTTTTATCTTGACCAATTAGACGTTGTCTAGATTTCGACAATGGTAACAATACCATAAGAACTTAAGAGTTTTTGTGTTAATACCGAATCTCCGGTAACTTCTTTAAACAAGTATAACTTCAAGGATTCGATATTTTATGCAAAGACCTTACAATAAATATCTAATACGCAGAAAAAACTATCCATTAAGCTATGTACTAGTTTAGTCGATAAAGCGAACATAAATATAGAGGGATACTCAAGGCTTAAATCAGTTTAAGTATCGGCCTTAGCGTGTAAATGCTTTTAAATTAAAGAAGATCTCATTTTATATCCTACATGTGTAGTAAAACTTGAAAGCTGAACTAATACATTTATATATAATGGGTAGATTACGATATCTAAGTATGAATTAAATGGATGTTCATGCAAACAGAAGTGATGAAGCCGTTTCTTTCCCTCTTATCCGTGAGACTTTATGGAATAAGGAGTAAACAACGTCGATAGACAAACATTAATTTACTTTTAATATGTACGTAATATTCTTTTAGTTTTCTAATTTCGAAGAAATGTTACCATTGTGTGAGTAATAATCGATTGTGAAAAAACTTCATGTAAATCAGTTCACGACTTTCGAAGTTTGTCATTTATAAAGAGACAGAAAGAAAAATTGTACAGAATATTTTAGGCTATTACTATGTGGCCTACCGATCATTATGGTAAATTCATTTAATCTATAAACATGCCGGTTCTACGGTCTTGTTATATAAGAGATTTATTCTAAAATTAACAAAAGAAAAACTTATTCAAAATAATCCTCATTTAAAGGACAAATTACTCTTAAGAATGAATACTTTAAATACTTTATAAGGTACACGCCTACGGCTGAAAAATATTTAGGTTAGGTATTCAATGCCACATACACAGAAATGGGAATAAACACCTGTTATTGTGGGTAGGTTATTGTCTATGGATTTCACCACCTGTCTCCACGCTTTGTGTCACGCTGTGTAGCAATAAATTTTAACACAAACATAATTGAATATAATGTATTATTTTCATTTAAAATTTTTAACAGTCGAGATCACAATTATTATCAATTCTCTGACCTCTAGTTGCTAAAGTGTGCAACAACAAGTGTTCAGACAAAATATACATAAATTGTAACTTCTATATTGGAGCCTATTGTGTATATTATGGATGTCACGTTTGTTGTTTATGGATAGACATACTCAATGTGCTTGCAAACTGTAAAATATGACACGGATTAAGCTTTATAGTTGTAAGGTATTAGTAGTTGGTTGAGCTCTTTAACCAATTTTTTTATAGTTTTTGTAGGTTTACCGTCTGTCTTGTACATCGTAATTCTCACACTTTATAACAATTATTATTTATATCGAGATATTGTATAGTACAATGACGTGAATTGGTGAATCAAAAAATGTATGTAAAGAAACATTCATTTTCTTTACATACTTTCTCAGCAACTAACAAAAAACTGAACCTGAAAAATATTAGTCTAATTCATCGAGATGTTTTCTTGTAAGTTTGTACTTATAGATTTTTTTCAGTGTTTGGAAACTGAAAACACTGTGGTTTCCATTATCCGAAAAAAAAAAAAAAAATCGATACTTCTCAATGGCATTTCAAAAGACACTTCGATTTTGACAATCCAAAACAATTTTCATTTTTTACTGGCATTATCGCATGACGCCCTTACTTTGTGTTAGGTACTTATGTAACAGGGACTCGGCGAGGATGTCGGTGAAGATTGCAACAAACGCGTAACGAGTTCGCGTCTTATACGCCTTGTACTAATAATTCTCTATGGTGACGGAATCAAAGAGAATTTCCCCGAATCATAATACGTAATGAAACAGCTCATTTTTATCGTACCGGAGCTTTGACGTCACCGGTGCCTGGCACCGGCTTTGCCGCGGACCGTAAGCGAGCGACGGTGACTTTTCTTATATTGCTCGAATTTATCAGTGGGTGGCATAAAATGAAACTTGAAAAAATTTGAGTCCGACTGAGGCAAAAGTTACCGAAAATAGAACAATTGTGAAAAATAAAGTGGAAATGCGTAGATGGTGCTCATTTGTGAGACGTCAGAGTTGTATTTGGGTGTTTATTCTTGAACAATTTATGTTGCGAAAGCGAATAACCACCTCGACTTCAAAGTATAGTAACCATTGTCTCGCTACGGAACACCTAGTTTGTTTAGTTTTATTTTTTACCATTTAGTTTTAACTTTTACCATTGTCGGGTCGTACCTACATTTGTATTTTTAATTGACTATTTTCGTGACTTACATAATCATAAAGTTATTCTGGAATCATAAAAATAATTCAGTCTTCGAAATTTTTTAAAATCGAACACCAATAGGGGATAAAACAAACCTAAAAAACGATATGGCTGTCGTTATTGAGGTTTTCTTGGGGTTTATTTTCGAGGTATGATTTGAGTTTTGTGTGAATCAGGGTTTATACTAGATTTTGATTAGCTTTTTGCCCATGGCTTTGTTTCCATACAGTTGTTTTTTTTTTTAAACAAACTGCTTGATATATTAATGAAGATGAATTCATTGTGTGTTTACGGGAGCGAAGTCACGAATAAAAGCTAGTTTGAAACAAAAAAAGTTGTAGAAGAGCGTTCCTCAGATACGTAAAATTCTTAGAACTAGCCACGTTAAAACTAAAATAGTCAAAATTTAGTCAAAACTAAAATAAAAAATCATATTTAAATTTTTAAAATGAAACTTTATTATGTACATTGCCAACCTTATTACGTATATTGGATTTATCTGTCATTTGCTTAGATAAATTGACAGCAAAAAGAAAATTGTTTTTCTAGCATAAACATGAATTTAACGCGAGAAAATTTTCGTGTATTGATTTTCTATGATTCACGTTGCCATTTAAGCTAATAAGATAGTTATAATGGACTTCGGTTGGCCTTTCACGATGAAACTCGTCGCTTTCCACTGTTTTTGACTGGGTTGACGAGTTCAAACGTGGTCACACTGATATGACTGACGATCTGTGTGAGGGACGTCTTTCTACAGCGACGACCGAAGACGTCACGGCTGTGCGGCGCATGACAGAGACTGACAAAAGTATGACCTTTCGACAGATTCGTACAAGCTCAGGCATCGGTATGAGTCAAGTGCACAAAATCTTTCATGAATATTTAACGGTCAGGACCCTTTGTACTCGGTGGATACCTCATAGTTTGACCGAAGCTCAAAACCTTCGTCATGTTAATTGGTGCCGCGAAATGATACAAAGATTTACCGGTGTTGACTCAAATGCTGTGTAAAAAAATAGTTACAGGTGATTAAATCTGAATTGATTATTACGATCTCGAAACCGAAACACAGTCTGTTTAGTGGGGTTTTCTTTTCAAGGAGTTGCCTACTGAAGTAAAAGGATGTCGAAATTCTTTGAAATGACAGGTCATTATGGAAACACTGTTTTAGAAGATAAAAAAAAAAGTCAAATACAGACTGGCAGACAAACAATTGTTTGCCTCTTGTTTTGGAAAAAGTTCGAGGAAAACGACCTCGCATTAGGATTCTCCTTCATTATGACAATGCCTCGCTACATACCGCCAGAGAAACAAATAACTATTTGAAGACGTTAGGTACATAAATAATAGCTCACTCGCCTTAAAGCCCCAAACCCGCACCATATGCTTTTTATTTATTTCCTAAAATAAAAATAAAAAAATCGAGGAAACTGGTTTACGGAAGACGAAGCAGAGGCTGCATACGAAAAGGTCGTCAAAGTGACTCCTAAGTGCGAGTGGATAGTGTTTCTTACAGTGATTCCATGCAGCGGTATATTGATCTTAACGAATATTATTTTGAAAAGCAATAATAATAAAAATAACCTGCTAGTTTCCTCAGTTTTTAATTTTCTAAGGACTTTAAATTGACCCACGTATGTATAACAACAATTATAATTTTTGATAGAATATTATTGGAATTTCTCCAAAATTGATTTCCTGATTTATAGGATTATTAATAACATTTCATTATTGTATCACGTGGAAATATGTGGTCTCTGCCTACACTTCTGGGAAATAAAATTGAGCCTATAATAGTTATTATTATATTCCTTATAATGTTTTCACTGTCACAGCCCAAAAAAGATTAGTGGTAATGTTTTCTTTTAAAATTATTTCGGAGCCTTTTAATTTCATAAAAAAATTTTACGATGCATTCTCTATCTTAACATTTCCGTTGACAACTTTTGGTCTGACCTTTGCGAGATGTAAGATTTTTTTTATAAAGCGTTTGGTAGCGTATAAATGTTATCTTGTGTTCCAATAATTAAAAAAAATAAATTTTGAAACAGCCATAATGATTTGGAAAATCTATCGAATGAGACTCCAATATGGTACTAAAATTCTATATAGCACCAAAAAAAAATTTTGTTATATTTTTTACGTCACGGCCGCTATATAGTTTTTCTTGGAAAAATTACACTGTCACACTTTTAAGTTAAAAACTAAATAATTTACACCTCGTTTGTTACAATAGGTTCTACAATATTAAGTTACGGTTGACCATTAACATACATAAATGCAAATATACATGGATTAACAAAAAATCATAAATTTTTCGGCTTGTAAATCTTTCTAATAGTCAAATCGAATTTTTCCGTATCGATTGCAGAAGCCATTGAAAAGTATTTATCGTCTGTATAGTTTGTATTGTTGGAAACATATTTGTCGGATTTTCGGTCGGGCCTTAGAAGGTTGATGTTTGCTATATATATGTGTGTGTGCGTGTGTTAGGATGGCAAATGCTAAATATTTCATATTAAACCTGTATGTGATCAGATTGTCGCGTTTAATAAACATAATGAAGATTTAATTCATCATTGTGTATTGATGTAGATTTTAAGGAATCATCAATATTTGACTGTGCAAGGGATCATTACAAGTGCATCATAATCCAATATTGAAGTTATCAGTATTGGATTATGATCCACTTATAAAGATTTAAATTCGTGTTCGTGCCGCCGAGTGCGCGCGCTCACCTCTCAGCACCTGCGAGCACACGTCGCAAGGTGTGATTTTCTTGTAAGTGTATTCTTGAAAATTGTGTGCTTCAGAATCGCCTCCCCTGCCGCCGTCCCGCGCCGCGCCGTTTCTCCTGCGCGCGAAAACCACAAATACAAAAATTGCATTATTTAAAACGTCTTATCATGCAAATCATATTTTTTACAGTGAAAGTAGAAAGGAAAATAGGATACTCCAGTCCGCGTGCATGAACGAATCACGATTGCAATACTTTTGCAAACGTAAATTGTATACACGCGGATTGGCAAACGTATAATATACATATATATGCTTGCAAATGTTTTGATCGCCGCGCCTTACTTTCATTCGTGGTGTGACAGTTATTCATCAGACCTGCAACTAAAACTTGAAAACTCACCGATAAAGGGAAGAAAAGCGCATTCGTTAATAATTTATTTTCTTCGATTTGAAATATGTATATAAAAAAACCGGACCAGTGCAAATTGAGTTGAACTCGCGTGGAGAGGGTTCCGTACAATAAACGTGTTATCTACCCAGGTTTTTTAAATTTGACCCAAATTTATGATAATTTAAAACAACTGCAAATGTATGTTTATACGGATTATATTAAGAGATTCACTAGATTATTAGAAGTTCATAGGTTTTTCTGTAATTTATAAGTAAAAAACTGTTTTCTATGTTAGTTCCAATATTTTATGCTTAATCTTTCGAAGAGAAGGAAGGGAAAGGACAATCGTTACACATTTTATCAAATAAAACTTTTTATTATAAAATATATATCTGAATATATGTATTTATTTATTTACAAGATGTGACATTGTGACACATTTGATATGTGACAAGTTATCATTTTCATAACTTTTTTTCATTTTTTAATGTCCTAGAAAATTGACCTCCATATTTAAAAAAATATTTACGATAGTTACGTTACATTTATGTCACACGTTACACGTACAAACATGTTACACGTGTTTGGGTCAGAGCAATTCATATGCGTACCAACTTTTCTATTAGATCAGTTGAGTATACGCTAAGAATGCAACAATAATAAGAACAGTATATAACAATATCGCCTTAATAAGAGTTTCCTTTGGATGTACAGAACCCTAAAAAAAACGATTTTCCTCCCACAATACAAGGCAGGTGTTTGAGCTTTCGATACAGATCTGGCAAAAAAAGTGATACCTAAATTCTTAGCAAGGAAATCTAACCGATAGTTAGTCTAATGTATTTGGCATGGGGCATATTAGTGATTAAATACATAAAAATGGATGCTGTTTTTAGAGTAAATCGCTAAGCTACAACACTCCCCCTATGGTGCTGTACACGTGCGCACGTACTTTGAAATGAAGGCACGTGATCACGTCAACGGAATCGATCGATGGTTCAGGGTCGGCGGCGGCCATCAGTTCTGTCACCGCAAGAAAAAAAAGGACGTAACTGAACAATAAAAGGTTTTGCGTACTTTAAGAAAAATTACTTTTGAGAAATTACTTGCGTAAAGCTTTATTTTTTTGATATTAATCTTACAGCGATACTTAAACTTTGATTTACAATATATTTCATATTAACAGTGCGAGTTGTTTGATTATAATATTACAGATGTATTTAAAACTAAAAAGATCTACATTGAACTTTGTTTGATTCGCTCCACTGTCTCTCAGGAAATTTGGCAGAGTTATTTTACTTAAAAGTTGACATATTATACCGATTTATGAAAACAAAATAAAATAATAATTTAAAATTAAAACTCTACATATCGCAAATTTTGCTTCTTGCGAAACTTGCAAATTTAATGGAAAATAAATTCTACCTAAACATTGAAGGTGTCATTGAATTTAATTTTTTGAGTAATGAACGCTATATTCTACGCTATATCACCCATATACTCTATATCACCATATGTTACATGCTACCTAGTAACTTCCGGAAAATATTCATCAATATTTCAGTAACAGTTACGTCCTTTTTTTTTAGGACCGTATAGCTCTAGCACCACGGACGATATTGTCTACCGGTCAAATATATAATGCATCCAAATTACTGATAGTACAATGGCATGTTTCAAGGTGAAATTTGACTGTCAATATCATGAACGAGTCAAATCAATTACCTGATGTTATCATTACCAATGTAGACTGAATTATTAATTAAAGGGTAGTAATGGAGAACATAAACAAGGATTTTTTTTAATAAAAAAAATATTTTATATTACGCATAAACATATAGTCGAATACACAATTCTATATACAATTACGTACTTCAATTAATATTAAGATATACAATAGTTCAATCAGTTAAATGTATATCTAGATCTAGTGCAAAACTAAAACTGCATGTGCATTTTGGAAGTAACAAAATACAGAAGCCGTCTACAAAAATAAGCTCGACAACGTATCCATTAAAGCAAGTAAACATTAACATAATTTGTTAGGGATTTCCATCTATCTCTAAATCAGTGCATGTTGGGATTCCTTCAAATCGTTAAAGTGGACGACGTTATCAGCGGGACGTCCCGCGGCGGGACAAACATACATGGCGGATCACACCTACGGGTCGCAATTACCTCATGGCCATAACCGTCGACACCGCGTGGTACATTTGATTTTTTCTTTATCGAAGCAAGAAGAAAGAAACATCAGCATGAATGCGAAATGCATTAGACACAAATGACAGAATCTATGCCCTCGTATTTTTTTTTAACCTTTCGTATTCAATTAATGTGGTTGAATCATTACGCGCACTGAAGTAATTGGTTTATGTCGATAATAATAACTTGAATAATAGTGGCTCAAAGACAGTAACATTGAAAATAAGCAATATATATAATATATATATATATATATAAAACATTGAATTGGGAAAATGTTTCAAGCTTTAAATCTATTTTCAGCTTTGTGCTGTTTTGATTATCAATTTAATTCGTTTAAATTAATAAATTAACAATCGAGCATAGACCATGTATACATGGTGTAATCAATACAGTTGACATTCTGAATGAAGAGTAATAAATGAGCTATTTCATATTTTAAAGTAACAATATGTACATTTTTGTGCAAAATATGTCGAATTGATTAAAGAATATTATTTCTTATGACCAAACGGTATAGTAGCTTGTAAACTAAGCAAAATGAAAGACATCTCAGTACAATGTTGATATAAAACACCAACAAACCAGTCTGTATAATTATGATCTTTAGATACTTCATATAAATAGACATCAAAATTTACAATATTTGTAAATTCGCTGAATATATATATACTTTGACAACCAAAACGCATTGACAGTTACTTAAAAAGTGGAAATTGAGATTTGTGTTAAATTATTTATTAATGTCACGTATTACCGTTTTAAAAGCTGTACTGCGTGAATATTGACCTCTATGCAAATAGTTGAAGGTCGAATTCTAGCTTTTTACCGGAAAACTTTACCGTAAAGTAAGCGACACATACGGTCTGAGCTGACGGTGCTTTATGTGCTGAAGGGTTTCGAATGTAACAAAAATGATGTCTCTGACATTAATCGTTCCTAAGTCTTGATGAGAAACTCTATTTTTCGGCATAAAAATTAGAAATCGCCCTTTGGATAGATACTCGTAAGAGATCAAAATTCACTTAGTACAAAAAATTAATAATTCATGCGAGGGCATAGACGTGTTTACATACTCGTGAAATAGACAAGAAAAATTGTAATGGAATATTATTTCCTTGAAACATACATATTCTCTACTAGCTACTTATTACTTTTATTTTTTTTTTGTAAAAACATATTTAACGCGTCTGCAATGCAAAGATAAAACTATGTGAGTCGATTGATTTCACTATTTTAAAGAAAACGGATACTTTATGGAACCATAGTACATCGTCCAACAGGGAAGCTCGCCCGTATGCGACTCCTCAGTGATGTTGAACAAATATTTTATCTTCAGGCGCTCGCTTCTCTCCAGTTAATGAGGCAATGTTTAACTACTTCAATAACGAACGAGCGGGCGCGTTCCCTTATTGAACTTTGTGCGCGTTTATTATGCTAATGCTGTTTTGTAATTTTATAGACACATTCTCTAAATTATTTATTACTAGTAATCTTTTTAATTTAATATATAGGACATTGTATTTTAATTGATACGGTGTAAGGTTTAAGAATTTAAGTAGATTAAATAGATTTGATTCTATATGTCATACGATTATTGTCGCTGGAAAGTACGTGATTATCTATCTACGTTCTTTTCATAATTCTAAGAAAAAATATGAAATAAATTGGATATCATTCATTTAGTATTATATTAAATTGTGGTTTATATATAAATTCATATGTCAAACAGTGAAACTTAAACATTCTTTAAGCAGTAAACAGACGTATACAGCTGAATGATCAGTTTTTCGAATATTAACCTCCAATCATATTAAAGATAAGTATGCATGTTTTTGTGTGAACATTACTATTAAAACCTGGATTGTAAGCAATGATTATATCAACACGCTAGTAGGTATAGAAATCACACGAGAGTGTTTCGTCGCTATCTAGTTCGCATAGGTCGCGAGCAACGTGAGCCCGCCGGCGACAGAGGGCGCTCGGCGCGCGCCCGCGTATCACCAATCTGAGCCGTAATGGCCGACGTGTTGTGCGAGAGACCTTAATTGGACGCTGACGTGTCCGGCCGCGAGTTGTTTACACATATATATTGAATTTATTAATCGAATAAATGTCGAGGTCACCGCTCATCGCTATGGTAAAACAATGAATTACTATTTAGTGGGCTGTTGGTAATATTTTATTTCTCATTCGACTGTTTAAAAATAGTGTCGTTTTTTTTAACTTCCCGCTAAGAAAATTGAAAATTTTCGGGAAGTTATTGGTTTCACCCTATTTTGCAAAAATCGAGTTCTCATCAGATCTCGACGTTCTGAGGGTCTAGGAAGCTTCCCTGATCATCCCTTAGATGATGTCCGTATGTCTGTGTGGATGTGTGTGTGTGGGTATGTGTGTGTGTGTATGGGTGTGTATGTGTGGATGTATGTAAAACTTTTAAACGGCTTGACCGAATCGAGCCCACTAAACGGCGTTCCAAAGAGTTTTACCAAACTTAGATTTCTTGAAAGTTTGGGTCGATTTGAACCGGTAGATTCTGAGAAATTTTCAAAAAACTAGGAAAAATTTTTTTTTAAAGTGGTTTTTTCAAAATAACTTTAAAAAGGCTTGACCGATCAATTCCAAAATCTAATCAGCTCTTAACCTATTAAAAACACGTCGATTGCCGCAAACCGGGTCAAAATCGGTTAATTAGTTTGCGAGAAATCGTTGTCGAAAGAAATCGAAACAAATCGTTTTTTACTCAAAAAATCGCGTCAAATCCCGTATATTTTCGAGTGTTTTGAACTCGAAAATAGCGGGAAGTTTCAGGGTTGGCCTACAGGTTTAACCGGCATAGCATAAATGATTTTCTTAAATAATTATATAAATAGTGCTAAATGTTATTTGTAAATAAGAACCATAGACTCAGATTATGTGTATGATCATGACCCTAGAAGTCAACCAGTGGATTAAAAAAAATTGAATGATTAAAAGAATGAATAAAAAGTCAGGCTGCTCAGAAAACCCCCGACTGAATACTAAAAATAAAAAGAGTAATTTAAAAATAAACAATTTAAAAGTTAAGAAACAATTGGAATAGTACAGCGCAGAATTTGCTTGGCGTAGATACGCACAAGGAAACGAGATAGGGGCCGTCCATATATTACGTCATCGATTTTTGCTCATTTTCGACCCCCCCCCCCTCTTCTCGCGAAACTGACGTCATTTCCAGTTTGACAAAATTAAAACATTTGCGGATTCGAAAAAATAGGGTAACATTAAAATGTTTTGTTATAGAATCATCTTTTTTATTATCATGTACTTTGGCAATGTTCATTAATATAATAATATTATTCTTTCCTATTCTATACATATATTTAGTTTTCTTTGGATAGCTCCAACGGAGTTTTCACCCATTCTTGCAAAACCTGGGTCACGGGTAATATCTCCATATCCTCCCCATATTCATTTTGGCTCGAGTACAATATATTATTGTACATTTTCGAGTAACTGGTATCACAAGAATGACGTCAATTTCGAAACGCCCCCAACCCCTCTTCCATCATTTACCGTCATCCGCAGACGCCACCCCCCCCTAATTTAGAATGACGTAATATATGGACGGCCCCATATCTAACTATTTTAGCCATACAGGGATAGAGTAATGTTGTGCTTGATTTGGTCACAGCTCGAAAATGGGTCAACTCACCCGTGAAATATCACACTCTCACAGAATACAAAAGCAAAGTAATAGCTTCCGCTGTAACATTTCGTTCGGTTAGTAAGAGTTCCGGTACCCCCGTTCCTCCAATCCGCCCCATTACTGTAATCTCTGATTCATCCCACCTTCCCCTTTCATCAGATATCATATTTCTACCCAAGGGACCAGTAACGCACTGATGATTTCTTAAGGGTTGCGAGTGTCTATGGGCAACGGTGACCAATTGTTTTTTGATGGCTCGCATGCATGTTTTCCATTCGAAATGTTATAAGAAAATATATACTACTATACTATACTAAATACCTATGTACGGTTTGCTGAAGCGTTTGATAACTTGAAAGAAAAGGAAACCCATAAATTATATTTTCGAAATAAATATATCCCGATTGTAATAAACACAATTGCTTCCACATAAATACAACTCTCCCCTAGTTGTCTGATCTGTATATGTGCAAAATCTGTCATAGTGAAGTACGCACAGAGCAGATAGCGCTGAACACAGACGGCGTGTGCCTACCGTCGAGTAGGTATTGTGGCGCGTCATGTTACCCTGTTACATGCAATTTATATTATTTCAATATGTGTGATTTATAATTCTGCGGAATTATTTTGACTTAATTAACTTGTACACAAAACACGCATCAGATTTCCAAAACATTTCAATAACACTCACTCATGCGTGCGCGTCGCGGGATTAGCATATGAGCGATTTTAAGACCGGGCTTAAGCAGGCGAAATTGAAAGTTCAAACAAACGTTCAGCGCCCGCCTGCGACCGCTTCGGTGTCGGCGCCAATCCGTTTCAGCCTTTCAGGCAAATGGCGTTTCCGTCTCGGCGTCCGTGCTCTATGCATGCATATTGTCGGACGCGAAAACGACTCGTGAGCGAATCGTATGCGGCGCTGTGGTGAGAATCGGTCGGAGTGGAGGTGACGCCAGCCCTGTGCTAGTTTGTTGTTCGGTATAAGGTTACTTTTATTCGAATGCAATGTGAGTTACAAAAGATTCGGTCCACGAATCAGTCGGTCATTTGTGAAATATTATTTTCTGTATGTGGGTTTTCTTTATATTCCTGTGCATATGCCGTTTTTCTAGAAACGCGTATTTGTTTTAGTTTTACTACTTTCATGAGATTTTTTAGAATAGAAATGGATTATAAGCTAATTATTTTTGTGTCTTTTCAACATATAGTTTAATAAGATTAGATTACTTTAGACGGCAGTTTTTTTTATGTTTTTTCAAGTAATTAATAAAGTTTAAAAAATTGCCCGGTATGAATGACGAAAAAATTATGTTATCTTAGATAACACGAGCCCCATAATCATAACGAATGCTTCATTAGTATTTTTATATTGCATAGGAGTTATTGATTATTACAAGGACCGACAAGTTAAGTAATGAAATAGAAAAGGATTATGTCAGAATTATGTTAGTCAGTCAGAACAAACTTATTCTCCGATTTCCTACTCACATAGTTTTGTTGTGGTTTCGCAATCTAACATATGAATCACATAAGCTAAAATAAGGCGAAGAAAAATTGGAATCAATACGTGGAGCGCACTATAAGTTTCTGGAACTGGCCACTTACATAAACAATATTTAAAAAGTAATTACTACATTTGAAAACGGAACTATTAGGCCGTAGAATACAGTTTGTTTCATCTGACAGTCAATATTTTTTACATTGTGGTGTCATTTTAAAAATTGCGTGTCTTCATCACCATGGATTTAAGTCGTGAGAATTTTCGTAGTATGAGTTTCTACGATTTTAAGAGTAATTTGACAGCTCAGCAGAGCCTTGCTCGGCTTTGTACTGCTTTTTGCGACGAAGCACCATGCAAAGCAACTATTTATAGCTGTTTCGCAGAATTCAAGCGCGGTCGTGTCAATCTCAGTGATAAATTTCGTGATAGATGCCCACCCACCGCTGTGAACAACAAAAACGTCGTTGCAGTACGCCGTAAGATCGAATCAGACAGGCATATGACCCACCATAAGATTCAGACATCTTTAGGCATAGGCATGAGTCAAATACAATAAATTCTACACAAATGCTTGGGTATGAAATATTTGTACTCGCGGTGGACCTTACACAACTATACAGAGGCTCAAAAAACGGACCGCTAATTTCGTGTAATATCATGCTTACCAGATTTAAGGAAAGGGCGAAAAATTTGATGTGGGACATAGTAACAGGTGACGAAACATACATTTATTGCTACGACCTCAAAACAAACATCAATCAACCGTACGGAGGTCTTATGACGTAAAAGTAGAAATCGATTGCGATTCCGGAATCGATTTGCGAGTTGAAACTGTTGGATATAAAAAAATGTTATTCTTATACGCAATTTTGAGCATCTTTAAAACATTAGATTAAATTAAAACTGCACAATTATCCAGGACCGAAGACTGTACAATAATATGATGCAATTGAACTGATCTGATGATGGAGCCAGAAGGTAGGTACAGGAACTCTATAACGGAATAACATATCTTAGTCCTATTTGAGCTTGTTAGAGTTGTCTTGAGATGTACTCTCACCATTAATCATTTTCAGAGTTTGATGATGCAGCCTGAAGGTAGGCACTAGTACTCTATAATATAACAACGTATCGAGATGAAACGAAACCAACGAAAATGGCGCACGAGCGATGTGCCTCCAAGCGGATGATTTTTCCTTTTTGTAATTAAGCTGGGCACGTGGTTACTGTTGTTTTGGAGGATTGTGGTACTCTTAGTAGTGATTGATACCCGACCATTTGTTTTCCGGAAGTTATTGACGAACTCTGTAAAAATAACCGTAAACGTAATATCATCTTGCACCACGACAATGCCAATTCTCACACGGCCAAACAGATAAATAATTTTTTGAAGGAGAGAAACGTAGAACTTATGACCAATCCTGCTTACAGCCCCGATCTGGCATCCTGTGACTTTTTTTGTTTGCAAAAATTAAAAACCAATTAAGTCGTCAACGATTTTCATCACCAGAAGAGGCTGACGAAAAGTATGAAAAGCATGTTTCCGAGGTCACCAAGGAGGGGTGACATAAATATTTTCAAAATTGGTTTATTCGTACGAGAAAGTGCAATTATGCTCAGGGAGAATATTTTGAGAAACAATTAATTCAGTTTTGAGCATTCATAGTATTTTTTTGTAATTCATTCCAGAAATTTTCAGCGCGCCATACGTATAAGCTCAAGACGTAGAAAGGTGCAGGCGTCGCTCGAAACTGGACATGGCTGACAGTCGTTTCTTTTTCTCGATGCGTTTATAGTACGGAGCTTTCTGCCTTTTTTGACGCAATCGAAATAATAAAACCGCAAACAGCATGAAAAAACTCCGTGAAATATTTTCATTCGTCTTAATTTTAAAGGCTTTTTACTGCAATGGACAAGCGAAAAAGAATAGGTTATAGTGAATTAATATTCTAGCCAAAAATACGAATAACGCCATTTGTAACTATTAATATTTGATTATATTGTTGTAATGAATTATATTTTTTAAGCCTTATTTAATTTCTTTCATTATGTTATACCCATCTATAATAAACTGAAACAATTAAAGCCGGCAGTGGTGAAGATAATCTTGGCCCGATTCTAAAAACGAAAAGTAACTTTGCAGTACTTAAAATGAAACTCAATACATTTTATGCGTAAATTGAAAACGTTTGCGTTTTATAAATTAAAAAAACGGTTTCAAAAATTAACTAAGCCAAACCTAACGTGATAATCCACCTTAGAGTGATAGGTAATGGATAAACCGTGTTTTCATTTCATGTGTTCAGCGAATTCGAATCCATAAATAAACTTACTTGTCAGAAGGTGCTTGATGTGCTGGCGGAGCGCTGGGGGGCTTGAGACTCCTAAAGGCTTTCAGCCATTTGTTCTTCATGCTGCCCCCCGAGGAGGACGACAGCTTTCTCTCCGCCGCGCCGCCGCTCTCCGCCTTCGTCGCGAACAGCTCGCGCTGAGAAATATTACTTTAGTTTTAATTTTTATCACATTACAGATATCTTCGCCGTCGTATATAGAGATGAACAGTTCGGAGCAATGACTGAACATCATTTTAATGAAATACTGGTTGACTTTCTAACGAAATAATGCGTCCGCAATTGTATTTTGGACTATTTTTATTACGACATGTAAAAACGTCTCTGTGATACAAATTGAAATAGCGTTTTTCTATAACGTCGTGAGATATTTTTGGTCAATTTTTAACTTTGTTTGTTAAATGAACTTAATTTTAAAGAAATTAATCAATTTCGTTAAAAACAAATACTATCATTCATAGTCTAGTCGAGAAGTGAGTTTTTTGCGAAAAAAATTAAAGGTCTTTAAAAAAATACGAGCAACAGCTCATTCGATTCGAGATGAAATTCTGATAAAGACGTATTTTCTATTGCTACAAAAATTCTATTGCTATAAAAAAAATGATAAAAATGAAAGGGACTTCGGTTTTTTGGGAATAACTTTAGGAATAAAATAGTGAAAATTAAAAAAAAAGCTTTTTAAAGTTGAGAATTTTTTCAATAAAATTGTTCTAACTGTTTTCATTATTTATAATTTTAATTTGATGCTAAAAATAGGCTTCCGCGCGGTCGTTACAGCGCCAGCACCCTGCCGCCAGTGGGAGTATACCACATAAAATATTTTTTTATAAAATTAAATATATATTTAAAAATATGAATAAACTATAGTGTCATCTGGACACCTGAAGAAATACAGCCCCCTTGGGATAAAATTCTAAGACAATTTTTCAAAAAGTCATGCAATTGTTAATTAAGTAATTTTTTTCCGTTTTCTGTTTTTATGAAAAGTGACATGAAAGTTTTATTAACCTATATTTTTTTGTTGTTTGAAGCCCTTCTTATATATAAACATATATACTAAACAAGTTTATGTCATAAAAGTTTATAATTTTTTTATTATGAGTTTTTTAACATAACAAAAAATTAATATTCCAAAGATTTGATACAGTATTTTACCAAATGTTTCATTGTTACTGCATCTAATAATGGCATTTAGTAACTTAATAAATTTTTTTTACGTCATTTATTTATAAAGAAATGGACAAGCATAATGTTGTCAAAAAATATCAATTTTTTGACATTAGATGAATTAAAAAAAAATCCTTAAATAAATTTAATTGTTTATAATCGTTTCTTATTTAATAAATATTTAAATAATTAGTTAAGAAATACTTTTTTTTATCGTAATTGTTCATATTGCAATAACAATTTTTATATTTACAATTTAATTGTTCATTCACTTTATTTGTTATGAATAAATTATGATTTGCATTATATTTTTTTTCTGAAACTATTAAAATCCAAAAACAACCATATATAACAAAGTGTCAAATTTTTTGCATTTGTTATTTCAAATTTTTTACCATTTTTAAGTTGTTACTATTATTATTATTTGAATTTAATATGGGCTATTATTGTTATTATGTGAATTTAATGTGTATGTACTAACTTTAATGTGTATGTTTATGTACTAACGTGAGATAGAATAGCTCTCAATTCCGCTAGTACTTAAAGAGACTTAAACAGAGATGACGAAAAACGACCTAGAGATCAGGAGTGGCACCCGCCAGAGAAAACGTGCCAGTGGGGTGATAGACGACGGGACGATTTTGCTTCTGGGGATTGGCAATTATCGAGTTTACGTCTGCTGTCAAATGCAAACTAGATGGGGCTGCTCTAAAAATGTCGGCATCAATTAGCATTACGTGAGTTTATGTAGTATTTCTTCTCTTTTCTCCTTTGTCGTGTTGTTTTCGATGCTAATGATTATTTCTCATCTTAAACTTGTTCCAATACATTCAATATAGGAACAACGTTGTTTTGAATACTTCTTTGTAATAAAAATTTAAATTTTCGAAAAAAAAAATTGAATAAACTTATTTAGCTTCATTTCCACCGTTCGATATAATGATTTTTGATACAGTGACAGATGCAGTATATGTATAGTTGTACATAAACAAACAAAGACACACGAACACAGATTCCAGAAATAATGTCTTTAGCTTCATGTTTTGCCACCTTTCACGTTTGATTATGTTTGTGTCCATGATAAATAATGTATTCTTTAGTTCTGCATTTTTGATAAAATTGAATGTAAACATGAAATTGAGTTCCGAATTTTAAAACTGAAATAAAGAAAGCGAACTAAAAAGGTATTTCTATAAATCATCGATTGGTGACTTAAATCCCAGAATAGAAGAATAGAAGATTTGAAAATGTGTGCCTTGCGTAGATAATAAAAGGTATTCATACAATTCTTGAAAAGCGAAAAGTGCGTGTAGAAAATTCAATACCTAATGTATTGCTTTTTGTACGTAATCAGTCTCCTATTTCATCTTATAAAGGTAGTGAATTCCATTTGATAATACAAATAGGAAAAAAATATACTTATTTTCCCTAAAATTCTTAATAATATTAGGAAATATTTTCGCCTGAACACTTTTAATCTCTGAATATCATATTTTCGGAGTAAATCGTCTATGGAAATGGAGAAGGAAACGCGTGAGTGACCTTCTCAAGATTTCACTTTTTTGTCTTGAAGTGCGGAACCAAAAAAAAATTGTTGAAAACCATTGAAATTATACTCGATGTCGGCAGCTTATGCTAAAAAGCAGTTTACAAAAATTACGAATACGATTAGTAAAAACAGGTTAACAAAAAAAATAGGAGAACGAAATAGTTGAAACTTTCTTTAATTAAAATAAGTACCATGAAAGTGGATGATTTTCGCGTCGCTCTAAAGTAGATCAATATTATATAATGTATTTGACAGTTAAAAAAAAACATCATAAGCTAATTAATTGTATTGCAACAAACGTGAAAGGCTGCCTGACAACGCACCGAACTCAATTTCATCGATACATATTATGTATATTCTCAGACCTACGGGACAATCAAAAAGACTTTTTGCTGACTAATCATATCCAAATAATTAGTATCATTACTTTTCAGTTTACTGCCTTTGGTGATAATGAACCACCTCGATAAATCGTCATTAAGTCTATTTAAAAATTGGACTTTATATTATTTATTATAAAAAAAAACATTATAATCTATTATCTTCTTCACTGTAATATTTGTTTTATCACGCATAAATTTATCCCACTGATGCTCTACGCCCTTCCACACTCTTTTTATTTCGGATCGAGGGGCTCTAACCCCTGCGCTGGCTCAGCGGGGGGCGGGGGCTGCTAATGACCGTCATCACCCACGCGACGGCGTCTGATGTCGACGGCTCAATGGATTCCCCGAGACACGGAGCGATTGATTTAATTTGACTCTAGTCATTGGCTCATTCGCCGTGTACGTAGATCGAACCCGGTCATATGTAGCATAATAAAAAAACTGGCCGAGAGCATATCGGACCATGCTCGTTGTAGGGTTCCGGAACCATTATTACAAAGAATTGCGCCACAGATGAAAAAAGTACCTACGTTGTTACACATTTTCAATGTTTCCCGCACAGATTAGTTGTAAGCACTTTAGTCGTCTATAACTAGAAAAAAAAGTAGGTATGTTGTCTATTAATATTAAATTAGTGTAAACTACAATACACCAGAAAAAGAGCGGTCATGGCATTTCCGTCCTTTTGTTGAGAAGCGCAGTTTTTCGACAATAACTCAAAAACGGTATATTCGAACATGTTGAAAATATTTTTTGTTGAAAGTATTTACTCAGAGGGTAACTCTTACAATTGCAAAGGCAATTTGAATTTTTTTTTTAAATATTTTTTGGGCTTACGGTTTACAAAATAAAGTGGGAAGACACATTTTATACTATTTTTGGAGCGATTATTTCCGAAAATATTCACTTCATCAAAAAAAATTGCTTAGAGACTTTAAAGTGTTTCAAATAAACTGTCGAAATATGTGCCACACGTTGATGTTCGCTGAAAAAAATTTTTTCAGCTTTTGTTGCGTGTATGGAGTGCCGTCCTAGAAATATTTGTTTTTGTTATTTAACTGCTAACTAAGTAGCAGCTTATATAAGATATCTATAACACTATAATCATAAATGTTAATATTGTAGTTTTTGAATAAAAGCCTGTATCATACAGACAACTAACGGACGGACATGACGAAACTATAAGGGTTCCGTTTTTGCCATTTTGGCTCGGAATCCTAAAAACATTGTCGTATTAAATTAAATTAAATGCATTTATATACAATTGCTGTTTTTGTATGCAATTCATAAGTGAATAAAAGTTTTTAACAGAGTAAATGAATAACAGCATTTGAAGTTCAGATTCTGCAATGAACTAATCTATGAGATTATTCGGGAAACTATGCGTTACTTGCAAAACGTTAAAGAAGGCTATATGTTTCCAATCAATTGAAATGTACCTACTACTGTTATTAACGTAACTGAATATTCGCTATTGAAAACATATAGTTGGAAACTATTGAATTAATTTACGATTAATTTGGCCAATTCAAAGCCAAATGTGTGGCGTGTTCGAATTGATAATGACCAATACGATTCCTGGGAAGTGTGCAAATACAGCGAACATTGGGATATACAATGCCGAAGTTCGCCCTGACGTGTCATTGAAACCTTTGCTTTTACGCCGAAACCCAAGATCGGCCGTTGAACTTCGGCGGTGTGTCGTCGACGTGGTGTGTCGCTGTACTAATAATAAAACAGATTTTAATAGATACTACCTTTTTTTTTAAAAGTTATATTTCTTTTGGCGCGTTATGAAAAAATGATGAGAGTGAATTTTTTTCGGGTTGACACGACAACTACTATATGAATTTGCTTGCAAGCAGTTTAGCGACCAACTTTAGGCCGCTAAAAACTGATGCGTCAAACGTTCGAGATGGAGGACTTGACATTTAACAAAACATGGACGATACTAATGATATAATTACTCCGAATATTGATATGACTGTAAGACAGGCGGAATTAGCAAGTTCAACATCAGTCGGAGAGTTTTGTGTAGTTGAATGCAAAATGGAAAACGGCAACAAAATAATAATAATAAGCCTTTTATTTGTCCTTAATAAATAATTTTACATTACAATATTATGAAACATATTTTCATGTATATTCAAAGACCTTTATTTGAATAAATGTCTCCTCCATTTTGCTCCAAAGTTTTCTATCTTTGATTTTCACTGCCCAGTCATTTCTGGGCAACAAAATAATGTAAACATAATTCAATTTTTCATTTAATAATTGACGTAATCAAAAGAAAAGACAAAATTGGCATTACAGTTTGTATAAGAAAATAAATATTATTTTTTTTTAATTTCTCAAATTTAAATTAAACTTTATCAACTGTATTATTGACTATTCCACTCTAATCTTTTTATTATTATTTTTAAACAATTATTTGCATTCAATTAAAACATTTTTTTAATTACGCCAAAGAACTATGACTCCTAACAGACACCATTTTTTTTCATTCAATTTTTAAAAAATGCTTTGGCAATAAAAATTTTCATTCTAATCCAGTTCTTAGTTAATGTTTATTTTTAGGGTTGTTATCTACGAGGAATCCTTCTTTTTTTGGTTTGCTTATATTGTCGCCCGCTTCTTCGTATCTCCTTATTTCTTTGTGGATCGAAATGACAGTCTTACAATAGCGAGAAGTGAAGTTACAAAATATTTACTAATTAAATGAGATATAAATAGTCTTGCCAATGTAAATATCAATTGCATGGTAGTGCACAATTTCCTTCAATCAAATTTCCTCTAACTTTAAGCGAAATAAGCTTTCAAATTATCGACGACTAGAATGGCGAGTGAAGGAGTCGGGGCGGAGAAAGTCAAGCCGAAGCGAACAAGTAAGCGTGTATGTAGCTATAGCGTGTGCGTACTGTGTGTGTGTGTATGTAGTCAGTGCCGAGTAGCCGAGCTGCACGATTCAACGCAGTAGCTACAGCGTAAATCAGAGCTTCCCGAACTGTGCGTCGCGACGCCCCAGGACGTCGCGACATTGTCCCAGGGGCGTCGCATTTCGATGCGACCGAGTCGAGTGAGCCACAGGATACTTTAGTGAGGGCCGTGCGCATTCTGACAAACATCCCTAGGCTAGTACTAAAATTAGTAAATATTTTTGAGGGCTGAGTTCAGAGGCGTCGTAAAAAATAGCAAAGTCCCAAAGGCGTCACAGTGAAAATAAGTTTGGGAAACCCTGGCGTAGATAATATTGTTTTATTGTTATTGCAAAGTGTATATTGTAAAATGTTTATATATCGTGTTGTTTCTTATAATAAAACAAAACTCCGTAGAGTTTGTTTAATTCGAAAAAAAATATATTCTTAATGACTAAATTAATATTCACAAGTCGACGTTATTGGATGCTTGCTTGTGACATTTTGGACAATAATTTGGCGACAGTTTTTTATTACTATTTGTAATCGATGGACAAGGCATATCATTGGCGAAGAAGCATAGCGTTTACCGACAGTCCCACAAGTGTCGTTTTTGTGTATAAAAAAACAGTTCTAATAATCTTAAATATTTTATTGTACAACTCTAAAACAAAATTGTATTACGAAATCTAAGAACAAAATTAAAGTTTTACAACTCTAAGGCCAGGGGTCTTGTAAAACTGCTCATTATCTTCTCTTGAAATATTAAGTCAAAGTAGAACTCTGCTGATTTCAGATCATATATTCCAGTGACGACCACGCTAATATTATTTTACTAAGTTTTTCTCCTGTATTATGTTGTTCGATTATGAAAGTTATCAAATTGCGACGTAACATAGGTGAACAACGTGTTTCGCGTATTTTACGAAAATAAATCAGCTTTTGATATGGTAATTTATATGGCATACACTCGCACAAATATTATAAAACATGCCTATAGAACCTTCTAATATTCGAAAATGCACTTGGTAAATTATTTTCAGAGTCTAGTGTAAAAGGTTTACATTATTTTTTGTTGAGGGCGATAAATCGTCGATGCATTTATTATGCAAACAAAGTTCTTTGACGAAGATTGACGACTTCTTTATAAGTTACAGACGGTTATTAGAAAAAATTGAGTACTTCTATAATAAGATGCATAGTTATTGAAAACTAAATATCATTTCAAACCGTTTCAACTAGATAAAGTAATAAGACAAGTTACATTCTCTGGTCAGATTTTAATCATTCTCCTGTAAGGCACAACTTCTCATATTTTATTTTATTTCTAAACGAGAGACTTGGACCTGCGCACTGGCTTAGTGCGAGCTGTTGTTGCACGTACTACGTATAAAATTCTGCCGCTGTGAAGTTAGTCATGAAAGCGTTGCAATGGTATAAAATATGAAAACGGGGGAGAAGGAGAAAGGGTTGGGAAGCGTTTAACCTGCGCATTGTATCATTCGCAGGCAAATCAGAACGGCAGAGTATCGAGCGTTGTGTTGCACTAACGATCATCGTCACGTAGTTACAACGTCAGGGATCGATGTTTTAACGTGCTTTGAACCATACTTTGAACCATAAGATACTTTGAACCTTACGATGAGTGGTTTAATTTGACTTAATTCAAAAATTTATCTACCAATACGCTTGTGGTCAGGATTGAAGCCGGTGCCCTTAGTTCTATGGTACCGCTATTTACCTCTCGGCCACTACAGTTTTTACGTACAAGCTGCGTATTAATATTCAATGCAATTTTTAAACACTAAGATCCAATTTCGCCGGCCAATCTTAAAAATTAAAACTCCGTTAAAACAAAATTAACAACTATTTTGTATGAAGAAGACATTGTAAATTTATATCGGGAGCTTGTTATATTTTTATCATCGGTTAGTGAAATTGGGTCTTAGATGTCAATTTAAATTAAGACTATAATAATTTTCCCGTTTAGATTTTTGATTCTTAGAATTTTCTTAATTGAATAAGTAAGTTCTGCTCAAGCGAAGGGCGCTCGTTTCGATATTAATAGCATCCGTCGTGCCATTAGGCCGGCGCGAGCACGACCTCCCTGCCTTAAGCGATCTGTAAGCCCTTCAGCGGCTATAGGGCCGCGTAATGACCTGTCAAGGCAGTAGTCTGTGATTATAGTTACGTTGGGATGTTGATAAAATCGTTCGGGATTATTGGTGAAGGATGTATGCAGCTTTCGACTGTACGGTCATAGTAATGATTCCATACATCGTTTTATAGACCTTTAAGTTTTATTGAAATATAGAATTATGATGACATAGCTGTATCTTATAGAAAAAATGTGTGTCAGCTCCGACGCACGACTGGAGTTTACTCCTTAAGTACGATTGTCTAAACATACGCAAAAAGAGTTTATTTAACTGAAAAATTTCGTTTTGACTAAAAATTTAAGAAAAATGATTAAAGATAAATTTTTTTTAGCCTATCTACAATTATTTCATTTTTCATTTTTAGTAAAAAACCAAGATTTATTATAACTACAATTATTAAAATATTATGGAAAGTATTTTGAATAAATTTTGTTTTTACCAATAATTTAAGAAAACCATTAGAGAAGAAATTTTTAACCTATCTACAATTATTTTGTATTTTTAATTTTAAGTAAAAGACGAAGATTTATTGTAATTAAATTATAAAAATATTATCAAGAAGTATTTAAAATTATTTTGATAATATTGTCTTATTATTAATTAAAATTATTTACGTTATAATAATAATTCATTAAATAAATTATTATAATAACCTTGAAAAATTATAACCTACCGAGCAACCACGTGTTCATTTGATATTCCAGCATTATTATTTACACCACTTTCTTCCATAGTTTATATCAATTGCACTTCACCAAATATAATAATAATGCTTATAAAAATTCACGATAATAATAGTAATTATTAATAATTATAGTAATAAATCAAATGTTAATAATAAATATTTACATTGTACTCGTAAATGAATACTTTAAAACACAAACAAAAGAGTGGTGACATCCGTATTAGAATTGTATAACTGATACACTATATATATATCGTTTGTAAACGTTGAATAGTATACTTTTATAATATATATAGGTATACACACAAAATATGCGTCAGCTGCCTCGCTGCGTTGGCTACACACAAGTATACAAGTATACACATACACGCGATTAAAAGTGAAAGGTGCGCCAATAAGTTGCGCACCAAAACGTAACGCGGATTCATCAGTAGATTTTACTCCTCAAATTTTTCTCATACCGGGCGCCTTAAATGAAAATCGATTCTTAAGGAGTAAACTCCAATTATATGCATGTATAACATGAGACTTTCTCTGCTAATCGTTCTGTATTGTTACAAGAGCATACTTACTACTACACGTACCTATTTTAGATAAAACGAATTCTCGTTTAAGCTTAAGAAATTTTTCGTTTGTTCTCACTTCCACCCCTTGATCCCAAAAGCTGGGTATACCGCATGGTCTAAAAGCTCGCAGAAAACTAATTACAAGTACATATATACATATAATAGGCGGTGTCGTGTTTCATAACTAATATTATTATGATTGTCTGCATTAAACTTGTGACTCTTCAAATGGTGCTTCATCGTTTTTAAGGAATAAATATAAACGAAACTTCAAAGATTCTTGTATTTCTAAATGATGTACGTCCACTAATTTGATTTTAATAGTAATAAATAGTATATGTAAATAGAAAATAATTAATTACCATAATAGATTTATTACCGACAATAAATATAAGTAATTTTTCCCACGGGCAGTCATCCCGTCATCACGAGCACCCCTAGGAACTTGAAGAACGCTGAGCGAAGCTCGGTTGACATGTACAATATACGCTAATAACATACAGACAGAAAAAAGTCTCACAAAATGTTTCCTTATGCATATTAGTAAATTAAAATGCGGTCTGGTTGGAAGTCTCGCATTATTCTTTTACTAAACCTAAGACCGAAAAATTATATACAATAATAAAATGTTACTTCCCTATATGAACAATATTTTCGTTCGAAAAAATGTATCACTCAAGCGCCATTCTTCGTTACGTAACAAAGAAAACTGAATATAACGTAGGGATTAGCTGGCAAATTATATCAAAGTATGTTCGACCTCGCCCGACGTAGGTATTTTGACAGCCGAGAACGAAGTTCGTGGATTTTATTGGTGATCGTTTTTCGATATTTGCTTCACAAAAACCTAGTTTAAAGTATTTCGCTGATTGAATTTCTAAAGAAAATCAATTAATTAATTCGGATTAACATTTAAGTACAATATTGTTAGTGTGCGAAGTATTCATTTCTTTTTTTTTTTAATTAATCGTTTAGATTACATATGATAAACTAAAACATAAAGTAAACATTATTTAGTGAGATTATTTATTGTAATGAATGTAATTCAAAAAATAGCGAGGTTTGTTAAATTAAACTTAGATAAAAAAAAAATAGCCATTTGCATAACCGACATGCATTTGAATTTCTCATGCATTGCTACTTAAAGTATCATAGCGTGTTGTGGCAAAAAAAAAAAAGCGACAATGATAGTAATATATTGGATCAATACGCTTGTGCCATTTCCCAAGCTTATGAAATAGAATCAATAAAGATACACTGAAATCGCATGTTTTTATTTTCATTTTAATGTATGCAATTTTCTATCATATTCGACTGTAAATGTCCTAAGTTTGAATAAAAACGTGTTTAATGAACCGAAAAAACTGTGTGATTACTGCATATGCAATTATCGAATCAAATTTTTACACATGTCAGATATAAGACCCGTTGTTTGATGTGTATTTGCTTTGTGATTTTTGTTTGTTAATGTTATGATTTCGTTTTAGAATTTTAGTCATATGCTCAGAAAATGAAGATTTTAGTTTGCGACGCACTTTTAGACGTACGACCTGTAAAACGGTACAGTTTGTACATAGCGATTGAAAAAAAAATCCATTCGTCAGCTAACCCTGAACTTTTATTTTTGTAATATCACTAGAGATAATACGGCGGTGTCGCACCTTTGAAATATTATCAGAGTAGATGGAAAAAAAAGGCGAAGAGAAATTCTATACTATGTGGGTGGACGGAAAACAAGAAAAAAAAAATGTAAGGGTTCCATTTTCTATTTTTTGGCTAGCGATCCTTAAAAAAGACGTGGAGTTCAAAGTTTTGTGATGCAATACATAGTACTAACGAGTAAATAAATAAACCGAAAGTTCACAAAGCGGATAATTTTAACAGACTTATTTAAGAAAAAGCGTGTCTTTTCGAAAGGCTTTTCAGATTAAATGTGAACTTTGCGTAAAAAATTACCGCTTCTTAAATTTATCTAGTAATGTTTAGTGCCGCAAGTACTTCACGTGGTGTCAATATTTCATTTTTATTCACCTTATTTTCAATAGAGTTACAAATACATATTTAGAGCTCTTCAAAAATTTTGTTAAATTCTAGAACTTTCATGAATCCGATTTTATCGAGAAATTCCAAAGTTAGACAGTTTTAAAAGTGCCGTATCGATTTATATGTAGTAATTTGCCGGAAATTAGCTAAATTAAAATATATTATCGCTTGCGGTTTAAATTTTTATAGCATTTCAATGGCATGATTCGCCCTGATCGCGTTCTTCTACATAATAATTATGTATTATTTTTGACAAGTGTCACCGTTACCTCACTAGAATTACAATATTAAGAGAGTCTCGTTTTCGCGAGTGTGTTGCTCGGTTTTTTCTTGAAAACCCTCTTGTCATAATCGATTGGAAACACCGCTGATGGATAATGCCAAAGTTTTACCGTACGTGGCAGAAAATTTCTCATGAACTGTGCGGTGGTTAAACACCAGCCAACGAGATGGTGATGATGGTGTTTCCGGAGAGGGGAACGATGATGGAATGCAATGACAGGAATGAAGTTGAATAATTATTCAGAAAACTTCTTGTAGTATGTGCGATAGAGTGTGCACAAAAACGCTAAACCTCTTCGCACACCCACTGGGTCAAGGTGGTTGGATACTATAGGATCGCTGATGAATCGAGTCGTTGGATGCGGTCTATAAGCAGGAGTTGATACTGAAGTGACTCAGTCCATAGATGACACCAGTACTTCAGATATGGTCGGATATTGAGTAAAATGCGATGATCAGGTTTGAAGGACTGACGTGCTATTTGAGCACCTAAAACTTTTTATAAGCCTTTTTACCTCGCTCTTTAGATAATCCTAAAAAATAACGATATTTTTATTTATAATACATTTTATTTTTATTACTTAATATACATATATATCTTATATAATAATTGTAGAAGCTGATTACAATAAAAAGTTGAATTCGTAATCAATTTTTTTAGATATTGGGCTTCATATTTACTATACAACATAATTAAAAACTAAGGTATGCTTTCCCATAGAATCTGTGAAAGAACCAATTAAAGAAAGTTAGACTATATAGAAAACAGAATCTTAGAAGAATTAAACATTGTAAAAACACCTATTGCATCCACGCATGTTTCTTCTCCACTAAAGATGAAGGAATTTTCGTGTCATATCTACTATCCTTTTCTCGTATGGCAGAAGAAGAGATGATTGATTTCCATATGGAAATTCTGACATAATTAAAAAAATTATACGTGTCAAGTCCGACGCACGACTGGAGTTCACTCGTTACATACAATTTTTAATATATATACTACAGAACAGAAAACAGGGTAAACGAATGCATTTATTATAATATTGAAAGCACATTTTTATTATGTTATTAGTTAAAACATATTCGTTTTATTTCATCTAATTATTCATACAAATGCATCACGTAAACTATGTCATACAACATAAATACATTATTAAGAAGATTGACTTCATTTTGAACAGTGTCGTCATCATTAAATAATTAATTTATGGTAACAAAAATCCGACATATGAACTCAACAGGCGTTGTGCAGAAAAACTTTACACTTTATTTTTGACCGACTTCAAAAAAAGAGGTGGTTCTGTATTCATCTGTATATATTTTTTATGTATATTCAGCAATAACTTCCTCAATTGTAGGCCGATTTGGAAAATTCATTTTTAGGGTTCCGAGCCAAAATGAAAAAAACGGAATTCTTATAGTTCGTCATGTCCATCCGTCCGTATGTCACAGGCATTTCATTTAAAAACTACAACACGTATATTGCTGAAATTTATAGTGTAGGTCTCTTGTATAAGCCGTTACTTAGTTTGATAGTTAAATAGCAAAAATAAGTATCTCTAGGGGTGGCACTCCATACATATAACAGAAGCTGAAAAAAATTTTTGCAGCCAACATCAACGTGTGGCATATATTTCGACAGATCTTTTAAAAACACTTTAGGGTTTTTAAGTAATTTTTTGATTACGCGAATGACTTTGGAAATATTTGCTTCGAAAATTGCAAAACTGTGTACCCTCCTTTATTTTCTAAACCGTGCGTTAAAAAAATAACGAACATAACTCTTAATAAATACTTTTCTAAAAAACTATTGTGAACATGATCGAATATACTATTTTTGCGTTATTGCCAAAAACTTCGCTTCTCAACAAAAGGACGTAAGTTCCATGAAGATACGCTCTTTTGCTGATGCATTTTAGTTTACACTAGTTTAATAGTAATAGTCAACATGCCTACTTCGTTTTCTAGTTATAGACGACCAAAGTGATTATAATTATTCTGTGCGAGAAACATGGAAAAAGTGTAATAACGTACTATTTTCATTTTTAGTACATTTCTTTGTAATAATGGCTTCGGAATGAGCATAGTTCGACATGCTCTTGCCCAGTTTTTTTATTTGAAAAGGTGTACTCTCGAGGTGATCCTATGTTCATCGAGTCAGCATCTGATGATGGAATCTCAGAAAAATCGAGGGTATACTCAATATTTTAGACAAGTACAATGTCTTTGAGCTCTTCCTTTAGTTATTCAAGTGTTTTTGTTTGGGAGTAAACTCAACCACAGCACACTTTAGCGAGTGCTGTGGTCGAGTTGAACCTATTGCTGGGGTTTATTGTGGCTGATGGAACTACTCTTCAATTACTTATTAATCTATCGACATACTTTCATTTTTTTATATAAATCCAACGTGACAATTTTAGTAAAAATGCATCAGTACTCTATCGATAACAGTAGAAATATGGTGAATTAATTAAGCGAAAGTGAATGTAAATGTGATCTGCAAGACTGAAAACTTTACATTATAAAGAATTAGAATAATTTATATAGTTTGAACAAGAATAATTTGGTAGTTGCACTCCAACCAAAACGCAAAGAGCCTGAAATGGTTATAGTGATTACCAATGATTACCAACAATAAATTGGGGATCGGAATACTGCTATTCCATTTGTTCTATACAAAACTAAAGGAGATACCTGGCCAATCATATTAACTATGGTTTAATCCGCACGCAAAATAGCTAAATAAATTATAAATTTTATAATTACTTTATAACTAAAAAACATGAAATAAAGTAAGTTTTATAATAAAAAAAATCCTTCAGCTAGAGTAACACAAAAAATTAATCTACATAAACATGAATATGAAATGGCAAATCTTGAGTCAAAAGGACATCTTCTTTTTCTTTTAAAGAGCCACAACTATGTCTGTTTTATTTATAGCTGGAACCAACTCCAAAACAACTTATTATTTAAACAGGTTTATGAAAGAAGGTTTTTATTTTTATAAAAGTTATTATATTTTGTTAACGCTTAATTTTAGTTTTCATAAACTTTTTGTACCGCGGACTGTATATCAAAATCGAGGCTTACAAGGTTAAAAGTTCAGAAATATAAACAAAGCTACAATCAGCACATACTGAAGCCCACCTCAATCGTTGGATTATAGAATCTAAGATCTAAAGTACGTCTTATTCCTACTATTCAAAGGCACCGTCTTTGTTTATAATTGATGACGCTGAAAATTTACAACCGTCACGAAACTATCAGGTTGAACAGAATCTCCAAACGTAGATACATACACAAATAACAAACAACATGATGATGAAAATCAATTTGATTTGTAAATGACTCGACTTGCAAATGAAATAAAAGACCATAACATAATTTTTTTCAATTCAATTGTAATAAAATCATATATGATTATCGTTTATTAGATTTCTATTAATCGATTGTCCTAAATATAAATCTGTGTTTTTATTAATGACTAAACAGAAAGCTAGCATGTAGTACAATTTTCAATCAGGTCAAAGTAAAAATTAACATTTCCTGTGGTGGTATCAAAATCAAATGAGTGTTTTACTTTTCGTCATCTTCTGTTACATGAGTCATTATGTAATTGAACATATTTAGAAATATATGAAAAGATTTTTAAAAAATCTCAAAATTACTTTTTTGTTCATAGTTCAAAAAGTTTAGAAAAGGAACCAAGATATCTCTTACTATACTATAGGATGTGACCAGAAACGTATAATAGATTTCCATTTATTTCGTCACGTTCGCCTTTCAGTATGGCTCTAGAAGATATAACAAATATAAAAATCTCATGACGACCGATCAAAATCGAGCTTACACAGGGAGTGGTCGGGCGGCTACAAAAATTTTATCGGTGGCGGTCGGACATGTTGGCGTCGACATATCGTTATTTGCACGTCAGAAAATAAACGTTGGATTTGTTAAGATAATAAAAAAATCCGATTGCGACAAATATAACCAAAAATGGGAAGCGACTAGACTATAAAAATATTATTTTGTGTGTTCACCAACATTAGTTACAAGTAGTGAAAGGTTATAAATTATAGGGCTTCGACTGCGTATAACACGTAATCGTTGTGAGTTTAAAAAAAGAATGTTCAATGATACCTCATAACATATGATTTATTGCATTTTTTCCTTTTCGACCCGATACGGCCGGCATTTAAAATTTTCTTTATCGTAATACTTTTGATGATAACAATCGATGAAATCGATACTAATCAACCCGATGAAAACATTCTATTAAACGATATCTATATATCTATAAAACGCTAAAATAATGGAAGTTGTATAATGCGCTGAGGGATTAGATATAGGTGATATAGTAGATCAAGTTGGAGCTTCATATTATATATTCTAAACAATGCAATTTCAGAAGCTTGGTATGATTTAAGATCATCTAATAAGATCTAATAATTCGATTAACAATTTATTCAAATCAGTACCTAAAATTTCACTAAATAGATTTGAACACCTTGTATTTTATCTAAATATCAATATGGCGTCTAGCGTCTGCCATTTTAGGTTTCGGTCAGTGTCGTATCTTCAGTTACTGCGCGATCGAGAAAATTTTATTGTTGCTAAGAAAAAGGAAATTCGATCACGAGTTACGGTCCTAGAATGTCGTAAAGAGAATAATCTTGCGCACACTCATAGATAAAGGTAAGATACAGGCCAAAAACGCATTACCGTCCTATATGTTGCTTTGTTTGATGCAATATGAGGTATTTAATTATGATAAAAATATCTGTTAAAATTATATTGATAGAAAAAAATTATTTAATGATTAAACAACTTCATTATCAAGGTTCAAATTATTTGATGATCTTATTTTATTAAATTTCAAACCGTTTTAATATAATATTAGTGATTCCAAGATTGCCAAATTACTAATACTAAATAATGGAAAATCAAAGAATCTCTTTATATATTAATGATATTTTAATAATAAAAAGATTGTACAATTAGAGTATCATTTAATTTAAACAATATTTATAAAAACAAATTTGTTTTACAAGTATCTAATGTATAATAATTAATGCAACGAAAACATTCATTCAACATCCTGTTTATACCCATTGGGTATTTACTTAATTCCATTACTTTTGTGATTCAATTGCTTTTAGTTGTAATCTGCGATTGCAATAAATTTTCATACGGTATGCAAAGCTACAAATAGTTCTAAGCACGTTAGATAAATTTTCTTAACTGACTTAAAAAAAGGTCTATAATTAGTACGATTTACGGAATTATGTATCCCTAAAGTAAAAAGGAACCCTCGTGGGATCATTGCGTTGTCCGTCCGTCTGTTTGTCTGTCAAGACACTTTTTCAGGAAATAAGTCAACGTAATCAAAAAAAACGGCCAAAATACGGCCATTTATGCCTTATATTTTGAAATTCGCAAGTACATTGAAATCTATTGAGTACTTTACATAGAATCATGAAATTTATCAGGAAAAAAGATCTCACGTCACAAGTAAGAGAAAAATCTGAAGGTCTATAATCTGTAGTTATATGAAAATTTTTTTTTTATAATTACAAATTTACACTTGCAATTTGAGTATGGACCGTGATGTATGGACCAATATATGCGAGAACATTTTTTAACTTTGTACTATGAAAGCTTAAAATGATTAAAAAAATTCGGTAATATTAAAAAAAAAAATCGAGTGCGAGTTACACGCGGAAGAAGTGAAACTTAGTATTCTGGTTAATGTTCAAGAGAATGAGATGAATAGACTATGGAGGTGGTAAACAGAGAAGACAAGAGAGAGAATGCGATTGATCGACAATTTTTTTATTACTTAAAGTGACATTTTAGTAAAGATAAAAATTGTTCCGTTTAATATAAAATAGTATTTATTAGTACGCGATTGTCACTACGATCTAACAGAAAATAACGTGCTGTAGATTTCAACGTTTCTCCATCTCTCTCTCTTTGTACATATTTCGAGTAGATTAAGAATATAGTATATAGCATGGAGTCTAGTCTCCGTGGTATGGAGTCCGTATACGGGCACGTATACAACAGTAGAGTAGGGGGATGTCACAGATCGCTACAAACCATTGCATAAAGAAGAGACGAACGATAGGGAAAGTATATAGAAACGCTTTCTATCTCATTCTCTCACAGCCTAAATCCTATATATACATTTGTAGCTATCTCATATGGAAAATTTAAAAAAAGATTTGAATAAAAAGCAAAAGTTTCGAGAATCCTGTGACTAATATCTCGTTAGAAAGATACAAAACAAACAAAAAATCATTTACACTTCACGAATGAAATATCTAAATACATAATTAAGTTCGTATTAAGTCCTCAGCGAATCTTATATGCCCAGTCCCGCGAACGTGAGTTACATTTGGGTTCGATGTATTAAAAGTTGAAAATAAAATAGAATGTTAGTTGATCGGGCGTTAGGCGATCGGGGCTCCTGCCCTTGTACAGAGCCCCCGATAGTAATAAAATGAAAACTTGAATGTAAAGTGTTTAATGTGTTATATTGAGTATATATGAAATTCATGAGCAGATAATTTGAAGAACTGATTAAATAAATATGGTTTTCACGTTGCTGATTCTGATTAATGATTTGGTGTACCGAAATCCGACGAGGGATATATCTGCGCTGCAATACATTCACGCATGAATGTGTTCACGAGCCGATCAGAATATCTCCTGTTTTGTTCAAAAGTTTAAAAAATCTAGCTTTCTATTTGTAAACACGGAACCTCTAAACATAACACAGGACACGAACATCATGTCTGAACATCACACTGCCATCAACTTAAATATTGTATCGAAGATCGCAAGCTAGCTCATTAAATATTTAGCGACGGTGAAGGTCTGACGGTTGGACTTCGAATGTACGCCATGATATTGTTCAATAACGAGCGTCGTGATTGAGTTAACGTCGTATCGAAGACCGAAGGCGATTTGCTGTAGCCGTCGCCGCTCCACTACAATAGAGATATTAATGACCTCGAAACAATTTCAGGTAGACCATCGCCTACGTCGGGACGCCTCGATAATCATTCGATGCGGCGTGTACGATTCGATTTCATTTAATATTCAACAAGGTCAGTCCACACTTTCGGCTACACACGGCTCATTATCGGCACACGGGCCCCGTTCAATCATTTCAATCGGTGTTAACCCGTTAGGTATAAATCGGTATGCCGTCGGTACGTCACTATACGATCGAGCTCGGACGAGAATGTTCGCGGAACACGATCCCATCCGATCGACATCTAGGGCTGTGCTTACAGACTTCTCTACCGAAATCGATTCGAGCTATAATATTTGAGAACTGAATTGACTCGACGACACCGTTGGTCCTGCTTTAGGCTTTGCAAAATCCACAATTTGGAAACACAAGTAGTATAAAAGTGAACCGGGCGAAATAAATAATGCGGCGAACGGTACGCACTAGAGAGCTTTGGGACGACTTTTGACTGGCGTAATATATTCTATTTAAGTCGCCATAGGCCTATAGGACTCGCCGAATAGGACAAGAGGCATCCTAGCACGTATATAAATTTGGCTACGTTGGCTGTCACCTACACAGAAAAACTCAAATCTCTAAGAGAAGAACATTTACTAGATTTATTAATATCAGTGTGTACAAATCTTTACTAGTTTGAAGTCATTTGTATGTACATATATAGTACATTCCTATGTTGGTCTCGATTTTTTTAATTGGATGTTTTTTTTCGATTTTGCTCATTTTGATTTTCATCTCTATGAAAATCAGTACATTTGGAAGGTTACGTTAACCTTACTCTTATGAACTAACCTTAAAAATGTATTGTTGCTTACGTTTAAAAATGAAATATGATTTCGATTTCAAAAGAATTTATCCATATTTTATTTACGCTGTAGAAATTTGCAAAAATTTGATGAAATACGTATTTGATATTGTGTAAAAATTTACTGTAATAAAAATATAGATTAAAAATCAAAACTCCCATAAATTTTTCAAAATTGAAATGATGCAAAATCCGTTCATTTTTAATGGCGAATGTCAGTAAGCTGCAAATAATCCAATGCGTTTTATTTTATAGATTTAGAAATGTTATACTCAATGATTAATTCCAAAATATATGTATAAATATCAGGAATTGTTCTATTTATTTGATACTCTAATATCCGATAACCTTATCCGATAAGCTTTAATATTTTTTTCTAATATTGAAAAGTGTTTGCGAAAAACGCTTTAACAAACGGACAAATTTGTATTTATTGTGTTTTATTTAATAAACCACATTATACATATAAAAATGGCGTTAAAAAGGAACAAGAATTCCTAAAGTTAATTGCATCTTTACATTAAAAAAAAACAGCTAAGTGCGTGTCGGGTCGCCTGCGGTGTAGGGTTCCGTAGTTGTACGACACAATATGGAAACTTAGAAGGGGAATTTTTGTTTGATACTATGAACCTTTTAATTGAGTATTAATGGTTAATAAGGACTAAAATGGGCCCATATAGGACAGTTGTTAAGGATTTCATTATTTCCATTACCATAATTTTACGTGGTTCATAAACTTATGTTTACTACCCCACCTATTTTACACAACCAAGCATTATCTAGGTAATTTTCAACGGTAATTATGAGAAATTTTGGTTCTCCAAGTACATTTTACGAGTTGGTCGACTATTACTCGTTAACTTGTAAAGCTTACTAGTACTAGCTGTGATGGCTTTCTTTTTGAACTTAATTATATGACATATACTATTGTCATGAATTTTTTCACATATCCTAGAATTATCATTTACCTAACAGGGTGGGGACACCTGACCTTAAAGTTTAGTATTTCGCAAATAGATTCCTAATGCAAAAATTGTTTTTAAGAACCCGCAATATTTTTTGAATAGGCTTATCCAATGATACCTCACACCATGGGATAGTCTAAAAAAATCATCCCTATTTTATGTGTAAAACTCTAAAAAAAAATTATTCTATGAATACTAAATGGCAGCTTTCTATATGCCTCTGTCTTTCTACAAGTCTCTGAGCTAAGCCGCAGACAAACATACGGACAGACGGATATGGCGAAACTATAAGGGTTCCTTGTTGACTACGGAACATTAAACATCTAATGTGTAACGAAACAGTCATAATATTACAAGGATTTCAAGATACTACGTAAAAATCGCCTAGCTCAATCGGTTTGCTTTGCATTATACATGTTCAAGTTGTCATAAAGCAGTTATTTAAATATGGCATGTTAAACGTCAAAACACATTTGCAATAATTTGTTGATGCGCATACTCGTCTATGGGCCGTTTTATTGAGATAAATTTGTAAGAATATCTAAGAGACACCGATAAATGCGGTATAAGCTTGTCCAATACTTACGGCTTCAATTATGTCTAAAATACCAGCATCACAAAACAATAGATATCGATTAACACGCAGTTGTTTACGAAACTGGGTAACATATTATATTGTTTCAGTCGTTTTCGATAATAACAATGTTTGAATTCCGACGACTTTCAATATTGACTAAGAAATCGCTAACAAACATCCAATAAATGTTAGATTGGAACAAATAAAAGGTGAAGTTACACGTGATATCTTATTTACTATCGTATATATATATATGTATATATTTAACGGTATACTGAAAAAAGTCGTCCACACGCAGGTCGCTGCTAATAAGGCCGTCCAACTTTTCGTTGTGACCGCTAATCTGATTATCCGTCTTACTTAAGCACTACTTCAAGCCTTACATTTTTGTCGAATGAAAATGCCTACCTCGAAAATCGCTACACAGAAACCATAGTAAAGAAGCGCATTAGTTTCGCTAAGATAAGAATCAGGGGTTGTCTTTAAGCGAACTACCTAATATAAAAAAGGTCGGGCGTAAACTTGTTATCGTAGATTCGGGTCTTCTTTATCAGTGCTTGTATTTCAGTCGGTGCTCTTTACAAATATCTACTTTTTACAAATCGGAACGCAACTCGTGTTAATCTAGATGATTTATAATTTATCTACTATTTTGGTAAACAGAACTTTATAATTAAGTATTTGAAAATTACCCGATAATAGCCTTTAAAGATAGGTGTGCTTCTTTTTCAGAATGTTATTAATTCCTAACATTTTGATAGACGTTAGACAGTTAAATAGATAGAAGATAGGCATTAGTCTATGTGTTAATTTTTTAATGTCCAGCTATTAAGAATTCCAAATCTTAACTTCTAAACGTACACTCTAGTTAATTTGAAAGATTATCCTTACACCTTCCCTCAAATGTTTCATTTAAATTTGAAATTTATCACCACTGCTTTGCGAGCCTCTTAAATAGGAATAGGATATGGACGGGACGGATAGGACGGAATGACGATTGATGGAGGGGAAGATAGCGGTGAAGGTGGACCATCAGAATTCTCACTCACTGGGCGAAACACAGCAACAGAAGCTGTTACTTCACGTCTGTATTCTGTTAGTGAGGTATCTCACCGGTCTTTTCGGCCCATTTTAATTGACCACGACGGTTCTACCACTGCAAAACGACCTACTTCGTTTCGATCGATCCGCGACCTACGTCGACATACTTGCACAGCAGTCGATTAGCCTATACTGAACGAGATGATCACGTGACGCGGAGACCTCGACTTCTAGTTCGTGGCGATGAAAATATTTATTCACAACTTCAAAAAGCGAAAAATAATTCATACGACTCCATATAATTATTTATTATTACTAGAATCAATTGAAAATCTTGCAGGAAATAAAGTAGCCTAAGACTGTCACGTTCGTAAAATTCCGCTTGTATTCGCCGAGTAATCAAATGTCGTCGTATCTTGGAGTTACGTTACTGTCTATAAAAAAGTTATGACTACGAGCCGAATCGAACATTTATGGATTAGATTCTTATAGCTTCGATTGTTTGTTTTCACTAAGAGAGTAAAAAGTAAAACTATCACATCAGTGAAAACGAAACATGTGTAAGATTTTTATTGTATGGTAACCACTCAACTACAAGTTAGACTATGCTACATGTTTTACACATAAATGTAAGTTTTATTTGTCAAATGGTAGAAGGTGAATGAGCTATATTTAAAGCTACAAAATATTAGGGAAATATTTTATATTTCCCTAATATTTTGTAGCTTTTGGATTGTTTATTATAAGTTGTTTACGAACGCCGCTAAGGCAGGAGGGCGATATTGGAAGGAAAGTAAACGTACAGAATAAATTTACCGGGGTTTTGCACTGCGTTAGGAACAACGACCCTGCCAATCGCTTTAGGTAATTAAATTAATTATTTCGTATAAAATACAAACAGTAATAGTAAAAAATCCACTCTCGACCCCCGAGTACAATTTTTGAAATAAATCGCCGGCACTTAGAGCGCCCCCTTGTATTATTTATATACATTTTTAGAAGTCATCAGTTTTGTGCGCCTGAAGTCAGACGAATTAAACTGTTTAAGAGCCAGTACAGCGTCAAGCAAAATTATATTTCCTCGCTCGCTCAAAAGTGTACTTTAATGATACCTCCCCTTACAAGGAAGAGGTCGAGTACAATTAAATGCGTATTAGTTATAACGAGATACTCGTAGAATATTGTCATTTCTCGCTAATAGCAAAGAAGAAAAGCGTCGATTATATGTTATTTTTTTTATATATGAAAATTCTTGAGCCTTAAATGGGTGCAACGTAAATATATTAAAATCGTATTCAGAAGAGAAAAAGTAATTATAATTACTTACTTGTTTAGAAAATTCAGCAAAATTATCAAAAATATGAAGAAATTATAGATTTTTTTAAGGAGTCATGCTAAAAATGTGGTATCTTTTGTATTGCAAACAATATTCTAAATAAAATTAGAAAATTATATACACATATTTGGAGTGCTCAATGCGTTTGAATCACTTTTGTATTGGTTTTCCGAAGGTAAGCTGACTCTTAAATTATGCCGAATAAATAAATTGTTCGTTTACTTGGTCGACTTTATTTCGAACTTCTAACTAAAGTTTATTAAAATGTTGTATTTATTTTTTTACGTAAAGTAGTGCGCGAAAAAAAGAATTCTTATTCCATGATTTTATGTTAAATTTCCCTTCCAAGATTTTGTTACATATTTGTACAGTGGATTACATGAGACATATGATTTCATCAGAATGTATAAAAATGTTAGAAACCATAATGATTTGACATACGGAACGATACACGGATAGGTTGAAACTATAAGGTTTCCTTCTTCCTTTGGATACGAGCCCTAAAAACAATAAAACCAGTACTCTATCGTTATTTTAATATATCTTGATGCTAGGCTTTGACGGAACTGCTAATATTTTATAAAAATATATATTCAACGTTCACATTCGATATTAGAAACGATCAACAACCGCTAGGTTGAATACAATAGTTTACAGTGCACGTTCCACCTAATGAATAATACGCCTTCAGGGAATTCTATGACAACACCGAAGCAAAGTTACTTTTATTAGAGTTGGCTTCGCATAATTGAATTCATGACTACATCAAGGGCGTCACATCACCGGCCAGATCCCGGGCAAAGCAAATACAATAACGGACGGCGATGGAACAACGCGATAACGGTTTTCTTTGCAATCGTGCGTGTCGTTTTAGGTCAATCGATTCACGACT
Source organism: Eumeta japonica (assembly GCA_005406025.1). Lineage (NCBI taxonomy): Eukaryota > Metazoa > Arthropoda > Insecta > Lepidoptera > Psychidae > Eumeta > Eumeta japonica. Next base: position 385,032 of record BGZK01000069.1, on the reverse strand, counting down.
CGTTTCAGACGCAATTCGGCCCGCTCACGCAAAGCATTTCAGACCTGCGCCGAGACGCACGAGACACGATTAGAACGCCGTTATCTTACTTATATACACACGAGCCTACAACGAATTTATAGATTTACCGATGGCCTGTTCTGTAAATAATAATCACAGTGACTATAACGGACACCAAGTGACGATGCTTACATATATATACACAAGTATGTGTGCGTGTGTGTGTATAATCTTTTGTCTATGAGTGAGGAATGGTAGGACACGATCCATAGATCCACTGACGCACACATGTAAATACAACAAGAAGTGCGGTATTATGTTCCTCTCGCAAAGCCCTGCCTCATTTAAAGATTAATAAATACTTTTATGTAGGTTTTGAACTGACAGAACACACCATAAAACATACTTTATAGGAAACGTTTAAATCTATTTACTTCGACGTATATATGTTAGAGAAGTCAAGTCTCTTACACCTTACAGATAATAATTATTTTATATAGTAAATGAAAATTTCTGCGAGATTACATAATACTCTTGTAAAGAAATTATTTCCATTTTACTTAAGTGGCCGACTTGAATGTATATGTTTTATATTGCTTCCATCCTAATCCCACTTCTGATTTTACCCTCAATGTTATTCTATTTGTAATTGTTCTGGCTTTGATTCCGCTTTCGGTTTAGCGCCCGGTTTTGCTCTTGCTTTTTATCTTAGTGTCCTAAACATGCCATGTATTTACAAACGTCGTAATTATTGCTACTTTTTATCATTTGCGATTTTCTTTTTATCATATTTTTTAAATCATGCTCTACAATCCCATCTATAGACAATTAATGTCGTCCATCGTTAAATGACTTTCTCATTTTTCTAAGGCATGGAAAATATTTTGTTCTTATTACTAAATGTTAAATTACCTTTCTACTAATTCATTCCGAGCCGTTTGATAGGTTAGTCGCGAAAACATATCGAACACAAGGACGAAAGCTAAATCACTTTTAGATTTACATAACACTAGCTGGCCCGGAAGATATTTTGTTTTTTTAAATTGAGGCCGGAAGTAAATCATTGATATGTAGCTAAATCAAAAAATTGATAGAATGAAAATACATCGACAGTTTCACACACCCACAAGCACTAAAGTAATGATCGGATCGAAATAATTCTATACTTAATTTGTAATATCTCCTCCCTGAAAAGAAACTCCTCCGATTATACTTGTCACGCCACAGCAAACGATATCACCCTGTATGCATGTAGTTTATGAGCTTCAGTGATTAAGTGGTACTGTTAAGAATCAGCCGAAGTTTGATTGTTCTAGGGGATAATAGATTCAGATTTGTGCGCACCAGCAAATTCGTTCTCTATGTAACGGGTTTCTCATAGGTAGAAAGAGAGAGAGAGAGAGAGAGAGAGAGAGAGAGAGAGAAAGTTTAATATCTTAAATTCTACAAATTTAACAATGGAAAGCACTAATCAATATCTGATACAAATAATAATATTGATTAAAACTATTATTTAGAACAAAACTGTAACGTTAGATGACTTCGTACGATATAAAATAAATTAGTTGAAAATAAATGAAAATTAGAAATACCTAACACTTCATTCGTTTTGGGTCTACTTTTACGATATAAAAATACCTGATATCACGATACGCCTATCTGATTAAGTTCACTTGGCTGTGACCTTTAAAGGTGTTCAGCGAGTGTTAAACGAATGCCGAACGATAACATCCTTTATTCACCCACGTGATTATTATGAAATTCAAAAAACCGTTTATTTGTTAGAGGTATATACGTTTCTGACTTTAAAAATTTAAATAAAGTCTCGTAACTTGTATTGTAAACAGTTTGGCCAAAATTCAATTAATATATTACTCTCTATAGAGTAACTAATGAATTAAAATGTTATGTAACATCTAAGTATGAAACTAATGCAGAACAAATTGGGATTTCGTTAACTCGTGCCCGACGCCCGGGAGAGTTCTTTACGTCTATTATTTAATAGAGTTTCGACTTTAAAGGCAAAAGTTGGCAATTACTGAATTTATTTTTTTTATCGTACTAATTTTCATTGGGACGTTTTACGTGACAAAATAAATTTGTAGAATACTTCATTGTGTTTACCTAGAGCCACTCCGTTTCTTACTGTCCCGTTTCTATTTGTTCTAGCAACCAGAAACAGCTAAATAAAGTGATTCGTTTCCTTTTCGTCTATAGGATAAAATAAAATTTAAAAGCGTAATTAAACATTTCTAATGGCTTTAATTTGCTTCTCCTTTCTCTACAATAAAACTATTTTCCCAAGTAAGCAGTTTTAATTCACAGTGATTTATATCAGCTTTCTTTTCCAAAAAGAATAATTGAATAAATACTGACGTTCTAAACAATGTATTCCAAATGTCAGACTCACATCATTAAAGTAGGCTTGTTCGAACCTCTGCCTGGTCTTATTGGCCTTGCTGTACTCGGGCAGGCTGGACTGGCGGCGCATACGCAATCTCTGCTCTCGTTCCATTGTCATCAAATCAGATTTTTGTGAAAGCACTAAATAGTGCAAGCGATGTACTATATCCATCGTAAAGCACGTCCAGAATTACATATATTTTTTTACAAGCGCGCGATTCAATCTCAAATCCATGCAAATCTTTGTCAAACACGTAAGCTTTTATTCGTATTATTGAAAGTTTATGTAAATACCATCATTCTTAAAATTGTAATATTTAAACAAAAGACATAAAATTTTTAAAGGTATGTAATATACTTATGAGCTGATTTTGCGAAAATCAGCACAATTAAAAAGTTTAGTCAACCAGTTAACAAAAAAAAAAAAGCATAATATTATTATTTGTTTTTGCCGATTTCCTTTGAAATATGCGAAAAAAAAATGACCTGGAAGCTTATTAGAGTAAGCTTAGATTTACTTCCGAAGTGAAAGAAAAAAAGTGGAAAATAACGATAGGGCGGTAAGTACGCCGCGTGCGGTAGGGCGGGCGCGGCGCGACTGCCGGCCGGCGGCGGGCGGCGGCTGCGGCGGGCGCCATCCGCGCGTCGCCCGGCAACCGTTTGCAAACAACGTTCTCGACAGACATTCGACCCCACTAAAACACATTTATCTGGCTGTTTATCTGACGTCGGCGTCCGCGTCTGCCGTTATAAAAGGTTTCTAATGCTCTTGGCCGTGCTACAAAAAAATGGTACTACAGTTGATCTCCAACTAGTTTTAGAATACTATATTCTTGAGATATTATCTAATATTTTTTTGTATTAGTATTTGCGAAAACATCCATCAATCCGCTTAAAAGAAAATTGATGAGTTCATTTGTGATAGATTTGGGCATGAAACATTTAACCATTTTTAACATTACCACATTTCACCATAAGCATTTGCAGTCGCGGACGTACAATACCTAGCAAGAGTCGCAGCAAATAAGGAAACACGAATCTGATGCCTCCGACTGAAAATATTTGTCATATTAGATTAGACGACTTTTTTGTCATATTGTTTCCATCTTTTTAGCTCACTTTGACGTAGTCAGGACTTATTTAAATTTTTTATTATTATTTTTATTTATTAGTTTTTGGTTCTGTTTTGATGCCATTACTAGGATTGTTTTGTTGTTATTAGCGGTGTAGTAAACATCGTGTCTCGTAATAGTCATGGTGGCTTTCTTTTATCGATATACTGTTATGAATTAATTATTAATTAATTCCCGTTGTTTAATCCTTAAACAGAGATCATTGCTGTAAAGCGGTTTAGAAAACATCGTCTTGATTTTGAAAGATCTATTCAATGACATTGTCACTCAGTATGATACTCAATTTTTTTCCTGTCTACTGCCATTTTGTATTTTACGGCTGCCATTCTGGTTTTATAAAATAAAACCTAGCCTATAGCCATCGCATGACGTAGACAAATCGAAAGACACTTTATGCATGAAAATTCATCCAGCCCTTGGAATGTTTTAGGGATATAAAGAATTCTACATAGATGCATACCCAGATACATTGAAAAATATAATTCTGTTTTTACTGTCGCGCAGATGGGTAAAAAAACAACGTGGGCGGTCAAAGATGTTGTCAACATAATTAAAATAATGTGAGTTGTCAAAATGGTTGGTAGAAAGTGTAAATTATTATTTGTTTCTTTGTTATTCTTAATCACTTCTATAGTTCTAAACATACGAGTTGTGTACATTTTCATAATCTCTTAAGACCCTTTATTTGTTTGGAAAGAACATTTGATAGTTATCAAAACACCTAAATTAGGATCAAAAATCCACTATTTTGATTTTTAATAATTTTAATTTATTTAGGGCGTCTTTCACCATCTCATCGTTACCATCCTTTTAAACTCACGTTTAAGGAAAAAATCCTAAAAATAAAATTTGCATTCCGCGTTTTCCTCTTAACGGGTTTTAGTCCGAACAATCGTTAAAACAGGACGTGGACTGCAAATTTATACACACATATATATATATATATATATACATATAACACTGTACACGCCTAGTTATTGCGTTCACTGTAAGACCTAAATTGTTTTATAATTTTCGGTTTTTCCTGTGCATAATATGGCATATTCTCCATTCACGACTGCAAGCCGCCCCGAACGTGGCTTAAATTCTTCCTTTTTTTTAAATTGCATGTTATAGCGGTAAAGGAGCATGCGAGCAACCAGAGGGTAGGTGATAACCGTCGCTCTGGGACACTCGCAACCGCAGAGGAGTCCGAACGCGTTGCCGACCTCTTGGGAAAGAATAGGAAAGTTTGTTTTTTCTTTTATACAAAAAAACTATTCTATCAGAATCAGCTCAAAACTCGTACAAACAGGCTGTGCCTTTGGATGAAACATAGGCTGTATCTAAAAGTGAAAGTTTGGTCCCTTGTTCGTTCATTTTTTCCAAAACTATTGACCTAATTTTGTATATTTTTACACAAAGCCAAATTTTAGATATACTTCTGGTCAAAACATATCGGTAGGTTCAAAACACGTATATCAACATATGTATATCGGTAGGTTCCCCCTGTACGTACAGGTTTTTTGTCAAATTTTCTGACAAGTGTTAGGACTCACTGTCCCGAATTCTACCATTTTTATTTTTGTTTGTGTTTTATGTCTGTATGTGTTTTTAGGATTTTAAGTACGATTTGACGGCTGCCATGAAAATTGGTATACAATACAAAACATGCGAATGCGCAAGTGACAGGCTATATATGATTTCGATGCTAAAATTAGCTTCCCGAGAGCTTTTGAGCGTGCGCCATGTAAATCAATAACAAATTACATGAAAATAATCTATGGTAATAAATTTTATAAGCATACTTAGTAAAGCTAGAGTTTATTTGAATTGTTTGTAAACAAGCGTGTTTCTGTTGGTCAAGACCCGTCTCAAATACCAATCACTCTTAAATCTTCAAATTAACAAACTTCTTAAAGATCGAGAAGTGACGGTAATTGGAAAAACTGTAGGCAAATAAACAAAGAAATCAAAACAAGGAAACAGGTATTCAAAACAGTTGACAAGAAAAAAATTAAAAAACCCAAATGCGTAAAAGTGAACTGAAGAGATGGTAAAAAGATGATAATAATTTGCAATCGGAGGCATTTCTATATGTAGCAAATAAAGGAACATGAATCTGATGACTCCGACTGCAAATACTTATCGTATTTCATTGGATTTTGATAAGAAGGAAGTACTTCCCTTCAAAAATTATTTTACAACAATTAGCGGAGTAGCTAAGATATTTTATTATTAACATGTCCAGTTCCGTGGACAAACAATTATGGGCTTCTATTGAAGCATTTGTCATTAATGATAATTTAAATTAGTTCATAAGACAATAGAGAATACCTCTTGCAATTTTTCCACATTATTCCAAAAAATTAATAACTCGAAAACAAATGAAAATAATAATAATATTCTACGAGCATATGAGACTTAGATTAATAACTGAGCGGAAAAATGCTAATAATTAAAAATGTACACTCAATCTGGTGCGTCAAAATGTACAGGGAATGTCAAGTAAGGAACTGCAAATTGAATTATAATGATATTGACATATTATATATAACGGAACATTGGATAAGAGGGTATGCTCTAGGTAGCAAGTTATACGTGGCGGCTCTATAATAATAGTTGAAAACTATATAAAATACAAAGATCGTTCAGATTGAAGTGGCCTGTATAGAACTAGAGCGGCTTATTGTACCAAGCGTATACAGACCCTAATGACGTCTTCGAAGAAGTAATGGATGATATTTTGTACAAAATAAGTGATAATAATAAATTTATTGCTGTTTGCGGAGATTTTAATACAAGTTCATTGGAAAATTCTTGTCTATGCACTAGAATTAAATCCTTATTTCAATGTCATCATTTAGAAAATTTATATTTGGAATGGACCAGGTTCACAGCTACTTGGTCATCCTGTCTCTATAATATAATCACGAATATTAAATACGAATTTCAGTCAGTTATAAATAAATTATCACCTGACTATTGTCGACAGCTGGTTACGTTTGAAATTAATTCTAAAAAAAAATATAAAACGTAACATCAAAGTTGTGTCTGTAAATACTGGTCGTTTTGAGCAGTTAAAAATAACGTACTAAAAAAATTGTTTATTTTGTCATATTGTAAGGACCCTAATGAATTATATGGCTCACTGTTGACTATAACCAGATCTGAATGCAGCAATGTTTTTAAATTAAAAAATATTAATATTTATTAATACTTTATCATTTAATGATTGAACAGTGGGCATTCATAATAGCAAGTGTGGGCTAAATGCACTTTATGAGGACAAGTCGTATAACAATTCGGTTAATTTTGTCAATTACGTAAGAAATTATTCCAAGGTATTTACGATACGATAAAAAGTACTTGGAATGCAATTAATAGTGAAACTAAAAAACACATACACCATCATACAGAATTTCAATTAATAATCGATGATAAAATTTTAAGCAAAGACAATGAAATTGCTTTTGCTTTTGAAAAATTCTTTGCTAGCATTCCAGTTTCAACTACACAATCTCTAAAATCATCACCCACTCTTGTTGAATCTTTGTTGAAGCGAAATGTTGATATTTGTGACATTATGTTTGAATTTACTCATGTCAACTACAATGATGTTATAAAACACTCAAATGTATGAAAATAAAAAAAACACTGATGATCTTAATGGCTTTTCTGTTAAAATAATAGATTCAATAATAAACTGCATTGCTTAGTAGTGGTTTTTAATGACTACGTTGATTGTGTTATGTTTCTTGATCTAATGAAGAAAAATAAAGTTTTTGCATTATTTAAATCAGGTAGTATATCTGGCTTTTCTAACTTTAAACCGTTATCAATATTATCGACACTCAGTACAATTTTCTACGTAGTTAGTTTTTTTTTAATTCTCTTTGTCATTTATTACTTCCTAGCTTTGTTTCAATAAATTGCCGAGACTAAGATTGATTTCTCGTCATTTGCGGCGTCAACGATTTCTCTCGTTGCAGTGATCGAGACAAATTTCTTTTATCGATATATTGTTAACAATTAGTTTTAATATTGTATCTATTTTTTATTTAGTCTTAATTAAATTATTTTAATTTTACTGTATTAAATAATGGTTTAAGCTAACAGTCGCTAAAATTATCTTTGAAAGCAGTAAAATTTTTGGTTTGTCATTCGATTTTAAGTATTATATAATACAAGAGTTGCTATTTATATATCTTGAATTGGTTACATACAGAACAATATTTAAAAAGTAATTACAACATTTAAGAATAGAACTCCTTGGAGTTCTATTCTTAACAAAAAAAAAACTAACCGTATTCTACAGCCAAGGCTATAGAATACGGTTTGTTTCATGTTACGGTCAATTGTTTTACCATTGTGGAATCATTTTGAAAATTGCGTGTTTATCACCATGAATTTAACTCGTGATAATTTTCGCGCGATGATTTATTTCGTTTTTCTGCGTGGGCTTATGGGCCCTTTACATTATACAACCGCCGTACCGATGTACACGACCATTATGTAGATCGGTAGAACGGTTGTATGATGTAAAGAGCAGTCGTATGCGATCGGTCGACGGTCGTACAAATCGCACGGTCGGATCTCGGCAAGTTTCAACTTGTGCGATTTATACAATAGTTTTACAATAGAAGTGCTTGTCGGTACGATTTGTACGGCTGTGACATTTAGCTTTAAATTTAGGCAAGGTTGGTCGTGTCCTACAGAACAGAAAACGAAAACAACTTTTTTTGAAAGAATTCACAATATATCAAAAATATTTTTATTTATGGAGTATTAAGAGTTCGCTTTATGAAAATGAAAATTTAAGAACTGACTCAATTTGCGACAAAAACAAGCCCACCCGTCACATTAATACCAAAAAGATATTTCTTTTTGTTTGTTTTTATTGTTTTTTACTATTTATTGAAATAAAAAACCCTGTTTTCTTCAAAAGCCAATTTTATTATTTTCTTGGGAGGAGGAGGGTTAGGGGTTCGCCGTTCTGTGGAAATTTTAAAAAGGAGTACGTGCAGTCATAAGTTTAAGAAACTTTTCATTAGCCAATCCTTTATCCATTGGGATCCTTTTTTTGTTTTTTTTACACACTATATCCGCCGTAATTGCAGCTAGTTTCTTACGATCCGTTCTGAAGCCTTATGAAGAATGAGTCAGTTTCGTCGCAGTCGTTTTTCGACGTGCCGTATAAATGCAAAGACGCTTACAACAGTTGCAAACAATTTGTACGACCATTGTACGTACGACAATAGCAGCCCTCGTATATTATACTATAATAATTATTTTTCACATTAATAAAACCTATTTATTACAAGCTGTATAAGAATTTATAAGAGTTTTATTGTAAGTTTGAAAAATGGTGAGAATGGTTGTTAATCAACTTTAAATCATAATAGATTCTAAAAGGTAATTCAAAAGGGAAAATAATTATGATTTTCAAATACCTATTTATTGTCGAACCAATTCAAGTCACTTGACACAGTTCGCCGATTTTCTTTTTCTTCTTTTTACATTATGGCGCCAGGTTATCGCCGTATTTAATTTTGATAACTCTCGTGTCTTATGTGACACTCACAAGACTAAGGCCAATCGATTGATAAAAAAAATCATCAAAATTGTCCCACACATTTGGACTCTAAGAGTGCCACAAAGAATAAACATACACACGTATATAGGTTGATCAACACATTATCCACCCTTGCGTCGAGCAGTCGGGTGAAAATACGCGTTAAACGTTGATATCAAAAATTGAGTCAAGAGACAGTACTACCTGGGACTAGGGAGATATAGGTAACATAACGCTCAAACGTTTCAAATAAAAAAAAATGGAACTTTACTAAGCTACTTATACTTAGTGGATAAACAATTTTTCAGTTTTGGTTTTTATTTAATTTTAATAGATGACGCTGTAGTCGACTTGTTACGTAATTATTTGGTTTCCGAATTATGTCATGTCATGCATCTGTTGTTTCATTAATTTTGTAACTTCTAAATCAATTACTTTTCAAAAAATTGTAACACAGACTTATAGCCTATAATATTTATTGAATCATTATGATTTTTTATATAATCTTTTTCGTTGTCTTTATTGCTAGATACTTTTCTTTATTACTAATGGCCAGTTGGTGTACATATGCCAAGAAATGAAATTCGTTCTTGATTCTTACGCAGACAGAAAATTTTAATTTGCTCATTACTATGAGACCATGACTCCTTCAAAATCTTATGCTGCGAGAGTGCTCGTTATGAAAGTAATAAATGAGAATTTTATTAAACGTACTGTATTGCTATATAAATTTTATCTAGATAACAATTCTAAATCTAGGCTTTATCTCAAACCAGTTTGAGCCAGTTGTTTTTTCGATCTCGCCGTAGACACCGAATTATATACTCGTACAAAACGGGGGTAGATCACTAGTAGGCTATAATTATAGTGCTATATTAAGGTTGCGACCAAGACTAAGGATAAAAAGACAGGCAGGCGGCAGACAGGCAAGCAGCAGACACAGTAGGCAGACAAACGAGTGAGCCTGTAAGAGCTTCGTTTTTTGCATTTGAAGTAAGTAACCCTAAAAATGAATAATTAATTGTTTTCAAGTACGCGAAATCACGGATAAAAACTAGTGTTGTTATAATTATGACTAGCTTCGTTTGTCTTATGACCAGGCAGCAGTTGCATTGTATTTTATTCTCCCTTTTATAAAAACATTCGAAAGTGGTTGATCCTGCAGGCGACCCTGAAACTTCCCGCTATTTCAGAGTGTGAAACGCTCGAAAATATACTCAGTCGTAAATTTTGGATCTTTTCGAGTTCAAAATATCGTTTTCTTTTTTTAAGCTCTTCGATCATCAAGCTCTTAGATTTTGAAAATATTATTTTCAAAATTAAGAAATTTACTATTTAATTGACTTGTTAGCAACCTTAATTTTTTTTGCTTAATATAAAATGGATACTGATAGATAAATTTTTCTGTTTTTCAAGCTTAAAATATAATTCTTCACATATTTTAGATTTATCAAGCTTAAAATGTATCCATTCATTCGTTGAGTGTTTAATTTTGAGTTAAAAATACAATTTTTTATATATTTCAACTTACAAAATTTTTATGTAATATTTTTAATATATAAGCAAAATTTTTTATTGAGGATATTTAATTAGATAATTTTAAAAAACAATGGACTTGTTTTTTTAATAGTAAATAATTTAAAAAAGTTGCTATTTTGTTCTCTTTTTACTAGGTTTTAAAAAAAATCTCATGCATCCCATTTTTGTTCTGTTATTTTTTTGATATTAAAGAGCCTGTAAATTGGTCAAAAATAGAAATATCGACAACATTTTGTTTCATTTTTGGATGTACTTTTCGGAAAAAAATGCAAAAAGTTATTACGAATGGTCTTTCTATATTTTTTTCTTACGTTTAAAAGAAAAATTAAAAGTTTTTCGACGAAGAGCACTTTCAATTTTTGAATAACATTTTTATTTTCAATTTCTAAAATTCTATGTACATCCTCAATGTATTTCAGGGGGGGACTATGTGAAATAGCCAAATATGAAAATTTATTTTTTCAATCAGAAAAAAAATATGATTTGACGGCCCACTTCGTGCTGCACTGCGTTACACGCAGAATTTGTCGTAGAAAAAAATTTGAATTCTAAAATACCAGATTTTAGAATTTTTTTAAAAACTAAAAATTTTCATAGGTATTTACGTCAAAAAATGTTTTTTATAATTTTGTTCTGAAAATATATTCAAACACAAAAAGACCTTTTTTTTTCAAAAATCCATAACTTTTTTGATCGGTTAAAAAACTTCTGTTATCTTCTCAAATCTGAGTTATGTCTTTACGGACGTAGAAAGTGCTAAAAAATTTTTAGCCAAATCGAAAGGGATCTGGTTTAATAGTGGTCGATTTGGTATGGAATGCCGCTTATATATTTTTCAAACTTTATTATTTCAGAATTGTAATTAGTATAATTATTTTTTTCTAGAAGTAAATAATCTTAATAGCACAATTGAATGAATCACAAAAAGCAAAAACTTTGAGCTAAATCATGTGGTACGAACAATTGAGTAGGTATGCAGTACAGTGATGCAAGGCGTTCATTTTATCAACCTCAATATCCACCTCCACCTTCGCAACCTTCTTCAGTGTCTACTGCTCTATTTAATGAAACTGTGATACATAGCAATAACTGATATATTATATGTTTCTTTTTTTTGTGTCATATATTTATTTAAATTGTAATAAATTTTATCATATATTATTTTTAATACATCAATCTTCATCTGAAAATCAAAACACTGAGAAAATATTTAGGGGACATGTGGTAAAATCTTATTAGATTAGATTAATCATCTAATAATACAAGTGTTACACAGGTTGAAGTTAATAATCTAACAATACCTTTACTAAATGAAATTGGTGCGACGGTTACGATATCAAATGCTACAGTGTTATGGAGTAATGATTCAGGACTAGACAAAATGTAACACCGTCTAGTCGTTACATTCAGACAAGTCTACTAAACAAACTCGTGAAATTACAATTAGATGTAGTAATGCGTCTAATGAAATAATTCCTAATATTTTGAGAAATATTTTGCATTTTTTAATATTTTTAAGTATACGATAAACGAATTAAATTTAATACATTTAAGAAAATTTGAATAATTTACTTGTTTGAAATTTTATAGAGACAGAATGAACAAAGAGAACAAATGCAGGGAAACGTCAAAATTGGAGTTCACGTGGTAAAGGTGTGTAACGTAATACGGATATTATTATCCGTAATATAATAATTTATAATTACGGATATTATACGTAAATTATTCACGGAATCAGAAAAAATGCTTAGAAATATTAGCGTTATTAAAAGAACTTTCGCAATATGTGCTACACGTTGATGTTTCCTGAAGAAAATTTTTTTTCAGCTTCTGTTACATGGTGTGCACCCCCTTGAAATATTTATTTTTGTTACTAAGTAGCGGTTTAAACAAGACATCTACACTATAAATGCCATTAATATACGTCTTGTAGTTTTTCAATAAAATGCATGTGACATACAGACGTACGGACCGACATGACGAAACTATAAGGTTTCCGTTTTTCCCATTTTGGCTTGAAACACTAAAAAAGTTTTTAAGGAAATTTCTAAACTGCAATAACTTTTGAACGCGGTGTTAAATTTTTACTTGACGGCATTAGACGCGATTTTTTGAACACAAAATTTTGTGTAATGGGTTAAAAATCAATTGGATAGAAATTCTACAAATAATCTCAAAAGAAAGTTTTTATTGAAAACTTCACAAATGTACAATATTTTCTATCTTTTAATGAATTTAGCAAAGATAGACGTTTTTAAGGAGGAAAACTGAATAGATTTTGGAATCTATCGGTAGAGCAAATTACAAAATATTATAACACTTTTTAAAGAATTTTCAACAACGATATCTCTTGAAAAAATTAACCAATTCTTATGCAGTTTGTGGCAGTCGCTGCAAATGGTTGGGGGAAAAATCTGATTAGATTTTGGTATCGATTGGTAGAGTAGTCTAAAAATTATATCAATAAAACCTTTCTCAGAAAACTATTTTTAAGATTATTCAAAATCTACCTGGCGAAACTAGTTCTAAGTTTCAGAAAGAATGAGTTAAATGGATTCCTTTCGCATGTAGTAAACTGCATTTTAATCGGTTAATCCGTTCAAAAGTTGAAGTTTACATCCATACAGACATACATATCACTCTGAAAATGGTTGAATAGATTCCTAGGACACTAAAACGTCAAGATATGGTAAAAATTCACTTCTCAAAATCGAGGTGAAAACAGTAAAGTTAAAAATGTTTGATAATATAATAAATAGACGTGTAAATCTGAGAGATGGCGCTTAGGTAGTTCCAATTTTATCAATGAGCAATTGCGCAACACATTTCTAATGCATTTTCTAATTTACTTCAATTCAAAAACATTTAGCGACATTTGTTGTTCTAAAGATTCTCATAAAAATAAAAACATAGGCACTATTTACAGAAATACTGCAGTATCATTCAACTTTTAAAATAAATTTTAATATATGTATTTCAAAAAACAAGTGTTTATTAGTAAGTAACAAGTAATTTTTACCTGCTAAATTGGACGAAAATAAATTAAATAAACTAGATAAATAAAATATTAAAGCTAACATAAACAAATAAGATTTATTGCTGATATACACAATACGAAAAAAATGTTTCAAAACGTAAATAACTATCGTGTTTTCGGAGGGGCGAAGGGCGGCGAATTTGTTTACGTTTTACAAGATGTCGAATACTTTTTTAAGGGAATTATTTTCAACATTTAAAAATCATTTTGAACCAGAACAGAAATATGAAAAAAATATACATAGTTTAGAATTTGATTTATTTAACTTGTGATGCATTTAGTAGGTTAACTATAAACTGTAATTTTTTTTAAAGGTTTACCCATTTTACGAGTGGATTTGCATTTGATTTTTAACTGTAGATTTTAAATATTCTATAAATTATTTATTGTTAATGCCATTTTAATTTAGTATTCCTTTTAAAATATTTAAATAAATAATTTTGTTGGCTTTTGCACATGTAATTTTGCTGTTAGTACTTAAATTGTCAAGATCTTCTAAAGACAAGGTTAAGAACCCTTGATGTTATTACTCTTAAAATGTACTCAATTTTATCTATAAAGTAGTTTGAAGTCTTTCCTTGACTTATTCCATAAGCTCATAATGCTGTTTCGCTTAGTTTTTTTTTTAACAATATCTAGAGGATATTTGAGAAAAATATACAATTAACTGGCTAAGAATTGGGTTCTTGTGTTGAAGATATGTATTAAAACAGGATATAGTTATTCGGGCTTGGAGTCAATAACAAATTCTATATTTTTTAGAAATATAATCAATGTATAAAATTAATGAATAAGTGTTCAATAAATAATGAACAATGGTATTCACTAATCTTAAAAATAACTAATTCAATGGAAATTGTATATTTTGCATTCATATAAAATTAACCTTGTTTTGTGCTAATTTGATTTATTCAAAACAAAATAGGACTTATTCAAAATGTTGGACAAATGTTATACAAAAGTCATGTACATATATAACAAACGGCTTTACATACACAATAACACCATTCTTATAACAATTTATTTACAGCTTTTATGGATATGTACAAACAGACATTATTAAGGAATATATAAATATTACTGAAAGAGAAAATGTATATATATTTCGATAAATAATAATACTAACAAAAAGCACTTTCTAAATAATGAACTATTATTTTTCTAATACTTATCAGCCAAAATGAGTGTTTGACATCAATTGTACAAGTTAACTTTAGTATTGATATTTTGATAACCATTCTTTTTTTCATACTGAAATGAATTCAATTATTAATAATTATAACAAAAATAATTAATGCTTCTATGTAGTTAAAACATAATACTGATAAGATTATTTTTGACTTACTTTGGTCCTGTACATTAAAGCTAATGCTGGAGTTTATTAAACCATGTACCATAATTTGAATTTACACATTGTATAACTGAGTTTATACTGGTGACTCCAAAATTGAATTTTTGATTTAATACACATACGAATATGACTTAAAAGGACACCTGTACTTTTGAATATATGACAGTGATTATTATAAACTCGTGCCCAAATTCACAGAAGGGTAAGCAGAGACTGGATTTCCACATGGTACAATCTTCGTTGCTTCTCTGACATCCATCAATTATTTCAGGCAAGCTCATAGGTTTTCGATGTTTAAAATTTGTATGTGTATTTTTTTTTTGGAGTTTGTTTCATCTAG
Source organism: Eumeta japonica (assembly GCA_005406025.1). Lineage (NCBI taxonomy): Eukaryota > Metazoa > Arthropoda > Insecta > Lepidoptera > Psychidae > Eumeta > Eumeta japonica. The sequence goes on along the minus strand of BGZK01000069.1, from coordinate 369,675 downwards.
AGGTTTGTGAGAATGAATAAAAAATATGGAAATAAAATTGTTCTCGACTATAGCAAAATAAAAATATGATTTGGCCATATAAAATAATAATTAAAAAAAGATCTTTATCTTTGAAAATTATTTCAATGTTAAGTTCATTAATAAAATAATCAATGTGACACTTAACCTTTTATCAGGCATAGCAATGTTTTATCAAACACAAGTAATTTTGTTGCACAGTATTTTCCGATGAAAACAACTGTTATTTTAATATAATTATGAATTTACTTTTTTATTATCCATGTTGTGTGTATCTAGAATACGTGGCAAACTTATGCACTAAGCCTAACATTTGGAAATTAAAACCAATTTCCAATATACCACTTCGAACATAAAAGGAAAAAATACATGTTATTACAATATTAGTAAAAGAGATTATATATATATTTTTTACATTAAATAAGTTTAAAATATATTAAACCTGCAATATATAAAATACAAAAACTTAACTTTTTTTACTTTCTATAAACACATATTTCATTCTTTTGTCATTCTGACATCTTCCAGAATTCATTATTGAGTGTCTTCTCCAAGGTATGAAATGAGTGGTTTTAACATGATAAAATTTAAAATGGTCATGATTTAGTATGGTCAAGGATTGAAACTGCTATTTTCAGATTCAAAAACAACACAATGACCACTGGTCCTCATCTATCCAATAATTTGTATATTATACATTCAAATCGATTGTGCTCTATGAATTTGGTTCAACACATTGTATACATTCAAAACAAGTTTGCAACTAGACCACATATTTTTCCTATCTGAAATTTAAGTTTGAATATAAGATATAAATGAAATAATTATTTTTATAACAATAATAACTTAACTGCATTAATAAAGTTTGATAAAATATTAAACTATAAGGATCTAAATCACTACTGAAATCATTTATATAAACCAAAATGATCTGCAGCATTTGTGATTTATATACAGCATAAACTCCATGTAATCACTTGATTTAACGATAAACTCCCTAAAGCGTCAAAATCATGGCTATAGTTGGTTTAGCTTGCCTTCCATACAATGATCCACTCTCTGTCAGCATCATGGATACCAAACTTTCTAAGAAATTAGTTCTTTTGTTTATATATTGGGATTGCTTGCACATGTAGACTGGTGTTAACGATGGCTAATAAGTAAGAGTTATGGATTATTTATATGTTATTATAATCTTAATTGCTAACAAACTATTACACTGTAAACATGGCTAGTAATGTTGGCAGACGCTTTGAATTTAGTCGCTATAAATGTCCACAATATGGAAAAATTAAGGAAAAATTCTCCAAGCAGAGAACAAGGGGAAATTTTCCAAAAAAATAAAGACACCTAAATATGAAGAATTATAAAATGCAACAAAATTATTGGTGCAGCAAAAGAAGTCAGACAAAAATAACAGGCTATATGCAATAGCGTTCAAATAAGATTATTTTTTATGTACATAACTATTAACACTAGTCTCGCAAGAACTTTTTCTTTTTCTAATTCTGATTTTTTTTCTCTCTCCATTTAATGATAACTCTCTATAGCACCATAAAATAAACAGACCCTTCAGTATCATTACAAAGAGTTTATACTGTAATATAAAAATTTCCAAATAATGAACAATATGTTTCTAGAGATATTACACAACTTAGCTAACAATTTGATTTATCACACCCACTCGGATTATGTTTTGAGAAACTAACTACCCTTGATCTTGTCTAGACATAAATGCAATTTCAAAAATGACTATGAAGTTTAGGTTATTATTGCTAAACCTTTAAGGATTTAATATAACGTCACAAGATATCGACAAGTTATATAGAATAAGATCAGTGTGCGAAAAATGGATACTATATTTCTGTTAAAACCTTTTGTTTACTGAATACAATTTAAACATCATTTTTTCAATTTGTTTCCCAAACTTTGTACTATAATTTATTTGAACCAATTGTTTGTAATTAATTTAGAAAAATACAATTACATACCTAGGAGAATACCAATTAAAACTAACAAAAAACAATTAATTCACACTATTGTACATCATTCTGGACATCCGAAACTCTATACTTTCCATTTAGTTTACCTAGCTGCCCCAACATTAAAACAGTGTTTATAAGATTTTCAGAATAAATACGTTGATTTGTATCCATTCTTCTTAACTTTTGTACAACATATTTGGAAAAAAAATCCAATTCATTATCATAATTGTGAATAATTGCTTCGGCACTATCAAATGTTCCTCTACGCCTAGTAGATTTTGGACTGGTTTGGGTAGTTGAGTTTCTAGATTGTCTTTTAGGGGTATTGTCGAGTTTATTACTTTTATCTTTACTTACTACGCTATCTGTTGAGTTTACTTTAGCATTTACAGAATTAAGTTCCTCTGCTAAATCACGGACTTCGTCTTCATTTAATTGGACAGTCAAATCATCAGGAACTGCAACCATTGGCACCAATTCATCTGAATACAATGGTGAAGGAAAAACAGAGACTTTTTTTCTGACCTTCACGATTTTCGGTTTTGGGATAATGTTATTAGGATTCATACTTTTTTTTGTGCTCCAAAACTTCACTTTAATTTTTGGTTTTGGTTTCGGTTTTGATTTTACTTTTTGAACTTTATCTTTACGTCTAGAATTGGCAGGGGGTAATTTATAACGTATGTCATCCTCATTTTCAGTTTTTGTTTCCTTATTCTTTTCAAGTTTTAAGTTTTGTGATTGAGATACAGTGGTTTTATTCTTTGAACTAAAATATTTAGTGTTTAATTTGTATCTGATGTTGTCATCCTCAGATTGGTTTTTTTTGTTCCTTGTTTTGCTAGGCTTCATAGTATATGATTGAGTAATGTCTGTTAAGACTACTTTCCAAATTTTGTTTTGTAAACCACCATTTATTATTTTATCTTCAGTCACAGACATGGTTGTACATGAAGGCAGAAATCTGGAAAAAAATATATATTAGACTATGTTTACTAGTTTTTATGTTTATGATGTAAATATAAAAGTTCTATTAAATAGGTGATTTGAAATTAATACTTATGTGCAGCTATAGGTGTATGCACTTATATCAGAAAAACAATCTTCAAATTCTTTATACGTTTATATATGTGGTTTAATTTGTGTTTATTTACTCAGCATAAATTTTCTCAGGCTGAAACACATTAAATAGTTTTATGGTAAATCTAGAAACAAATGATAAAATATCGTGTTTATCACTGTATCTAAAAAAAAATTAATTTTATAATTCGATAGCTTTTCATTGCTTGAATACAAACAATTTTGAGGTTAAGTTTGGAATTTTACAAGAAGCAGTGAAACCTTCCAACAATTACGTAAACATTGAAGTTCACCATATTACTAATAAAAGTTATTATTGTTATATAGAAGTTTTCATGAAATATATTACTCACAGTTTGTATATAGTTCGCAATTATATAATCGATTATAATAGATATATAGGTATGTGTAACTTACCTTCTAACTGTTCCATTTTGTTAGTATAGGTTATTATGAACTGAAATAATTTTAAATAGGCATAAATTCTTCATTAAATACGACACAAGACGCTCCCAGTTGACATATTAGTTCAAACAACTGCCACGGCATGAAGCGGAGCGCTGCAAATGCGCGCCAAGTGTAAAGATGCGTTCATATAACGCAATAAATGTAGTATAAGGTACAATATTTAAATTTTATCGTTTAAGATGCTGTGAAAATATTCAAATAAAAAAAAACGTTCAGAATCTTGATATTTGTAAAATATTTAAGCTGGTTCACTAAGAAAATATTATGATTTATCTCTATCGGTTCTTTTGCTTTGATTTAGGTGGTATCTATTTAATTTTTCGATATTATATTTCTTAGTACGCACACTATCTTTTAACTATATTGACTACGACTTTTGAGCTCATTGAGTAGATTCAAAATTAATAAAAGGGGTACTTTTCTTATTTTCTAGCAATTGTAAATACAATGTACTAAATTTCTAAGCAAATTGATAAGATTTGGCATTTGGAATAAAAAAGCACATAATACCAAATAATTTAATGGCTATTTTATTGAAAAAGTATTTATGCCCAAAATATTCAGTACTTTTTATCAGTGATATTATAATTGTTGTCAACTTCAGACTAGAATGCAATATAAAATGATTTGTTTGCGTCTATTCATTATGTAATAAATAAAGACTTCTTAAATAACACAAAATATATAGCAATTTAACGATAAGAAAAAAATATGTTCAACATGGGCCTCGTTTAAATTATTTCGCTTTTTTATTTTAGTTGTATTAGTCGTTTTTACATATGAAAATGTCCAAAAAATATATTTCGCCATACTGATTTATCCTTAAAGTTTGTAAATTAGATTTGGTTCTAGTCACAATATTGCGATTATAGCTGGTCGTTAATGGAAATAATAATAAAAGAAAGTTATAATATTTACAGTTTTTAAATAATTAAAAAAAACAATGGGTGTGTATTTATGCACACACGAAATAAGCTACGTGCTTATGTGTTAATAAATTACTGAATATTTCACAGAGTAAAATTCAAAATGTAATGACGCGATATATGTTATAGTTAACACATTTGCAATCATTAATTATATTGAACTACTAACAGAATAAAATATTATACGCATGTTTATTGTACAATAAAAACAGGAACAGTATATTTGCGTACCACTTGAATAGCTCTATGGTATGTTACGTCAGCGTGTCACACGCTGAAAATACATTTTGGCCTGTTTTTCCTAACTTTCCAAAAGAACTATAACTTCAAAAAATATATTTTTTCAACTTTCTGTTGCTTTTCAAATTGTAAATTACTAATGACCCTGATAAGCCTATTTTAAAATATTATATAGTACATAGCTTTCAGTTATATTTTGAACAGTTTTTTTTTGCGTTTAATCACCTTCTTTATGCCTATAATCTTGTGAACATATGTGTACATTATACAATTTAACGATTGTTTATTAAGAATTTCACGAAAATGGGTAATATTAAAGAAATCAATTACTTCTAATAAGTCAGTGAAACCATGGTGTTTGCCATTATTTTTATCTAACAACAGTGGACGTAAATTAGTTAATAATTTATTTTAAATGTTTGATCGAAATGATAATACGTTATTGTCTTTTACACAGTATGACGCTCGTACTAGCTTTTTAAAAGTTAATAAGTTGTTCAAAGTTCTATATACTTCAAAAATTTATGCATAAGGCATGATTTATTTGAAGTGTATAGAAGAGCATTTAGCATATTTCTATCATTTGTTACAAAAATTCGTGCTGCTAAAACTAAACATTTGTTTTTATACAATGGTTGTCATTTTATATTGAAGTCACGATAATGAGATTTTGTAGTCAGAATTGCAAGATAAAAAATATGTTAAACACAAACGCAATTTATTCATTATCAGCCACTAAACGTTCCTTATAAACTTATCGACATTTTAAATCAGATATATATCTTAAAAAACAATTATTCTTAGGCCGTATATAAAATAAATCCATAAAAGTACATGTCTTAGCTATAATACAAAGTTATAATAACATTGATTTGAAATATAAGAAAATTAAGTCTGAACACGAAACGTCGGTTTACTTTTAACCGTCAAGAACTGCCACAGTGGGAAAATATATAAACCTTGTAATGAAACAATAAAAGGTTTCCAGTAAATATATTTTTTTAAATAAATAGGCTTTTGTGTATACCTTATATTAATTTTCAATTAAGTATAATTATTTTAATTTAGTCATGTGTTTAGCAGATAATTATCGGAAAACCTATTCGATTGATTTGATTTTTTGTTCAGTGTCTCGAATAAATAGTAAATATTAAGTAAAGAAAATGAGAAGTAAACTATATTATTTTAAATGTCATCTAAAAAGAATTACATATGTAAATCGAATATTGACAAAATTAGATACCTTTTCTTTAAAAACATAATCAGATTTTATCCACATCTTTGATGAAGTAGGTCCTAGGCTCTAGACAAATTTTTGGAAAGAGAAATACGCTATTTTTTTTTGAATCGTGTAAGAAATTATTATAAAATTATTATAAGAAAATATTATTATTATAATAAAAGAATAAAGTAATGCTATCACATATTATTTTATAATTAATAAAATTTAAATATTTAATTTTGCAGGTTAACTTACTTTAGCGACTTATAAGAAAAAAATCAAATTTATATATAGTATATTTATCATATGATAATTAATAAGTTCCAATTAACAAAATTGTCAAATCAAAGGCATTACACAGTTTTTGTCTTTGAAAAATTTGTTGTAACAAATAAACTATCAAATTTTATGAACATTCGAACATCTCGCATTATCATTAGAATTGCATTTGAGCTATGATATTTGATAAGTACCTATCTAACATTTACTTACTATATAAGACTTAAGAGTTATATAAGTAGTAACTGTCAAAATATATTCTGCTACTTACGACGTGACTTTTTATAGAAATCCAGCCCATTTTCATTCACAAGTAACCGTACAGCCACAAAACACCTTTGTAAACGTTTACGGCCCCGAGTTCTGTTTAAAATTAGCAATTTTATCCCGATGTTAATAATAACATGACGCGCAGCACAACCGCTTATCTAGGTTATGTCTATTTGAGAGATGATCCTACTTTCTCCCGGCTCGAGAGGGGGAAGCTGATGCGCAATGCGGCAGCGCCAAATAGTTCGGAACACTTACGCTGTGGCAGTAAATAAAATATTGAAAAATAGAGTATCTATGAAATTCAAATAAAATGTATAAAATATATAATACTTATAGGAGATTTTTTTTTTGTGGCATTCTATATAAAATACACAAAAAATATGAATGAGCGGTGAAAAGTATACTTAATTTGCAAACGGAAATTTTATATAAATCGTTATTACAATTCCTAAACATAAAACTGTTATTTAAAATTGTATCAACAATTGTAATTTCAAGACCGCCAAATTCAAACTTATCGATTGTTTTTATTTCCGTTTTGCGCATGCCCGAAAATATGTAGGTGCATGCGTATTGGAAGAAGACACGTTTGTAATTTAGTCAATGAAAATATACTCTCAGCGAATTCCCATACAGGAAATGCGCGGCGTGGCGCGTCGTGGACGGACGGAGGCCAACAATGCTGCGAGTCTCCCTTTAACGAGCGCGCCAGAAGAGATCACCTCGCCTCCAGTGTGCAGTCGTTAAATGAGAATGTTTCTATTTTCCAGACCTATCTATGTATCGCTTCTCTCACCACACGGCTATAATGTGGTAAATTGTAAATGTCACTGAACTAACACTCGCTTACAAGTACTTTAATCGAAAATGTGGTTGTTTAAAGTCTGTTAGAAAAAAACATTTGTGTAAATAGATAGCGGTTCCTGTGTTTAAAATTACTCACGAGGTACTGTCTAACAAGTTATTTTCATCGTTAGTGACCTCTCTTGAGATCTGAATGTACAAAGAATGTATGGTTAATTTATATTTTAAATATACAACGGTGGCTATTTTTTATATGTATTGCGCTGCGTTTTTGGCGGAAACGTATTTTCACGAAGAACAGAAGTAGACAGTTTAATTAATAAATCTTTAGATCTTTTGCATTTGGTACAGATATCCAACAAACTATCCAACAAACATGTTTTTGACGTGACAACGTCTCACTAAATATTGTCCATCTTTTATAAACTGCTAAAATTAGTGCACTTTAGACAGTTTTTTGTATATTTGCGTCACAAGTTCAATAAAAAGAAACAAAAAATACATGATATAATATACAAATTATTACGATTTCTTGAAATTAAACTAATTGTTTCAGAATATCGCTGAATTAGTATAAATACAATGAGTTAGTGTGAAAGAAACAGTAAATTAAATCCGTAACAATTGGCCTAGCTGTTCGATCTCAGCTAAAAAATATCAACGTATGTGTATATGCCATGCGATGGTGATATTATGCCACCCTGGTTGTCAGTCAAGGTCAGACACCTGACCTTGTGCGTAAGAACACGTGTATTGTTCCTGCTCAACCATCGTGAGTGAATTGTGACGTAATAATAGATCATATAGAAATCGATCTTGCGATATTGTGTAGGTACATAATTTGTGTAGTGAGTAAATGTATCATAATAAAATCAGCGGTGGTCTGGATCGATACATGACACGCCGAATTCATTCATGAGATTTTCCTTCGCCGTTCTAAGCTAGCTCGCATCGAACCCTTTACAGCAGGTTTGGGCAACATGTCAAAGGTTGCCCATACTTTAGTGAGCAAATACGTTTGCGAACCGCGTTTAAAAGTTGGTGCATTTCAAAGTAGTGTTCTTAATTTTTAGCGATCGATATCAGACATGAAAATTTCAAAATGTTTCGCGGGCGGATTAAATCTTACAGCGGGCCGAATGCGGCCCGCGGCTCGCCTGTTGCCATACATGCCTTAAAGGCTTGCACTCTGGGTGACGTCATACTGTAACAATAGTGACGGCTATAGACTAGGATAGAGCGTGTAGGGTACGAGATGGTTTGACCATTTGCAAAGGATAATGAAAGTAGACTGACGAAATAAATTTACAGACCCAAGGTACGTTTCCATCTTATATATATTTCCTCTGTAGTTTATATATGCATGTAGTGGAAGGATCGGCAAGAAGCGCTTTCATTATATTATAGAGACTAAATAAAAAACACATACTTGCTTTCAGTATTGTAAGAGATGCGTTTATTTACCGTCTTTGTCTATTGCATATTCAAAGACAACTGTACTTATGGAGAAAACTCCAGTCGTGCGTTGGAGCTGATCCGCATATATACACACTTTTTTATTCTTGGCACGCAGCAAAATTCGTGTATCACTACACTAGCCATGGTTGAGGTTCGGCTGATATGGGTTAGAGAGTAATTTTTTAGGTTTTTTTTTTATAAATAAAGTAGAATTTTACTTAGATATTTTAATTATGGTGAATATAATAACTAATTAATAATAAGAAAAAAGAATAAGATAAATACTTTTAATTTAAACATATTTTTAAATATGTAAGGTATTGAGTAATTTTATTTTGTCCCCATTTGTAATATATATTTTATTTATATCGAAGTTGCTTTGTATACAATATTCCTCATTTTTTATTGGGCGGATTTATCGATCGTTCACAGCCAACCGATGTTCATTAATTTAAAGACAAAAAATACTTATTGTTGGCCGTACTCAGAAAATAGATATATGCTACATCTGATATTTTTTTAGAGCTTTTTAAGGTCTCCAATAAGGAAGTACGACAGGAAGAAATACAATATAGTTCTTTCTGTTTACTCAGCGTCAGCCATTTAAGCGCCCCGAAAGCTTCTTCTGATTTGATTCATCATTATCGTAACTGAGTTATTTAGTACGTTGCTTATGTAATTAAATATATAATAAAAAAAAACATAAACCGATTAAGTGAAAAGGACATAAACGGACAGAAAGAGAGACATATACGTTTTATAATGTTTATAAAACTCGACGACGACAGAGTATTCAATATGCATTTAAAATATTCCACATATAGTAAGGTATGTTTCATGTATAAATATAATTTAAAGTCATACTGTGCAGTTTAAGCACACTGATTGAATAATCTTAAAAATGAATCAGTAAATTTGTGTAAGGGCAGTGTAATAACTTTCATAGTATTATCACGTGAATCAGTACCGCATTATTCATAAAGGTGAACGACGAGAGTCGGTTATATTAAGAAAATTTAAAGATAAATTGTAAATTTTCAAAAAATCTAGATGTTTTACCAAGGCAGACAGAAAATTGGAAGTTCACGCATGAAATAGGTAACTTGTACAGTAACAAAAATTGCGAGGCACGCTCTACGAAGTAACGGCGTCTGTGTGTATAAAAGTACATTATTTTTTTAAAGATTTCTGGTAATTTTAAATAATGATTAAATGTATTAGAAATATATTCAATCAGATATTTACGTTATTTTCATTTGTTATCATGAAATCTGAAGATTTTCGTTTTCATTAGGTACTAATTTACCTGTTGAGTAGTTTTTATGTTGTAAAAATATAAATAATAACAAAACAGTATAAATTTCTATTTTAATGCCCCACTTTTTGTTGTTAAATTTAATCACGTATTGAAATTTTATTCAAAGACCAGGCCAATTTATTCTTAAATAGAACAAGGACGGTGAGTATTGTCGGCATGTACTGAAATCACATCAATTTTGCTGAACGGAAACTAAGAATCTCCAAACAGTTCGGGAGATCCTTAGTTTCCGTAGTGAAATAGAACTATATAATAAAAATTATCATTCTACGCTACCTACCTGCGCTCTGACGGCAGCTAAGTGTAGCTGTGCGGCTCGATAGTCGTATTTCTTCATTGATATCTCCTCCTGTTAAGATAATACATATTAATTATAATAAAATAAGGACAAATATCAGTGCAACTTACAATGAAAGTAAAACATTAACAACACAATAAAAAAGTTTAATGAAAAAATGAAGTGTAGTAGAACAAAACATTTAAATAAGTTTTAAAATTATTAACGTTTCCATCAAAGTTGGAAATGAAATTCTAAAATAATTTCTTTCACTTGTCAATATTATATGGGTTTAATTAAAAAAAAAAAAACAATTTTTATTGTCATTGGAATAGTTGCGCTGCGCTATCGACAAGTAGAAATCTTTCACATTATACTTGATTTAAATTTGATTAGGTACTTGTTTCCGTTACGAAAGGCTTTCATTATAAAGTGAGAATCAGGTACAAGTTCTTTGGAACTAAAAAAGTAAATATTGGCTGTTAAAGCTGGAATATTGATTATGTTTAAAAAAAAACAGAACATAATTCAAATATCTTTTCTCTTTTAAAATGGAAGTATTTTGCTTGTAATCTGTGGTAGGGTGTTGTTGAAAATGGAAAAAAAAAATAATTTCGCAAAAATTTTAGTAATGGTTTTTGAAAAATTTCACAATAGAACCAGTTAATTATGATTAATAGGATACTTTAGCAGAAAATTCTCAACCGTATTCTACAGTTGTTCTTTGGTGCGCCGAATTTAAATCGCGCAATAACAGTAGTGATCGAAGAAATAGTAAAAAAAGTCAAAAAAATTGTTTTAGCATATCGTCGTATCACATAGCCGGAAAAATAAAGATTTCAACTGGTAGTGTGCATAGTATTTTACATGAACGTTTGGCGATGAGAATTGGCTCCCCAGAATGCGTATTGATGCACAAAAACAAAACAGATTGAACATATTTCGAGCTCCTTTGGAACTATTATAACCAGGGCTGGATCTACCATATGGCTTTTTGGGCTCAGTCCAAGCCCCGTAGATTCAAGGGGCCCCCGGCTAAGTCAAGTCAAAATGAAAAATAGATGATATGCGAAAAAATAGGTTGGCCCCTAAGTAGTATTAGCCCAGGGCCTCATAAACTCACGGTCCGGCCCTGATTATAACGAGTATCTGACAGTTTTTTTTTTGCTCCATTTCACAACCACGGATGGAACTTGGCTTCACTATTACGATCCAGTAACAAAATTTTTATGACTTGGAAAAGACTCTCATCTCCAACCACCAAAGAAATTCAAGGTGAGTCATTCTGCAGGAAAGATCGTGGACTCTCTACTCTGGTATAGCAAAAAGGTGGTCATGATAGAATGTTATATCGACGGTGTAGCTACTGTTACAGGTTCTTTGTATGCAGAATAAATAAAAAGATTGCGTAACGTAATTCGAAAGAAATGGCGCAGAAAACTCGCAAAAATTGTTTAGTTCTATAAAGATAAGAGCTTCTATGCGGCGACTATGTTGAAAAATAAAACGACATTTAATACAATTTACCGGCAACATCTCGCTTTTTATTGAACGGTCCTGGTATCATTATGTAAGTTTACATTGTTAATGTTTCAAATAACTTATCATTTTTATTGACTTTGTAACGTATATGTTTTATACATAAAACTATATACGTACGATAAACTCCTTTTCATCGCCTTCAAACAAAAAGCTTTATATAAAAAAGTGACATAAAAAAAATGGTAAGCCGACCCATTGTAAGTTTATAGACCAACATGACTTATATTAGCAATATGCTATACTTTAGACCGTAGTGGCAACAAATGCAAACCACAAAATCTGTACACGGTAGGTGTCGCTCTGTTCGAGTCAGTGGCGGCGTTGGAACAAATGTGGACGTCGTCGGCGAGGCTATGCGAGGCCTCTTTTGTTTCCTAGTCACAAAGTAAAGGTTAATGTACATGAATGGTATTAGACATTAATGTTTAATTATAAAAGTATTTGCAGCGAGATCCCCCAGGCACGATGCATCGGACCTTTCGCGGGGTCACCACAAGAGGTCCGATGCCTCGCGCCTGGGATCTTTCCGCTACGAAGATTGAAAAATTTTCTTAAATTAAGAAGAATATATACACATATTAATTCTATTAATTATTTTTGTATAAGTACTATTATCATTTGTGTGAATTATAAAATTAAGCGTAACTTTATTTGAGCATATAAACAGTACATGAAATTGTCAAGTTCGGTTTTCATATGGACTAATTTATTATAATGAAAAACTTCTTTATTGAGTATATTTCATGATAGAAATACACCTCTTTTGATAGCGCCATCTATTGCTTGTATGTTAATACTCCATCTACTGGCCAGCCATTGAACTACTGTACCTTATAATCATATAACGCCAAAGTAATTTTGATAGATGTCGTTACTAGTTTACAACTTAATGTTAAACGGCTGCAGTTTTTCAGCCAAAGTTTTATGATTTAACAATATCCATACCTACTAAGTAATCCTACGTGACTGGTTTCGCTACTTGTTTGTAGGAAAAGTTTATTTGTTTAGTAGCATTTAATTGTTGTTGTTACTATAACTTACACAATTCGCTAAAAATACTTGACTGAAAATTTATTTTAACTTCCTACTTACACGTTATTACCTTATTTAATTACCAAAAATAGATGGAATGAATGGTAAAATTGGACTCGGAGCTGAATAATAAAGCAATTTTAAATAGTTAATTTTTATTTTTTTTAATTTATACCCATATTTTAATGATATTGACTGAGACCCCTGTTCTGTTTTATTAATTTAGCGTATAATATCATGTCTCGGTACTAGTTAATAAATATTAAACAACTCAGGAAACACGGAACCAAAATCAGCTTAAAAAAATCACGTCGGACCATGCTCAATGTAGGGTTCCGAAGACATCATTACAAGGAAATGCACTGCACATGAAAAAATTACGTTGTTACATTTTTTCCATGTTTACCGCACGTAATAAGTTTAAGCTCTTTAGTGATCTATAACTAGAGAAAGAAGTAGAGTATGTCGACTATTACTCTTAAAATAATGTGAACTAAAATGTACCGGCAAAAGAAAGTTTCTTCATGACACATACGTCTTTTTGTTGAGAAGCGTAGTTTTTCGCCAATAACACAAAAACAATATATCCCATCATGTTTAAAATAATTTATGTTGAAAGTATTTATCAAGCGTTACTTTCGTATTTTTTAATATTATTTGGACATACGGCTAACGAAATAAAGGGGGGGAGGCACCATTTCTGCTAATTTCGGAGCAATCATTTCCGAAATTATATAAGTAATCAGAAAAATTGCTTAGAAACCTTAAATTCTTTTGAAAGAACTGTCGAAATATGTACCACATGTTGATATTTGCTAAAAAAAAGTGTGTGTGTATTAGTGTACACACGTAAGAAGTGAAACTTCTTTATGACATCATTTTTAGAAAAATGATTTACTATTTACATTTATTTATTTATAAAATTTTTTTCGCTAATCTTTTAATTGAAATATTATTTTTCACGTCACTACTGAGTTTCAGAAATAGAAATGTTCAGAGATTCAAGTAGGAGAGTTGATAATGGTATTGTACCTAGAAGGGTGATAGGTAAAACTATTCAATTAATGCGATGTTATAAAGGGCCATATAGAATTGTAGGAAAATTATCGAACGCTACATATAAAATCGAGTCACTCAATGAAAGAATGTGAGATATAGTTCATGTATGTCGGTTGAAAAGGTTTCAACTTAGATAATAGGAAAATGTAATATATACAAACTGTAAATAGATCTAGGGCGTTGACAGAAAGTATATGTGACAGATGGCCTTAGTAACAATTATGTTTATGCCACGATGACATTAATAACATTGAATAAATATGGCGCGTAACGGAAAAATGTTACCCAGAAATAAAGATGGCGCGTAACAGATAAAGATGGCGCGTAACAGAAAAAACGTTACATTGCCATAAAATTTCTCCCATACGCCAATAAAGAAGTCTCACTTCAAAAATTTTTTCAGCTTTTTTAAATATGCAGTACCCATCATAGAAATATTTTTCCTTTAACTACTAAACTTAAAAGCGGCTTATACAAGATACCTATACTATAAATTTGATCAATATACATCTTTTAGTTTTTGAGTAAAACACCTACGACATACGAACTGACGGACGGAGGGACGGATACGAAGAAACTATAAGAGTTCAGTTTTTGCCATTTTGATTCGGAACCCTAAAAAATAACATAAAAAATTATCAATTAAATAGTAATGGAGTGAACATAAGGATTCTTTACTAAAATTTCAACATAATGACACTTTACGAAAGATATGAGTTAAAAACAACAAATATTATAAGAAAAAACGTAATATCGTTTTACTTATTATATCTTGGTTAAAAAGTAATGCTTAGCAGGATAAACATTTCAGAGAAAAAAATATACTACAGAAGATCCACCTCTAAATTACGAGGCACAGATAAAAAGGATCTCTTATTATTTCGCTTGTTCCGTTTTGTTATGTCACCGTAAATTTTAATGAGGTCACACAAAGAATTTTGTTTATTGTTCGATAGAGACAACGTAAGTTTAATACAAATGTTATGATTAATTCGATGTATGCGTATGTCGAATACGAATGTATTTAATGATTTTTTGTATGTTCTGTACGTCAGTAACGATTGTAACTGTTTTATTTGAAAATAATTTACTTAGTATTAAATTTAATTTTCCAACAATTGAGACTTTTGAATTTGATTTGAATGATTTATAAAATAAATTATTAAAGAGAGGGAAGGAAAAATTGTATGTGCTTTATCGCTTTTATCAAAAGACAATTTTAGTGTTGTATTGTATGAGGTGTTAATTCGCGGAAATCCATAGTAGACGCGCCTGCAACATGTATTAACATGCAGCATGCAACCCACCGCTGACCCTCGATCTGCCTCTCACTACGAATCTCTATCCAAATGATTGAATATTGATTCCAGAGGATTGACAGATATCGACACCTAAGCAAGTGTTATTTATTACTATAATTATCTAATTCCGCCAACTATTAAATTGTTTAGTTCTACGTACGTTTCATACCAACAAGGCATCTTCAATTGCCGACAGTCACATCCAGGGGTGCAAGGAGCGTTAAAACAACCAGCACAACCTCGTTAGACAGGCCGCATTGCGCGCAATCATCATTGCATGACGGCGGCTGTCCTGGCAATTGTTATAACTCAACCTGATAATGTTCATAGTTGGCGGTAATATAATATTAATAAAAAATTAATTCTGTGCTCGATATCTGTCAATCTCTGGAATGATATTCAATCATTTGAATAAGCAATGAAGAACGTCGATACAGTCATCAATTCATGCAACAATCTATTTAATGGTATGCATGCCACTATTGCAGTACGACATATTGAAACATTACCCCAAATGCACAGTTTTTATTATGTGAAATTAAAAAAAAATAATTTCTGCAATAATACCTAAATATTTTTATTCAAGGAATTATACACATTTTTTTTTACATTTTCATAAAATCTTTTTTTTTTAAACGGATCTTTACTTTCGGAGACCGAAGCATCAGACATCTTAAATAATCAGGCACAGTATCAATTGCACAACATTGATATATATGAAAAGCTTACTCTATTGCTCTAAATATCTACAATAAATAATCCATTAGCGGTCGCTTTCATGGAAATAGATTCGTTTCGGAACGCACGCTCAAAACATTACCCTTGAAAATGACATCGGAGACTACATTGAAATGATTTCAGCGGCAGTTTAAACCGCACGGCGCGAGGCCGCACGCGATCCGTTAGCAGTCAGATGTGAGTTGCCCCGTTTTTATTTGTGTTCCCGGGGATCATAAAGTCTTTTGGCTGCGCACGTCTCGAATCTACGTTTAAATTAGAAACTTACATTTAGAATTTAAATTTTTTGGATGTTATAGCGTATACCGTTAATACAAAAAAGGTACCTTTAGGATTACAGGATGTCTTTTAGATTACTTACCTACGCTGTGCCAATAGGACGACGTCGTCTGTCTATCCGAAAGTTTGTCCGTCTGTTTATTTGTCATAAGTCTAAAAGTTTGTATTATCTGAATCGTGGTTAAATAGCCCTTTGACTTTTTTATAGTACGTCGTGTGTTTTACAGCAGATAACTTAATATATAATGAAATTACAAAAAATACAAAATTTATGACGTCAAAAAAGCGTTATATACAAAAAACGACGTTTTTAACCCTTATTGTTTTTCTTGCATTGACAAAATGGTAACTCTTACAAATGTCAGTGCAATTATAGTGAAAATTCTAAAGTAAAAAGACAACAACAATTTATTTTATCGGGATCTTTAGAGTTAATGTACCTCAATTGAGTGAAAATAAAATATATTTGTTATGGAAACACAAAACACAAATATATTGTACACAACCATCGGTGTTCGATTTCGGCTTGTACTTGGCCGTTTTCTTAGAATTCGGTAGTCAAATCCGCAACTGTTTTTCCTATATCCGTTTGTCTGTGTGCACGACACGCCTTTTTACTCGTAGAATATTAGTGCAAAGAAGCAGAATGCTAGTACCGTGGCACAGATATATATATATATTTATAACGCGTAAAAAGTGGAGATGTAAAATCTTTGTAATTTTTTTTGTCAACTTTTTCTTGAAGTAAAGTCGGATCGAAATGTATTACATTTGTATAACTTTAGATGTAAAGTAACATATGACAAAGGTTTACTAGTTCACGAGTGACAGTCTATCGACTCATGATAATCTTATGACAACCGCTATCAATCAACTTATACCGGCCGACAATCGACTTATAACAAGCCTCACAATGGCTCTGCACCTCAAGTGACCTGAATTGATAAATTAATGCATTGCTACTCATTCGTTCTAATAGTAATATATAAATCTGTTTGAACCTACAATGATTTTGTTAATGTTCGTAATCTATATACAGATTCAGTATATCATAAAACATATTTAAACTTTTGTCTGTCTATCACTGTGTTCTTTTAGAAATAAACAACAGTTTGATAGATCTTCATGAAATTTTCGATCCTGTAATTTCACGCAGTTGTGCAAAGAATATGCTATATATGATTTCGATAAAGCGTGTGTTTGTTTCTACAGATTAAACTTTGAAATGGCTCAACAGGTTATAATAAAAGTTTGCACAGATGTTGATAACTTCTTGAATACGAGTTAATATATCTTTTTTTATATAAAAATAATAAAAACTGTAAATACTATAATAATAATAAATACTATAAATATAGAAACAAGATAGTATGGATGTTTATTATAGGTTACGTTTTGAAACAGGGTTTAGGATACCTTAATATATAAAAAAATAGTGGAAATCGTAATTGATCTATTACTAACAGCAATGTCTAAGTAAGGATTAATATCGGCGTCGGAATAGGGTTCGGAATCGATAGTGGGACCGGAATCAAGATCTGAAACTGGATTGAGATCAGAATCGAGAGCGGAATTGAAACAAGATACAAGTCAAAAGCGGGAACGGGATGCGACACGGAAAGAGGTCGGCTCTGAACAATAGAACTAAAATTGAAATCGAGAAAAACAACGGATCGTAATCAGGAATGAAAGCGAAGTCGATTGACATGAAAGATAAAGCGATTTATTGTATGGCCATGCGGGTGAAGCTGTGAAGGAATTTTTATATCAGAAAGGGAAACAAATATTGTTTTAAAATTTACTCGGATCACTGTTAGCATGCTATGGAAATAGAAAAAAATGAATAATCAAAAGAAAGCTAAGCTGAGGGTTAAGTTTTTTTAATGTTTTTTTCATTCAGCTTGTGCTATAATGACAGGAAATTTAATTTTTGTACGAATTTCTGTTATTGCGATAGACTAAAAATACAATTCTTAAGAGAGACACAAAATAAGTTGAAAAGGCACGTTTACTGTATAAGGACCTTTTGGTTTATTACTTTTCGTTCCTTTTTTCAATTATTTGTTAGGATAATTATGGTGAACGCCTTACTAATTATATAAATTTTATTATGTTAACGTTTTAAAGGTCTATCTGTTACAGTTTAAAATATATTGTTCTTTAAAGGTAGAACAGACATAAAAGCAAACGGGCAGACGGCGTATATTTAGCAATAGGATTCCGCCGGCACCCTTAAGGTGTGGAACCCTTAAAAACTCACCCTAGTGTACGCAGTGCGATTAGAAATATTTCAAATACGAATTGAGTGTACTTAGTAAAATATAAGAAGTCAACCCATGCTTTTAATGTATATTAATATTGTTTATGCTTTTTTAAACGACGATACAAGTCAAACCGTTTTATTTTATTTATTGATTTTTAACAAGACGTTACAGACAAAATTATAAACGTCACTTTTGCAAGATTTTCTCAATCATTTCGTGAAAATGAAGGGGCACTTAAATAAAGGTCACCTCTTTAGTTAAATAAAGGCCATGTATTTAATTAAAATGAAAGACAAGCATTGGTTGGTTGGTGTGTAAAGTTGATTGCTCGTTCTTCTTGAGCGAAAAATGCTTTTCGAACGAGCGGTAAAGTGTAAATTTGCAAATAAATTATGAATTATTTAAAGTGTTATTTTACAATCTATGATATAAAGATATTTTGAATTTTGTTTTTGAATAGTTTTCGCAGGGCGTGCTATCATTTTGGTAAAATATGTGGGTCGCTCGTCCGTGAATGTTTTTTTACGGTTGTTCTTGGACAAAAAAATGTTCTCGTTTTGATTTGAATTCCCATCCTTAATAGATAATATAATATTGTATATTTTTTTGGCTCCATACATGGGTCGCAAATAATGTACTTCACATTTTAAATAATTATACGAATTCGTTATGAATGCCTGTTGAAAAAACTTTCTTTGTTTTAAAGTTGTATTAAAACGGCTACGAATTTTAATTTTCGTTCAACGACGTGCTGTTAATGTTCATTTTAAGTCTCGCCAGGCTACGTTGTGCTAATATTGGCAATTTGCAACCCTCTTTCTGCTTAACGTTGTTGGAGCCTTAATTTTCTAAAATATAAATGATACGGCTAAGTCTGGTAATTATTTTAATTAGATTATTCTTATCTTATCTCGTCTATAATATCATATTTTTGTATTTATTATTGCTGGCATCGAAAAATTTATTTCTCTTTCAGATAATTTAGGATTATTCAGAATCATATTATTATAGTTATGATCATTCAAACCTGTTCAGATTTTAATCACTCGACCCGTAATATAAATCGTCACGAATGTTTCCGAAATAATCATTAACAAACGATTGCGTATATTCTATTTAATTCCTACAATAATTGTTTTATGTATAAATTAATGTTACTTTTGGATTAATCATACTGCAGTATATATATATATATATATATATATATATATATATATATATATATATATTTTATAATACAAAATAATGGATAGTGAGATGTTGTCGTAAATTATTGTTTATAATTTGTGTAATATTAAACATAAATAAAATTTTAATATAGGAATCAGATAATATTTCATTTAATATCTCATAATTTTATTAGGGTTGAGTTTCATATTTAAAAAATTAGTACGCCTCGTTTTAGACATATCATAACTTGAAAAGACAATTTTTTAGTTTAGTAGAGAGTGCAAATATATTACTTTATAGTTTACGAAGTTCGTGTGCCGTTAAAACATCACTGAAATTAAAAGTTTAAAACAGGCGCGGCAGTTAGAAAAATATGTGGAATTGAAGGATAATGTATAATGAACAGGTGAATGGCGCGGCGTTGTCTTTTTAAGCGGGTATTGATGCTTTAAATTCAATCGCGCTTCCGTCCAACTGTTCAGGATACCCAGACTATAAACTTATAAATGAATTAGACGAGAACAAACCTAACAACACCATAACGCTACTCATCGATTATGAAACTAGTTTGAACCTTCGTTAGGATTTAAAATCATTAACTAAGACCTATAAAAGCTGAAAAAGTTCCTCATGAATGAGGCGATAATCAGGGGAAATCTAGAGTAGAGTTTTGTTAACAACCTTTTTCCTCACCGAAAGGTGATCGTTTTATCAAATTGCGACAAATAGTAGATGTACTAAAATAACCTTGGAAATGGAAATACAATAACTAGACAAATGATAAATATCTACCTGAAACAGTCTTGAAATGAGGTGAATTCGACTCGAAAATCTTGTCTTGTGTCTGGTGGAATTATAAAGGTTTAGTGCATTCTAGGTGACTCCAGATGAATGGATTGTCACCGTCGAGATATATTCTGGACAGCTGACACAATTGCATGAGGTTTGATAATAGAATTGCATGGATTTAGTGGCCTGAAAACGAATATCTTTTAATTTATAAAGAATAATTTATATGGTTTGTAAAAGGATAATTTGGAAGTTTCTTTCTGATTAAGAATAGGAAGACCTTGGAATGATTACCAGCAGACAATAAATTTGGGATCGGAACTGTTTTTCACTTACTCTGTACAAAAGCAAAGGAGATGTCTGGCCAATTTTATTAATCATAGTTTGATCCATATGCAAAGTATTTAAATGAATTATAGAGGTATATTTTTTCGATAGTTAAAAAACGTGAAATAAAATAATTTTTCAAAAGTTTAAAAATCCCCGAAAGCAAAAAAGAAAAGCGAACACTTAAAAAGTCAAAAACGATACTTATCGTTTAGCCATCAAAGTCGATTAAATAACACCTATATATATATATATATATATATATATATATATATATATATTAATTACAGAAATTAAACTTACAACATTCCTCTTTTTGTATCGGGAGTTAATAAAAATAAAAATCGCATTCAAAAATCCATTTAAATAATTGTTTGAACAGACTTCAAAAATAACTAATTAGTTGTTTTTCGATTCGGACCCTGTTTAGACAGAGCAAAAGCACATTTAATCTATAAATAATAAGTATTTTTAAATATTGAGTTAAAAAAGGAGATCGTCTTTAAAGGAACACAACTATGATTTCTTATCTTTAGCCGGAACCGACTCCAAAAACAACTAATTTGTTTTGAAGTTTGTTTAAACAATGATTTAAATCAGTTTTAGTAGCCTGTTTTTAAATTTTTTTTTGAAAACATTATTTTATTAATTTAAGTTTTTTAAAAGATTTTTCTTTAATTTAATAGCTCTCATGTAATTCTGATCACAACATTAGGTACACTTTAATGCCTTAACCTATAGATTAACACTCTTATTCAGAGTCGCTAGTCTAACTTTAAAACGTGCTTAGACAACAGTCAACGCGAGTTTACAAAAAAGTCTATTCAGAAATCTTGTTCAATTTATAAACACTGCTTAAACCTCGTCTAAACTCGTTTAAGGCAAAGGCGGTTAATCAGTGGTCTAAGGATTGTTTTACTGAATATTTGATGTAGATTGTCAAAAGTGACATTTGATTGTCGTGTTTTTGTCATCAAGATAAAGAATTACCTGAAATTATAGAATTTCACAAATGTTTCAATAAATATAAATTATATATATATATATTTAATTATATAAATACATACTTTTCATTACTTAGATGCCAGATACTAAATATTTTCGAGTTTTTTAAAACATTTTTTGATCAGAATGTTGCCATTATAACGCTTAAACACTGTTTTAGTTAAACTGCAGTCTAAGTGACATTCTGAATTGCTTAATGCCAAAACAGCTTTTTAAGAAGTAAACAGTGTTTAGTTAAACTACCGTTGAACGATGTTTTAAATAAGGACTCTGAATAAGGCAGTTAATGTGTAAACAAAATTTCAAATTATTATTATTAAATGTTCAAAAGTTTCATCCTGGAGAGATAATAAAACTCCAGTTCCAGCTCGATATTATCAGATTACTGAAATATTGTCATCGAATATATACACACGTGTAACCGATCTAACGGAATATAATCCCTAATCATCACCTTTGAAGATTTGATAATAGTAAACAAAGATAAAAATAAATAGGTATAAATTAATAAGCGCTCTCAAAGAACTTAACGGTACTAATTAATTACCTGAATCTCGTTGATTTTATTAAAGAGGTTGCCTTCGAGGCTCCTTGCCTGCAGACGAGCTAACGAATCGAGGTTGTCCTGTTGACAAACAGTGAGCTTTAGACGCGCGTATGTCACGTGAATACCCATTTACTTATATATACGTATTGTAGATTATATGGTTTCTTTTAGGTGCGTTGAAAAAAATACTTATGATTTTAGATAATAATGTTTCGGAAAATACTGTCCACTAATACGGGTCTAGTCATTCGTTTAGTGTTTTGAATAATAATTATTTGAGATAAACTACAATAACTTATTACTCGATATCGTAGTGGTTAGACAGGCTCACCTGCTATATGAGACATGGGTTCGTCGCCAGCTTTGTACCGCTCTTGTCGAGTTATGTTAAGATTGCAATATCAATTTTATAATTCGTTTAAAAATTCATTTAAATAATGAAGTATAACTTGCACGCTAGAGAAGATTACACCATAACTTTCAAAGGAGTGTGAACATTGATAATTTTATCAATACCTCAACCATGAGAGGGATTATGATCTACCTCTTTCTACAGTGAGCTGTTTTATGAACCATGTAAGTACGTCCTCTACAGTGAGCCATTCCATGAACCATGTAAGTACAATTATAATACGTATGCATATGTATATAAACAGACATTTGCCTGCGACATGCAGCAACATGCAACATGCAACTCAGCGTCTTCTTCTACTACGAATCCACATCCAATGAACTGAATATTGTATAGTTCGAGTTCATAGTGCAAGAACAGATTTGAGGATCAGCGATGAGCTGAATACTGCATGTTACTCCATGTCGCAGGTAAGCGCCTAATAATTAATTTCCGTGAAATAATACGGCACACAATATAATGTTATAAACAGCTTTCGTTTATTATATTAAGCAACCATAAACAAAGCATCTAATCAAAGAAAGTGATGGGTTAATCTTATTCTCGAGCCAACAAGCGATCATACTCGTATGTTATGGGATAATTATATTATAAGCCGCATCCATTATTCAAAGTCATCAATGTGTGATTTTACGATGTTCGCTATTACCTGTAATTGTTTGATTTCCATCTCCAGATCCTGCGAGTCTTTCTTCAATTGCTCGTAATTGATCCGCGTCTGCGTGACGCCCATCCGGTCTAGCAGCATCTCCCCGCGAAGAACGGGCGGCATGTTCTCCTGTGTAATTGAAATTTAATTAAAAAAAAAATCTTTTTTAATCATCAACAGCGTTTATGTTGAGATACATAGGCCATGATGGTTATTTTTAAATTATTAATCGATCTCAAGAAGTAATGATTAAATATATACCTATGCGATAAATGGGATATTAGGTATGTGCTATCCAAATAGAAAACTCTACGCTTCGCTCTGTGGGAACAACTATAACTCACATATGCCAGTGATATATATATACATATATTGCATATTTATAATGTCTCCATAATTTTTGTTTGTGACTTTTAATTTTGCTACTTTAATCTTTCTTATTTCTTTTGTTATAGACTGATTTAACCTGATATGAATGAGAGGAGAAGAAGCAATGAAAATTTGTTACTGTTTTTTAATATTGCTTTACATGTATGTACTGATTTAATATTTTAGAATTTTATTTAATTTATCGAATTAATAAAAAAAATAGAATTTAATTAAATGTCGCCCAATACCGTAAGCCATTCAACATAAACAATAATATCGAAACCGGTTATAGGAATGTGTGTGAAACGCGGATAGGTATCTGGATGATATTGTACAGATGTTTGCGACAAAATAACATTTTGATATATGGAAACGATTGATTGTAGTTTCAAAATTATAGTTGTAATGACACAAAAACAATTGCCAAAAAGACATCGAATAAAGTAACAATACGCAAATACGAATAAAAAATTAAAAAAAAAAAACTAAAAGAATGTTTATTTTTCACCTACGGTCGAACAGGCGTGTTCAATCGCAGGTATGTTGACACAATTCGTCGGCCCGTTAAACCCGTCCAGATTGACGTATTACTTTTTTATTTGCTATAATATATAATACTTGCGGCATGAAATATGTATACGACGTTAATCTGAATACGATTCGGGTCAGGTAAAGAGGAATTGAATTTTGTCGACTACAAAGCTCCGCGGGTGGTGCCGGGGGGCGGGGCGTGCGGCGGGGCGGGCGGGCGCGGTCAACAATTTTTGCGGATGTTATCCCGCAGAGGTCAGGTTTATTATTCCCGGGGTCCATTTATCGGCTCGTGACGCAAAGTTTTCATTTGACTTTTTTATTCCCTCGGAATGAGTAACATGGATACTTCATGTATTTTATTCTCCGCTTATGAATAAGAGACACATGTTGAAAAATTCTTTTAGTATTGAATTCCTGTTATTTTGTATAATTTATGTTTTCATATATATTTCAGTCATATCTAACTTAATGTGGTATTAATATTCGTTATAAATAAGACTTTATGGCCTTTTTTTTGTTTATTTTCGAACATTTAAAGTTGAAAAACTGAAATAAAAATTAACATTAAATCTAATTACGCGTAAGACCGATAACATTTTAAAGGTATTTTATTGATTAAAATGATATTTTGGAATAAACTTTGAGGTATACGCTATGTAATTTAACGAAAATGTTTTAAAATCGGACCGTCATGCAAAAAGCTATGCGTGGTTCATTTATTAAAATATGTATTAATATAAAAAAAATGTTTACACATACTATATAAGATATCTAGAAAATACGTAAAATTTATGTTTACATAAAGATTATAACTTGTTGCATTGTTTCATTCTAAACTCAAATGAAAATTCGGACTGACTTATCCTTCTATCGGCGGAAAATTTTATTTTGTGCCCAAAACAAGGTTTTACTGTAGTTACGGATCAGTACATCAGACGAAAAATATTGAACCCTTATAGGACACTCTCGTGTCTGTATGTCTATCTGTCTATCAACTATATTTATTATTATTAAGCTATATCTGCATCTAGTATATATAAACATTGACTATTTGACTTTGACCGATGCAATAAAACCATATATTTAAATACAAATAGGCAGGGTTTTTTTAATTGTTTTTGGAGATTAATCACAGCCTATTGTGTGAGGATAATTTGATAAACACTAAAATAATTTTCATATAAAATATGGCAATATGTTACAAGTCAGGGTCACAATCGAATTGAATGAATTTTTACTGTATGTGGTTCTCTTCTAAAAGTGTCTGTACAGAAAACAAAAGTGCTTTTAGAGAATTTTGAAATATGTAGAGGGCAAATATCGACAGGTATAACCAGCTCGACCGTGTCTTTTTTTTTGTCTAATATGATAATATTTGATAATGGTCCTATATAATTCAATTTGAAAAGAGCTTATATTTTCTGTATGTTTTTCTTTAGTAGAAAGTACCTTCCGAACAATGATGGATTCTTAAAACATAATATTACTGTTTCATTCGAAGCTTTGTCCGTGTCAATGAAGAATATTTTTCGATATTTGGATTACTATTAAAACCTCACTAATAAACCTGTCCTTAATAACTTCCATTTCATCTCCCTCCCTCTTTACCACTTGCCTTCTTTCTGGTTCTTCCTCATTTTCGTTCTCATTCTCGTTTTCATTCCCCCTCACAGTTTAATTCTATTGTCACTTTCAATCCTTACCTCTTTTCTCCATCTCTTTCCTTCTCCAATTAGAGATGAAATAAATATAGTTGATAAACAAATTTAAAATAATTACCTTTCAACAGAAAAAGACATTGGAAAAACCAAAACTCATCTATGTTACTTCCGACGATGAGTTTTAATTCTAATATTCATCGAAATTGACAATAAAATTCTTGAGTAAAAAGACGTACAATCAGACAAACAAAGATAGACAGTAATTGAATTATATAAATTTTAGACGATCGTGTATTCTATCAGTATATGAACTTTCATCCGAATAGATTTAATTTAGAGCTATTGAAGACAAACGGATCAAAGGACAAGCAGACAAACAAAACTGTTTTCATATCTTTTTTCAAGGTTCAAGCTACCTTCATATTAAATTTCATCAAAATTGCAGCTTAACCACAAAGACGTAACAGACAGACCGACGAACATTTATAATGTTAACATAATACAAAGAACCTCATACTGCGATATGAAGGTAAATTTTCGATTATGATACCCTTTTGTATACATTCCCCGACTAGTATTTGGACGGTTTTTGGCATGCGAAACCTAACTTTACGCAAGCATGTAAGCATCAAGATCTTGTTACAGAGGCGGCATCTAAAACATTTGAAACCATGTGAGATATTAAACAATGGCGAACGTGGTTTGCTATTAAGTGCAGAGAGCGATCGAGTGCATCTTAATTGATTTCGCATGAGGGTTGTCACTAGAGGAACAGGGTTTGAACCGCGCAACAAATGCAAATAACGAAAGAGTATAAGTGAAACACAAAAAGAAGTCTGCATCGGACAATAATTAAATGCTGAACGAAATATTGTGCATTCAATTATATTGCATATACAAATCTATGCATATATTTGAAAATGAAGATAGTCTTGAAGTCTTGATAACAAAAATATGATTCTTTACAAGAGAATTAAAATATAGCAAATAAAACATTGGAACTATTGAGAATTATATTTTTAAATCACGTTTTTATGCTAATCTTTCCCAACCGAAAACAGCTGTCATATTATGTATTCTTCTTTCAAAATATTGATTTATACGTTAAAGATTAATCTTGTACCTAGTTATTGTATTTTTAAGAAATATGATATCTAGTGAGATAATTTTTTTTCCAAATAACCTCATTAGATGGTGTCACTTCAATTAATTGGTTTTTTTACGCTACCTACGCTTTATAGTGATTAGATGTGTTTTTATTAATATAATATAATATTGAATAAATGTCAAATTCAAAATTGAGAAATTGAAACACTTCGTATTACAACAAAATGATATTATGATTGATTATATTCAAAGAGATTTGTTATGTAATTAAAAATTAAATGTGTAGCACTCGGGGACTGCCGCGGTAAAGCTATTGCGTAGCATTTTTTATCAACTTATGCAATTATAATTATTTATTTATTAATGCAATATTATTTTTTTCTTTGATATTAATTTAAGTTTTGCATCACTTTCTTCATTAATAAATGCAATTTGATTATTCATATTTAAAATACTTTATACACAAATTTTATGCGTATAGCTATTCACCAGCAACTGCTACTCACTGTTGTACATGGGTAGGTACACCTATGTATATACATATACCTTCATGTATACTTACGGGGCACATGCGGTGAGTGTGGCATTATAAAGATATGATAGATACCTATACACCTATATACTTTCTCACAAACAGCTGCTTACGTATTCGTCCGATTTCGGAGCAGCTCGACTCGATCCGTGCGAGCTTCGTACAGTCGTACCATATACATACACGTTAATTAAGCGAACGCTCGGCCGAGCTACATGGTAGGCGGAGTGGGGGGTGTTAGGTTTTATTTTCGTTATGGAATTTCTTGATTCGGTCGCCACGCTCAAAGCCCGCGATAAAAGCTATACAATAGCTTAAAAATAAAATAATAATGTATAAATGTTATTACATATATATATAGACGGGATAAAACGTCGCTGCAAAAAATTTGGTATTAATACCAAAGATTGCGTCGACGACGAATGGAGTGAAAAAAATATTTTCAATCACGTGAAATGGAATCTCTATATCTAGATGGACATAGGCAGGACAGAACTATTTTAAGAGATTGAATTCAAATATAGTAGGACTGAAAAAGTTTCTGCTTAGTCTGCTAATATAATGTGTTTCAGTTTACCTGAACTATAAACATCGATGTGAAGACATAATGTGATCGTCGATCCGCGAAATCTACAAGCGAACACATTCTCACGATTAATGCTTTGCGTAGTTCGAATACCTGTCGCTGACGGGAGCTTTCATCTGAGGCGAGGTGATTTCATTTCTAAGTTTACCTGAATCAAAATCTTCTTGGAATAGATTATCCAATTATATATCATGTTTTATCGCAGTCAAAATTTATACGTTTAAAATTTGTCATTGCATTTTCATTGAAAGAGATATGATGAACAATTGTCGCGAGTATTTTATTGAGTTTTTGTAATACATAGAGGTTTAGGTGCGTGCAGTTTGAAGGATAACGTGTATGAAAGTAAAAAGTAAAAGGTGGTTTGGGCAAAAACCTTTTCCGTTAGCCTTTCGCGAAACAATGGTTCTATTCTTTCGTTTTTTCGATATAATAAACGTATGTACGTCCATTTACATATTTTCTATAGATTTGTGAAGTACAATACGAGTCTGTTTGTATATGCAAAAGAGGAAAACCAATAGAATGGATTTTGATGACTATAATTGAAACAGAGTTAGATTATTTTTGGTAAAAATACTAAATTTCGTTTAGGTATTTTAATACCCAAAACTTCAAAGCCCTTGATGGATGTTTGAATAACACCCTTTTTTGTAAAAAAATTATTATCACTGTCGGTATGCACTTCATGTTATTTTTATTTACAATTTGTTTTAAGTTTCTCCAGGTGAAAGAATTTAAGTTCTATTTTTTATATATATTATAAATACTAAAATTTAAGACCTATATATTTTATTTCATTATACTAAACATTATTTAACCTTTTAGAATTTTCCTCAAAAATTGAACCGGACCTGAGGTATTTACTAATTTGAAAAAAATCATCATTGGAAAAAGATCGATTATATTAAGAAAAAAAGTTTGCTCATTTTTACACTGCTATCGAACTACTTAATTGACATATTTTATGACGCTATCCAGCTTTTTTAAATACTAATTTTCACGGACGTACGTGTGTGCGTATATTACTCACATTTGAGCGTTTTTTCTAATAGATTTTAATAGAAGGTGCATCATGAACGCGAATTTACAGAAGGTTTTTCGCATTTTTCTGTTCAAGTTATTAATTCATGTGCACTGACAGCGCAATATCGGGTTCGGAATAAGGGTCGGCGGCGCCGCCGGCGCGGGCGGGGTGGCCGTCGGAGTCGTAAGCGAAATCGAGTTTTGCGGTCGGGGGTCAAGGTACGTTTCGTTGGAAGCTGTTTCCGGTACTAAGACCCGAACTGAAAACGAATGCGAAGGCGGAAATTGAGATTGGGATTTAAAATGGTACGTGATAAGAGTTTATTATACTTGATCTATGAAGCGGAGTCGGAGACTGTATGTCACGTATCCAGTTTCTAAATTTTAATTTATCGTATTGCCAGATGTTGCTGGAAATACAGTAAATTAATATGTTATGATGATATGAGTCATATGAAGATGTACTTTTAAGTGAATAAACCTAAACTTATTTTATTCGTTTCACTATATAGATTGAATATAAGCTTTGTATTATTATTTTATTATTTCAATTTACCTGTACGACATCCATAGGCGGGTCGTCGGGTTCGGGAGGGTAGGGCGGCAGGAAGGCCCGGCGCGCGGGTCGCAGCGGCGGCTGGGCGGCGAGCAGCGCGCGCGCAAGGTGCGCCAGGTCCGCTGTGCTCGACACCGCCCGCGCCTGCGCGCACAGCGGCTCGTAGCGACGTACTTGACGTGTGGACTGGAAAGGAGTGAGATTTTCGTAATTTCGCCGACGTTAAAGAGTTTGGTTAAACGTGAGAAGTATCTAAATTAAGACAAAAATCTATTAATCTTTACATATTCAACTAACAGTCATTAAATAATAATATTCTATTGAATGCTAAATTGTTTTTTTACCTTTTAAATTCTTAAGAAAAAATTGTTAAATAATTGATATTTCAACATTTATTTTTTATCTCGATCGAATAGATCGATTTGAGCTAATTAATGGTTCTAAAAGATTTGAAGCTGATTAAATTTTGGCATTGATCGGTGGTAGTTTAAGATTTTTGAAAAAGCTATGCATTTTTTTATATTTACATTTTTAAGTTATCTTCCCATTAATCGAACTGATTAATACTAGAATAGGATCAATTAGATCAAAATTTTTCATCCAAATTCAAAGAGACAAGCAAAGTCTTTCGAATGACGTGAACAGTCTTCATATATACGTACGCAAATATGCATAAATTTTAACATTCAGACAAAAATAATGCGAATAGTAACACTATTTAGTTTTGTAGTACTTCAAAATATCGTCATCTTATAGAAATTCTTATTTCACGCAAAACTTAGTGTGAAACTCATTAGTTTCACTTTCTAAATTTTTGATTGATTAGCTTTAGTTACCACATCGGCCAAGTACGAGTCACACTCGTATACTGAAGATTCCATACCACCATACAATATATTTGTGTTATGTATGTACCAAAAATTGTGCTTTTCTTTAACATTCAGTTCTGGATCTTTAGCGCAAACTCGACTCACACTTGTTCGGTTTTTAATTATTTTTTGTTTTACTTTAGACTTTATATTATAATTACCTTAGGGTCGAAGCATATATCTATTAGCTTTTTTATTATAGAGTGGAAGTAAAAAAAAATTGTAGACTCTGCAGACCAACCCTAAGACTTCCCGCTGTGATATCTATTGATGTGTTTTGAACTCTTTGAAATACAAATATTGTTTATCAGTTTTTGAGTTTCCGAGCTCAAAACTTTGGAAGACGGTTGAACCTACAGGCTATCCTTGAAACTTTATACTACTTCCGAGCTCAAAGTTTTCAAAAATAAAGAAATAATAAATTATTGAGCTCATCATGCTCAAAAATAAATTGCAGCGCTTTTTCAAGCTCTCCGAGTTCAAAATGTACATCTAATAAATCTGAACTCTCGAGTTCCAACATTTCAGTTTCTTAAAAAAAAAAACCCTTTTTTTTTTAATTTTCTAAGTACGACGTCTTTCGAACACTTTATTCGATTATGATCTACTTTACGGCATTCCACATAGTTTTTATGCAAAAAAGAATGACTGACAATCAAACGCCAATACATTAATAATTATACACAATATTTTTAAAAATCCTTTTACTTTCGAATATTTGGTAAACAATATCTCTCGAAAGAAACAATCGATTTAGATGCAATTGCAACAAACGACATAAATAAAAAAAAGCTGGTTGGACTTTGGACTTTATCAGTAAACTAGTTTAAAAAATATTCTAAAAACACTTTTGAAAAATGTGTCTTTGACAATATCTTTTGCGGAAATAAACCGATTTTAATGTATTTAGCAAAGGTCGATGTGGTCTTTAAAGGTATAGAACTGGATAAATTTTGAAATTCATTGGTAGAGTAATTTACAAAATATTGTCAATAAGACATTTTTTTTTTAATTTTTCTTCAATGATATCTCTTGAACACATCAGGCAATTTTTATATAGTTTGTGGCAGTCGGACAAAAGAGTTGATTGGGTTTTGGTATCGAACGATACAGTAGTTTAATAGTTATTTAAAATTACACAATTGAAAATATATTTTTTTGAGATTTCTCAAAATATATCGGGCGAAATCGGTTCAAGTTTTCAGGAAGAATAAGTTGAATAGATTCCTTCCGATTTTAAACTTCTAAAACGTCAACATCTGACGTAAACTAGTATTTCGAAAATCGGACTAAAATAGTAATTTTCCCAATTTTATGAAAATTAAAATATTTTCATAAAATGCGAGAAGATTATAAAATACGTTTCTTGTAAGGGACTCTCCTTAATTTTTAAAATTTCTTAAATTAATTTGTAGAATATCCGTCCTGTCAGCCTTTTAGTCCTTTAAAAGTGGGACATTCAGATAGAAGGCGTAGAGTTAGTGAAGATTTCGTTGTCACCCTTTAGGAACAAACTCCTAACAATATTTAAATTTTAAAAACATGTTTTTGCAAAAATGAAAACTTTTAATTACACCTAATTAAGATATTTTTAAAGGAAACCTAATGTTTCAGTGAAAAATATTTGCTGAAACATACTCAATATTAATATCCAAGATATTGTATAATTATTTTGCTGAAAATAATTATATAGCATATATACAATAAGAATACAAAAAAAGAAAATTACACAGGAGCACGATTATTACGTTTTCTTGATATCCATACGATCTCCTATTATTTCCTTGTCGTATTTTGTTAACTCTAAGGCTAAGTTCCCATGTAGTTAGATTTTGATTTTCGATCAAGTGACATTTTATTTCTTTCGTATATTTCACCGCCACAAATACAACAAAATACACAATATCTTACCTAAAGTACAATCACATGAGATAAAGCATAAACTACGTCGAGTACATTTATAGTGAATAATAAATTATTACATTTGGTGATGCCAATATGTCATCTAAATTGATGAACAAGTTGTGTTCTTTGTTATGAATTACGTATGATTATTTAAAAAGAAAAAATTTCGTAAGTACACGTCTCTTGCGAGGTTATCAGGATTAACGGCCTGTATCCGAGCGCGTAACGCTAAAGATACCTCTATCTGCAGCTGTATACATCCATTTACTGGGATTAGGCAAATAGACGGTTGGCGTGGCATGAACCCTACTTAATATTTATTAACCATTACGGTCGAGGTTCATTAATGTTAAAAAAAAATATTTTACATACTTACTCTTGAAGCATGTGTAAGTGGATTTTATTTTCATATCCGAATGGAATAAATTTATAATGATAATAGGCGAATTCAGATTACTCTTATATATAATAATATTTACTGTATTTACTCTTATGAATATATGCGGTTTATAGTTTCAAAACTGATTGTACTAAAACAATGTATATGAAACTAGTTAGATAACAATGTATGATACATATACCCATCAACATTGTCAATATAAAATAAAAGGGTTAAAATTTATAGAGAGTGTTCTATTGTATTTTTATTATAATTGTATAAGATAATAGAGATAATTCGTTTGTTTTTTCTGGCACCCTTTATTTCAAAACTGGCAAACTGAAGGTATGCATTTTAGTACAGTTTTCACTATTATATTCGTCACATTTGAGGACGCATTTATATAGAGCAAGATCATGAAACGATCTCAAGTTAATAAACATCGTAAGAAAACGTTAATTAAAACAGAGAATAAAGGAATTATTGGATGCCCATGTGGGCACTTTCGCAACTGTTGCTAGTCTCCGATGTACTTATGTCTTTCACCAGTAAAGATATTTCACTACATGAACAAAAAAGTACAATATGTAGGTACCGAAAATGTATGGATTCTCTTTGATAAGATCACGTATTATGTTTATGATACACTTATTGTTTTACGAAATACATCCTCTCGTTACTTACACACTTTTGCGTTCAGGGACGTCTTCAGTAGCCTTTTAGAACGCATTCATCACCGCTTCAGTGCTTCTAAATCGTATAAGGTATATGATTTAGTTTAATTTTCGGAAATAAAAATAACATAGTGCAAAATCCGAACTGCATGGCGGATACTTTATTAGTTCTATATCCGATGCCTTCAAACACTCCTTCGTTTCTTTGGCGAATTGCATTGGCGCGTTTTCGTGGTGACGGACGACTTTGCTACAAGGAAGCTTTTTCCGAATCTGTTCAAACACTGTGTATACCGATGTACGCACGTACCATTTTGCAGTTATTGTTCTTTGATTTTCAAGCGATCCTGTGGTACAATGTCTCGATTTGCCAAAAAGAAGGGGCAACCTTTTCTTGCAAATGTTTCGACTCTTTTTAACTTTCGTCAGCGAACCTTCAAATGGAAAGCCCCATCTTGTCGATTGTTTTTTTTAGTTTCAAAGCAGTACATCCAGTTCTTGTCTCATTTGTTAGTATATTATATACAACAGATGAACGTTCTTCTTCGGTTACATTTTTTTTACTATTTTACGACATCACCACACGCAGTCGTTTTCGGTCATGCGTTAAATCATGTTCTATCGATTTAATGCGAAGCTTCCGAACTTTTATATTTACATGCAAATTTTTTGTCACACAGTTCATACTAATATATAATACAATCGAAATTTGCGCATAATATTTTTTTTTTAGTTTCATTAAGTTGTCGCATAGAATCAATATTAATTTCGGTAACTGCAGTCGGCGGACAACCACCTCCGCCGAAGTCGTCGAAGACGTGATCACGTCCGCGTTCGAATTCACTGAACTAGGAACACGCAGAGCTATGAGATGGAGCTTCATCACCACATGCCAATTAGTCTCTGGAAACTTACTGGTTGACTTGTGCTATGGCGAAAATCGTTCTAATTCGCATCGAGAATATATTTTCGACTTAGATTTATTGTATTGCCGACACACAATTTTCAAAAAGATATTGCAATGAAAAAACAAATGACAATCCACACAAATCAAAACGTAGCCTCTTCCAAAAGAGTCCCATTATTAAAAGCCGTATTTTTTTTGGTATGCTTTTTACAATTGGTCGGTTTCCGAAATCTTCTATATGACCTAAGAAGCTATTCATGAAATTGTTCGAAATGCTTATGGCGGTAAATCGTCAATTGAACGCGATATGGTACAGCGAGATCTACAAATGAGTACTTAGTTCTACGTGTGATCGCGAGACAACGGGCGGCTAATAATGTTAATGACGTCACTAAGGGGACTCAAGACCCTCGGGACGAGGTGTGCGCGCAGTCGCTGAAGGTTAATACAGTTGTTCCCAGCATAATAAGTCTCAAACGAGTTAACCAACGTATGAGACGCTGAGACGCGATTTGAACCGTTAATTAAAATTCCGCCTGGAAGGCAGACTGTTGTAACAAATGAAGTGGTCTTTAAGTAATGTAACTTTTAAAGTAATACGTGCTGATGGGAGATTCCGCCGCGCTCAACACTGAAGCGCTGGAGTAATGCAAAAATATATTTTAAAACATGTGAAAAATACAAATATATTCGTATAATAATCTTAGAACGATTTTTTGAATGTTACAGTATTAGTTATTAGAACGAAGCAAATGTTGCTGTACGATGTTTTATATATTGTGTAATAATTGAATTTTATCTAAAAAATTATTGACCAGTAACGTCTACGACTTGCGACTTGCGGGCTTGTTTTAGGCATGAATCCAATAATTCAAGAATCAGACGGTTCATGTAAGCTTTTATTTCTTCAAAAACATAAATGTGAAATGAATGCCAAGTTCAATATTACGATATATGCCTTGGTTGTTTGAATTCAACGACAAAAGAAATGAGATTTAAATGGGTGCTGAGTTCAATGGTCAGCTCTGAAATTTATTAATAACAACATAAAATATTTTATAAAAACTTAAAATATAATTTCTTCTTCTAACTTAGGATAATATATTGAAGCCTAACATCTGACTTGGCCGGTTTTCAGACCTTAGGCTTCAGTATATTATACTAAGTATTATACAATATATTAATTAAATATATCATAATATTGAACATGGCTCTCATTTCACATTTATATTTTTGATGGGATATCATTACTTTCTCTAAAGAAATTATTAGTAGTAAAATTAATGCCAAACGGTTTTTGTTAAAGTACTGTATTTTCCTATGTTTACAGAATATAATTGTCTTTTAGGACTCCTCCATGACTGTTTTAGTAGGTACTAATGGATCAATTATGAATACTGATATATTTCGTTTAAAAAAAATTAAGGGTGGTATTCCATTGGTCATATATTCACAAAGTGAAGACCTTAAAATCTGCATAAAAACCGGCTGTCATCAATTTTGATTACTGATTCTTACATTATAGGCATTATAAGTAAATGTTCCTAATAGAAACAATTAATTGAAAAATTATAATAAAATGATAAAAATTCACTAGTTTCTGAATTGTTCCTTTGTATTCACCAAATTACCTATCTGGATGCTAAATTTGTAGGTCATCTGGAATTGAGTTAGAGTTTTGAACTATAGGTCAGTAATGATAAAAATGATGATTTTTGGACGTCAATAATATAATAACCGTTTGATGTATGTTTAAGAAATTTAAAGCACATACGTATCTTGCAAGTCTCAATACATGAGCCAAATTTGACATGTTCATGCTAAATAGTATTTAAGTTATGAGGGGGTCAAAGTGGCTCCAAATAGTTGGTGTAACATTACACACGGTGCCTCGACAGTTCTGTTAGCTTTAACTTGGTTTAACCCGTTACTACGTGTCTAGATTACCTTTTATCTATATTTAATCGACTTAAAATAGGGAGGAGGTTTTCAATCCGTCTGCATATGTGTACTTTTCTTTAAAGAGTTCACATTTAATTTCATTGCTTATAAACCGATTTCAATAATTCCTTTTGAGTTGGATTTAATAGAGTATCATAGTGGTCCCATTTTCATTGGTATTACTGGAGTTCAAAGACGCACCAGGAAATTTCTCAAAATTAAATAGGAACTCTAAAGCGATTGAGGAAGATAATGGTGGTCTTAAAATGAGATAGGTACCTAATTATGGTCATGGACGAGATGACTTGGACTGGACATGGATTATGTAGGCATACAAAAGAACTCCTTAACGACAAAGAGCACGAATGAGTAGTACGAATTAAAATGAATATTATGTTAATACTGTAGTAAATTGCGATAAAATTAAGCGGCAACGCATTGAAACTCTTTAACGATAACAGCATAAGTACGATGAATTATTTTATTGAGTGTAAATTGTATAACCTATATATAAATATGGCAAAGAAGAAAGGTAAATTTAATTAGTTACTTCAAAGAATGTTAATTAAAGGATGAAGTTAAATTTCGTAATTTCTTACTTTGCTTGTTCATCGTGTGTTTTACTCGTATATAACAATTCAATTAGCAAGATCTTATCCTTCAAGAAAAGAAAACTAAAAGTTTTGCTATACTAGAGATTCACGGAAAAAGGACAAAAGCATAGGATAGCAGCTTACAATACCACTATATAGTTAATCAAGTTCAAACTCTTTTTGGTGATATGGAGAAAAATCCGGAAACTTCGGTTTTGGAAAAAAACCAACGAACTTATCGACGGCCTGGCGTAAATATGAGTTCGAGGGTGATTGCGCTCTAACCAAAAACTTAGGACTTTTAGGAATTATTGACAACTTCACTAGAAAATTCGGGATCGGAACCGGTTATGTACACACACGAACGCGCGTACGCACGCACGCGCACGCATATAAAATTGTCTTGAGCTACAAGTAAAAGTTAGATCACTTATAAAATTTAATTACCTAATCACTTAAAAAATGTTAAATTAAATCCTATTAAATAGCTGGCACCCACTTAAAGAAAAAACCTATTTATTTAATTACGGTTTAATTGTCTTTTTTTCGCTTTGACAAGATAAAGCAGGTGTCGATCAACGACGACCCTGCTTTGAAGGATATAAGTATAATGGAATTATTAAAACATCAGAAAATGTCATGTACTAGCTCTATATAGCTATGTTATTGACAAGTAAAATTTTACCTTATATTTATTTTTATATTTTACTAATGAAAATGCTGTCTGAAACTGAATTATTTCAGATTCTTGCTATTTATTTTGGTAGGGTATGATCGTATAAGCTAGTAAATGAAGACAATTTTATTTTATAACTGCAGTTAAATACTTGCCATATTCATATTGCAACATTTCTATTTTATCGAAACTGCGCATATTTGACAATTTATCTATGACTTGTTCTTAGTTTCAAATGTTAATAATTTTTTTAGCATTACAAAATTGATAACTGCGGTGTTAACAAAATATTTATATTAATCATAACTTTTATTTGGAAATATAATAAACTAACACGAACATTTCGTTTTTAAATTATGTGTACACTACATATCAGAAAGCTGAATGCAATTTGGTATAGCATATTTAACGTTATGCATAAGTAATATATAGTACAAGTATACTGATAATAATAACAATTATATATATATATATATATATATATATATATATATATATATATATTGGTTTACATTTTGTTTGAAAAATCCTGATTCGTTTTGGTTTCATTATTCAACGCGAAGCATTCCCAAAAATCGTTTATGAAACAATCCGGGCTCATCGTAAACAAGGCTTACAAGCTTAAAACGCTCGCGGACCAATTCGAATAAGTAAACAAGCGAGCAGCCGATACAACGTCACAACCTATGGAATCTGATGACATACACTTATTATATGTATGTACACATGCAGTCTGATGTGAGCTCGATATACCGATTATTACATTTTATTATTTAATTATAATTAGCAAGTAGTTGATAAATTAATCATGTTGGAAGTAATCAAAATAATAGGTATATGTACTTTGTCAGTGATAATCTCCCCTGTCTGGTAAATGGCCTCGCTAACCACCGCCGTCACCTCCGTCAGTATTTCCTCCAATTCCTGAAATAGAAAACGAGAGTTTCATTATGCGTTTTACTCTTAGTAGAATTAATATTATATTAATTCATCTCCACTGATCGCATATCCTCTGGTCTCTACAAAATGTAATATTACTCTATATTGCAGATGCAAGACAGGTAAAATAGGCATCATGTATTTATAAAAATAATGAAATTTACGAAGAAAAAACAATTTTAGTTTATAGTCTGTCGTCTACCGACAGACATTTGTTCTAATTATAAAAAGAAAGAACAAAATACTCTCTATGTGCTTGATTTTTAAAGGGAAATAATTAGTAAATGTATGAACAAATTATATTCTAAATTATTTTATGAACAATTAGTAACAGTATATTTTTAAGGAGCTAAATCAAATTATAGAAATGCAATCCTTAAATTATTATATAATAATAAATTCAGTAAAATCGAAGTTATAACGAAGGTTGTTTATCGCATGAAGGCAAAACGACTGTTGGTAAATATTCAATCGTAGGAAATTATGCAAATCAAATACAATTCTAAAACTTCGCGAAGTCTAGACCTTTATGATGAATTCTGAGCCAGAGAAAAGTTTGACCTTTATCGAATAAAGAAACTTCAATCTCCATATTTTTAACGTCTAAAATAATACTAAGTCCTTGAGCAACTGAGCTTTGTTCGGTTTCTTTTAAATTTGCCTTGGGAATATGATAATTTCCCATGTGAAATGTTATACTCATGTTCATTTTGAACAATAGAAATTTAGATCGTAATATTTCCCTCAGAATTTTAGTTAAATAGTGCATTCTGTAGTTTATGTCATATAGTGCCATTTGCCGTTGAGAAATAATAACTTAGCAACAATATAATTACCTCAAAATGTTACGAAATAGCAATAAAAAAATAATTTTGAAGTAAAAACTTCTCTAGAAAGGGTGGTTATGGTGTAATTCAAAAGCATTCATGACCGACATGGTTGCGTGATGTGTTAATGCTAACACTATATCTATAGCTATAAGTATGACGTGTTACGTTTGGCTAAATTATATGCTAAAGCGTGTGATGTATAAAATATGTAAATATGAGTAAACAGTGAGTTTATACTCACGTTAACATATTTTATAATATGTTAAAGTGAGTATAAAAAAATTTAACATATTTTATAAAATGTTAAAGTTTTCATATACAAATACAGTTTAAATAATTAAAAAAAGAAAGTTTTTGTAGAAACATGATAACCTAAGAAATAGGTAACTTTATTATTCATTGAAGTGAGAATTTCTATACACGTATAGGTGATGTTTGGATGGCTAAAATGTTATGAATTGGTGTTCCCGATATGCTAATTTAAACACATATAAATTAAGAGTATAAGTATAAATAATTTTCTATATTGAGAGATTATATTTTAAAATTTAATCCAATTGCAACGTTGTGGTTGTCTTCTTTACATTAAAGATGCTTAATTTTTTGCAATTCAAACTTTAATATGACTTTTGAATTTTATTTCAAATTTACTGAACTTGAATAACTCATCATGTCTTTTCATTAATAAATAAAATATACAAAAATGTATAGGATCGTTCCTGAAAGTGGCACTAAATGTGGAAACCAAACTAATGTTTGTGGAATCAAACTTGTGAGTGGAAACAAAAATGAGTAAATCGCAATTTAAAAAAATAAGATTTATTAATTTTTGGTATCACAATTAATTTTAAATTTCTATAAATCACTGTTATATAATAGTTTTAAGTTTTCACTTCTATCGTCAGTCCTTATAACTGTCCAGCCCTTTTTTTAAATATACTTTTTTTTCCGTTCTTCTATAGAAGACACCTATATAAATAGACTCGAAAAGTAAAACTTTATCAAAGTACAGATTGTCGTCATATCGCAAGGATTCCTTACGAGATAATCATGTATACAAAAATTACTTACTATAAATAATAAGATTTAACAGAATCATTAAAAGTTACACAGCTATGTCGCCAGTGACTCCCGATCAGAAACGTCGCATTCCTGAAGGCTAACCGTGGACGATAAAAAGAAGCTATAAGCATCACAGCGAGATGATATTGGCTATCATAATTACGTTTCATATTTCATCACGGGCCTAGTTTTCAGAGTTCGGTCACTAGGAAAGTATTGATTTTTTTTTGGTGTAGCGCTCCGTCACATTGCCCGCTCGTATGAGCACGTCTATACGTACTGAGATAAAGCGATTCAAACATATTAATGAAATGAAATTTGTTCGTCTAGGATAGCTCGGAGACGTTCTGTCCAATCGGTTTATGATGTATAAAACGATA
This sequence comes from Eumeta japonica, assembly GCA_005406025.1. NCBI lineage: Eukaryota > Metazoa > Arthropoda > Insecta > Lepidoptera > Psychidae > Eumeta > Eumeta japonica. Next base: position 328,687 of record BGZK01000069.1, on the reverse strand, counting down.
TTTTCTATTTTAAAATCGCGTCGAACGCTGCAAACGCAGAGGTTTATCTGTTTCGGAGATATTGCACTTAAAAAAAAAAAGGTTTTCATAATATAACGCGGTGTCTGATCATCCGTTCGCATACAATAAAATTAGTACATTTTTCATTTCCAATCTAAATAAATATTACGTTTTTTTTTGAGTTAATTATTAGAAATTATTCATGAAAGAAACGGGCCAGTCAAAATAATCGAAGGTATTTTAATTAATATTAATGTGTATGGAGTAGTTAGTTTCTTTAGAAAGCAATCAAGGTTACAAGTATTCGTGGACATCAATTGTATCGGTTTACGCAGGCGTCGTATAGTCAGAGCGTCTAGGGCTCACATTCAGGGTATTTGCACTATCTAACAGTTTTTTATTAATTTTCTATTTACAGCAAACGTATTCACTAATATTTAGGTACATAAAATATAAAAGAGAATTCAATACAGTACACATTTGGGACTATTTAAAAAATTTTACCTCTAAATTAGTTGTGAGAGATATTGCGAGGTTCGTTTTTCGTTTTAGGGACCGAAACCGAAAAATTGAAATCTAAAAGTTATGATATTTAATTTTTGCTTTTATTTGTATTACGCAATCCAAATTTATTGATCCATCGGATCTAATTTAAGTTTTAATAATCGGATAATATTAATACGAAAAATCGTTTGAATTATTTTCGTTGTATCTGTTATAGTTAAAATGTTGAGGTTTATACAGCACTAGGAGACCTCAAACTGGAATGGATGAAGTTAAGAGCACTCGACTTGGGCTACTGTCTCATAATAAGATACTTCGACGGAGTTTCACGAACACAATGTATTTTATTTGACATTTGTCCAACACAAAAGGATATCTTTCTTGCGACTATACAATCTGTGACTACAGTATTTTTTTTTTTGTGCCATAACCTATTTAATTATTTCTTGATTTCTTAACTTTTTCATGTATTTATTTGGTAAAAATATTGTATTTTTTTTTAAAACTAGCTTTCACCCAATGTTCCGCCCGCGTGGATATGGAATGAATTTTATCATTTTTTCTATCGAAGTATCACGCTGTTAACCATGACCCTTATCTTGTTTCTGCTTTCGATTGCGGTAGTGGCCTCGCTTTTGCTTCCGAAACTAATCTCGATCTAGGTAACGGTTCCGTACAAAGAGATACATACAAGATAATAAAAAAAAAAACAGGAACGAAATGAGATAAAAAACTTATGTGCCGGTCCAATATTCAAACGCTAACGCAGTCACTGTGTTCACCCAGTGCATAATAACAAGCTCTGGGACCAATAGGAAGGCTGAGTTTCACTCGTGTGGCGCTTTGAATGTCCTTGCTCTGTTTATATGGCTCTTCGTCCTTGAGAAAATAGGTAGTATTTCTTTTTAATACGTAAACGAGTACACGGAAAGAATTAATCACTATGCTGGTTTGGCCTATAGACCCATACTAAAAAAGTCTCTGTAATATTCCTACATTGTATTGCAACACGTTCTATAAGTATGGTATTATTTATTATACTGTATGGTACCAAAATCTTTGCGTATAATACATGGGTGCTTAGTAGGTTTGACGAGACAGCATTGCCCTCAGCCCCATACTGTATTGCAGATGTCGCAATGCTACTACTTTTTCCCGCGATGATTTATGGCGCGACAATCGATACTCTATTGGATTACTGTCAATATTACATGGGTATAACTACTGTACTGATATATTTCTTCAATAATTTATAAAGCCAAAATAAACGTGATTACTTGTAGAACCGAACGTGATTATAATAAATAAATATTATTTCAACAAAAATCGTCCGAGCGAAGTTTAAATGATTACTCTTGTGCTAATTTTTTTTAAATTGTAAGTACCACGATTGAATCAAATATATTAAATTAATATAATATAATGAAAGAATTATAAATATAAGTAAACTAATCTATATCTCTGTGATATGCCAATACGATTTAGGTAAAATATTAAATGTTTACATTTACAAAAAAAAAAAAACTATTCCATTGTACAAGCACTTAATAACAGAGTGCGAGGATTTGATTATGGTCCAATAGAAAAACGGAATAAACCACCGGATATTACTCAAAATCATATGAAAAATGAGTGTATCATTATATCTTCAGCTAAAATGTTATGCCTGATTCGTAATATACATCTTATATTGGGAGATTTAATTCCTGAGAATGATGAGTACTGGTCCTTAATCATCTTGTTGAAAAAAATAGTAGATTTTGTAAAAGCTAAAGTTCTCCTCAAGAATACTAGCCGATATTTTAAAGAACTTGTTATGGAGTATTTAAAGAAATTATTAATACTATTTCCAAACTGCCTTAAATGTAAGCATCATATATTTCTTCATTACTTTTATTTATTTATGAAATTTGGACGTTTTGGAAACATGGAATGCTCTATCTTTGAACGACTTCATTGACATCGGAGATGACATGGGAAAAGTCACATCCCACAATGCGATTTGTCGGATTAATGTCAGTCACACAATAGCTGTTAAAAATCAACTAAGGTTCAACAATTTATTGCGAAATTCCAAGAAACAAATCAATTTTTACACAACTGGTCCAATTTCCAAAATTATGAATATAGAAACTGTTCCAAATTTTCACTTATTTGCACGACATCTTCCTGCTGAAGTAAACAACGTTTCATCTACGTCACTTGTTAAATAAATTGGTCATGAATTAATGATAGGCACTACATTGATGATGCCTTCTGAAAACTGACCATTGTTTTACTACAAACATAATATGTTATTGAAATAGAATCAAAAATTAATTTTAATTACTACATGTATTGATGAATATTTTTTTGATGAACACTACCAAGCATATGAAATTACTATAGATAATACAAAATGGTTCTGTTTATTTTATTTCGATTTAAAATTTTATAGTTTTTCTTGACAATTAATAGCTGGAAATGGTAAAACTTACATTCCAAAACATTGGATTTGATATTATTTTATTATTAAAAAAATACTGTAATAGACTTTTGTTGTATAATAATTAGAAACAAAAATAAATCAAAAATATTGTTAATATTGATTATATATTCGTTTTTAATTTTTTTTCCTTTTACACAATAATATTTAATTACTTTAGAATTACTTCCTATTTTACGCTACTTAAATACAAATCTTCAAATATTATTTATCGAACATGACCTACGTATAATTTATTTCATTAATTTATGTAATATAGTTATTACTCCAACATTAGCATAAGAGACAACAATAACTGATAGACCTTTCTGTCAGGAGCGCTGCAATGTCGCCAGTCAGTGTGGGTCTGACCCCCATACTGACAGTGGCGTATCGCTATAACAATAGTCGACGTTATTATTCTTATAATGGCCAGATTAACTAAGCTTACAATTTTTTATCCTATAAAAATTTTCTAAACCATAGAGTATTGCGTTCACACCCATAATGACGTAGTAATATTCGCAATGTATTTCTTTCCGTGTACCTACTACATATACTATACATAGACTTTCATTGTTCGTTTCTCAAAATCGATGGTATTGGACGCTTGTTATTATAATTATAATGGAGATTATTCTTGTAAGATTGCAGAAATTAGAAATTTCAAGTAAATAGTCTTTTTCTTTTCCAAGTCAGCACTAGATGAGTATTTTTCTCAAAAACTATATCAAAGGTTTGTTGATATATGTTTCAAAACATTCCATTATATAATAAATTAGGTAAAGGCTCACACGCCATTTTTCATTTAAGTCGTCCGGGGCATATTTTATTTCCCTACATAAACCCGACACCTGAACAGTATAATTCCGAAAGCAATTTTCATCACGGAATCGCCGCCGATCCATTTGATGAACGCGCTACATCACGAGTGTCAATTTTACCCGTTCGGGTATCCGTCAAAGCGTCGAGGGCATCAGAAGCGACACGTAATACGAAGCGACTTCGTCCCATTTTTGCGGGCGGGCCGAAGGGAAGAACGCGGCGCCGAGATAAAATCTGTTATTCATTTGCAGGTAAACGATGGCTGGGTAACCTCAGGCCGGGGTTCGGTGATCGATCATGCCACGCGAGAGGTGCTTAACGAGGTCGAAGTCTCCTTCGACGTAACGACCGCAAAACTAAGGGTGATGCGCATAAATTTTAGCCCGCTTAATACACGTTGCAGAAGATCAATAACGAAATATGGTAATAGAATAAAGAGTCGCCAAGTAAATTCACATAAGACTTTCTTTTCTTATAATTCATTGAAACGAATTATGACAATTTACGCGTCCACGTAGAATTGCAATCCGTTATTGATATCACGATTTGTTGTTTATGTTTCGAGTTCATGGGTGACGGAGTTAGTCAGTCATAATAGTAATAATAGATTTCGATAATTCGTGAGTTTCCTGTGAAAAGAGTTAATATCTATGTGATAACTATCGGGGAACGATTACTGACGTCGGTGTATAAGAGTTTGATTCATGTGCGTTTGGTGACGGATGGAAAAGTGAAAACGCTTTTGAAGTTCTATGAAATCAATACGAACATAAAGTTCTAACAAGTTACTTAATTGCGTAATCATTTCGGAACGAACTACTGACCGTGTGAAATGCTATTACAAATGGTCTGTACCAACTTCACACCATTTCATTTGAGTTAGTTCTATTAGCATCGCTCTTGATGTATAGAAGTGAACTTAAGCTGCGATGACGTTATATGTATTTTACAGACACTGTAAAATAATACTTGATGATTTATTTTTTGTGACGGTATTTGTTTTTGTTGAATAACGCATGAAGTTCGCGCGGGACATTCTTATCAGCATCACCCATGTACAAATTAGAAACATTCATTTTCAAAAATTTTTAATAAGTACCAATAAGCCGCAGTTTGTTTATAAATAGTTCTCCACTTAAACTGCGTGCGTAAAATTTAGTTGCAAATCAAATACAAATCTGACTAGCCCTTGAGCCATCGCTGCAAGTTGGGTCTCGCCAACTTCTACGATAAACAATTTAGAGTACAGAGCAGATAACGGCGGACGTGTACGCGAGGGATTATGGACTTTGATTGGGAATTTCTATTCGATATAACTTGTGTAAAAGTTTTCGCGAGTTCGCCGGAGTATGTGCTCGAAATTAATATGAACGATATAAACGAAATTGACTTAGAAGCCATCGATTTTGCAACGATTAATCAAAATTAAGAACTTTGTTAATCTGTCGTATTATTAAAAAGGGGAGGTAAAAAAAGGATGCATTTTTTTTCGTTTATATTCATGTATGTCCTTTTTTTGTATAACGAGGAAAAGTCTATATAAACATTAATGGATGGTTTTAATGTTTTTTTTGAGTTAATTCTTTGTCTTTTATAGAAATTATTCAATCGGACTAATCAAAATAATCTAAGGTATTTTAAGCGAAGACCTGTAATTAGATTGCAAAAAAAAACGGGGAGCCCGGTTGAACTGACCAATACGCTTTTTCAAGTCAAATCGGAAGACCGTTTGCTTAGTGCCCCTTACAAAGCAAATTAGTGGGGACGATCGTTGTTACACTCGTCTTACACCGGGTTAATCTGAAGAACTTTTAAGATCCAACTCCTCAATCTGATCTGGTTTTGCGAGAAGTTAGTGAGAGGAGAAAAATTTTGCTAAATAGTGTCTTTGATTCATAATTAAGCATAAGCTATAAAATATAATGGAAAGAAACGTCGTTTGACAGTACAATCACGATAACACAAACAATATGGATTTAGATTTGAGTCAGCTTCAAATATGTTTCTCGTATTATCCTGTACAGCTAAAGGGTATAATCATAAATGACATCATTTCGTACTTTCGTGAAAGCCTTTCGTAAAAATGTATCCAAAAACTTCGCATAATATGTGTATGTAAAGTTTGATCCGCATGAAAAACGTCGTGGTTATGATGTCCTTGTCAAATTTTCGCAATTTTCCTGTGCTAATTGTATGCATTTTGATACATATCGATTCATATCGAGTTGATAGTGACTTGATTATCAAAACGTTAAGTTAGCATTATTAGACAGCTGGTGTATTATCTAATACAGAATCGAAACGCGTGTCGTCGTTTAGTTTAACACGCACCATAATGGCTTAGCGAACAATTGATGTTTCAGACTAAAATGTGTACTGGTATGATGACATTCAAAATGTCGTCTTTCAAGGCATAAACACAGTTTAAAACAGACGTGTACCAGTCGCGGAGCGATCTTGTTATTGACCTAACTACAGCTTACCTACCATTCAGAAATATGTTTTCGTTCCTGTAAAATGAGAAATATTTCATTTTCCACGAATACTGGTTACGATTTTAGTTTCTACTTATATTACGCATTAAGTAAAAAGTGCTGAATAAGCTGACTAACATATTTTCTTTGAATCGATGTGGTTAAAGCATAACGTATCGATAAGTAATATTCAATTTCCTTACATTATAGTGAGTAATTTTTTGACATATTACATATTCTTCATATAAGAAAACGATTTTTATATAGAAGACTCGGCAGATGTAAAAGTGCTGTCTTCAGAAAAAGAGAGGGTAATTATTGAACGTTATTTTATAAACATAATTTTTAATTCGCTCAGTGGGGATTCCATGTTCGTTTATGTCCGGGTGGCGTGTGACATCATAGTTTCGGAACGGAAAAAATATTTACGTATAATATTTTTTCAAGCTGATGTCTGTGAGATGATTCCTGATCGCGTTTTATGGAAATAAGCTTTGTTTTTTTTTAGATACTAAATATAACTAATGGTTGTAAAAATATTTTGGTCATTGTAAGCAATTTAGATAATTCCCCATATCAGTATCATTTCTATGTCTATCTAAAAACATAGAAATAGGAATAATGATGCCTGAGAATAATGTCGTTTGAAAGAAGATGAAGTAACTAGAATGAATGTGTGTTATGGTAGTTTTACCATCTGGAATGGATGAATGAAAATAGATTTGCGAAAGAAATCTATAAAGCGAATATGTGTGTAATGGAAATGTCGGTACGTACGTCACACTTAAATTTTTAGAATGGGTCACTTAGAAATCGTAAAATAATAAAATATATTTAGGTTTGATAAATAGAATTTTTTTCAAACCTTATTATGTATATTGCATTCATTTGTAATTTAATTTTAGAAAATCGGTAGCAAAATGCAAATCATTTGTATAAAGTGACAACGAAAATCATTTTCTATGATTTTCGTTGCTATTTAAACCAACAAAAATGTCATAACAGACTTCGGTTAGCTTTTCATGATGAAGCTTCATCTCTTGCCTCTGTTTGTGACTTGTTCAATTAGTTCGAACGCGGTCGTACTAATATGACGATTTGCATGAGGGACGTTCTTCCGTAGCAACGGCCGATGACAACATCGTGCTGTGCGACTCACGATAGAGACTGACAAAAGAGTGACATACCGGCAGATTCGCACAAGCTTAGGCATCTGTATGAATCGAATACACAAAATTTTTCACGAATATTCAGTGGTAAGGAAGCTTTGTACTCGGCGGATACCTCACAATTCGACGACGCTCAAAAACTCCGTCATACTGATTGGTGCCGCGAAATGACGTAAAGGGCTGAAGGTGCTTATTCATATGCTGTGTACGACATGGATACACGTGACAAAAGCTGAATTTACTGTTACACTGACAAAACCAAAAGACAGTCTGTTCTGTGGATGTTTTTTTTCGAGTAGTTGCCTACTAAAGTAAAAAGAGGTCGAAGCGTCGGAAAAAAGATAGCGACCTCTTTCTTTGGAATGACAAGTCATTATGCGACAATTGTTTTAGAAGGTTAAAAATTACTGCAGGCTGGTACACCAACAATTGTTATCTCTTGTTCAGGAAAAAGTTCGGGAAAAGCGATCTCACAGTAGCATTCTTCATCTCCATGACGACGCCTCACTACATACCGCTAGACGAACAATTTACATTTGGGCACGTTATATATAGAAATACCTTACGGCACCGACCTCGCACCATGCGATTTTTATTTATTTCTTAAAATAAAAGAAAAACGAGGAAAGTGGTTTACGTATGCCGAGGAAACAGTGGTTGCATACGAAAAGGCCGTCGAAGCGACCACTAAATGCGAGTGGGCGAAATATTTCTCTCAATTGTTCCATGGAATGAAGCGATGTATTTTCAGCGGATACTATTTTCAAAAACGATAATAGTAAAAATTACTTAATAGTTTGCTCAATTTTTGATTTTGTAAGGATTTTCAGTTAGATCCACGTAAAAGATGTTCTAGAAAATCTTGCACAGACTAAGTTGGTAGCATATTACAAGAATGGCCAAATTCTAAGTACCTAAAACGGATGATTTTTGATGGACGTAAAAAAAGCAAGGGAGTTATGCAAAGATCGAACTGTGTGGATATATGTGATCTATGACGATCTTTTTTGAAAATAGGTCTAGGTTTTTAAAAAATAAATGTAAATTAAATTGTAGATGATATTTCAGATTTGGAACTAAATGATCAATCAGTTTCAGTCACATAAAGTTTATTTGTTTTAATGTTTAATTTGATCACACTTGAACAAGCGTTTTTAATAGATGAAAATATTAAAAATATATCAAAAACTCTAGTTACCACATTGCGAATTATTATAAATGGACATTTTAAAGAATGATCGTTATAGTTTTCGTTATTTTCATGGAATAAATAAAAAATACTGCAGTTTCTGATAATGCTTAAATGTCAAATAAAATTTACATAAGATTTATACTTTGCAAATTTTTAATCAAATATAAGTTGAAGTGGAGATACTTAAGTTGACGTAGTGATAAGTTATTAATATACAACGCGGCGTAGCGTCACACAACTTGCGCACACTACAGTAAGTTACACGTTTACTTATTATTAAAGGTCATAAGCGACAAAACAGATTTTTTTTGAATTTGAAGTGTTTCCAAAGATCAATTTGCGTAGAAAATTTAAAAAAAGTTCAAATCGGTGCCATTTGCACGTAAAATATAAATTTCTGTTTTAAAAGAGCTATCTTTGATATTTTTCCTTTGTTATCAAAGTTAATAAATTGTATAATTACAACTGACCAATAAAAGTCAATACCATGAAAAATTGGGTTACCAAAGATCATTTTCATATGTTTTGTAGTTTTTGAGAAAAAATGAGATCTCTGTCATTTATATGTTTTATAGTTTTTGAGATAAATCGAGATCTTTATCACGAAAATTTCCAATTTGTCACCTTCACAAATGGATATTCAGATTGAAAGTTCGGCGATTCTGTGATTTATTTCCTTAAAACATAACCATATAAAAAAAATATGTGATTTTATATTTATGTTAAGCAGTTTTAATACCTATGTTTAAAGTATTTTTACAATTGCTATTACGATTCAGGTAAACTTACAGCCTTTCACGCAGCCGCGTAAATAAAATTAGTTTCAAAACATAAAAAATATACGTAATTGCAGTTGCATGTGACCAAGTACAAAATAAATGCAACAATCTTTATACCCCTCACCTATACGCCTGTTCAGTCCCCGTGGTAAAGTTTAGGGGAAACTTGGAACTCGGTTTAAAATTTGGAAGTGCACAACTCCCAAATTTTAAATCCTAGCTTAAAAGTTTAATCTCACTGTGTAATTAATCTATCTGCTAAATCGTATATTTGGTTGTACCAGACGGGGACCCAACGGATGTTTATCGCTATTATAGATAAGAACTTCGGCTCTAAGTTTATAGTTTTGTTACAGAGTTCATAAGATTAACACACGAAATCTGTTGATAACAATACAAGACCTTAACCATTATTGCAACAAGAAGTTCCAATTTCACCTTCAATATTAATTTCATTAGAGCCAATATGACCAATTTTCTCAAACTGGTTATGAGAGTAGATTAAATATATAATAGATGGTTAAAACGTAAACAGTTGCAATTATATGATATATATGCTGCAGTTGCATACACGTATCGTTAATTTACATCAAGATGCTACTAAGAAATTTAAAGAGCAATGCTGGGACTGTCACAGACCCATTCTGTATCCAAAAGAGTGGAATCGGAGGTACTTCCAGTCTGGAGTAAAAGTTTTGTGTAAATGCTCACCTGCAGTATGGTAGGCAGGGTGTACTTGTGGTACTGGTCCATCATGGCATTGGTGGCGCACAGCTGCTGCACGTAGGCGTTGTGCGAGTCGTAGTAGGCCGCCAGCGCGCCCGGGCTCGGGCCGTTGCTGTACATCACGAACGTCGCCCGGTACTCTTGTCGGCTCTGTGCAATAATTGTATGTTTTCATTTTTATAACAATCAAACATTTAAAATTTCAAAAGTAAACGAATGACCTGCATACATTAGCTGATTTGCAATCAGCTCGAAACTTAATCATTTCATACCTATTTAAATGGCGGAAAAGATGACATAATTAATGTTTTACCATTTAATTATTAAACTTAATCTTTAAATACCGTTTCTGATCATAGTTATATGCATAGGTACGAATACTCGTATTAGTATTAAATGCTCCGTAAATCATAGTGATTTTGATACTAGAAAAAGTTTTGCACAATCAGCACGAGTTATGCAGTTATTAGTAGTAACAAAAAGCTTCTGTTTTAAGTCATTTGGATATTTTTTATTTAACACCTACATTGTTAACTTAGTTTTTATTACCCCATCACATTTAATACATGTTCTACCACAAACTTTTTACTTTAAAATTGACAGCTAAGATCTGATCTAGCCCAGTGCGAGCTGTATTACCACTAATATCATAATGCATAATGCAAATGAACTTTATCTGTATGTTTGTCACGTTTTTGAAACTAAACCACTGAATTCATTTATATAATATTTGACATGGGCACATTTTGAAACCTGGGAAATAACAGGTTAACATAAAATTTTTTTGAAGACTGACCAAAACTTGTAAAAAAAGGTCTCAATGTACCCATTACCTATATTACATACATGTACACATATTACGTGTATCACACAGTTACATGCCTGCACTGCGGTACATCCATTATCATTTAATCGACGTCTAGATGTTTCTAAACAAATTACTAGCTTATTCATTCACCACATCTCATCAGGATCAAAATACTAATGCCACACAAACAAAGTCGCGAGTAATACCTAGTTCCTTACTAAAAAACGAAGGTAATGGTGCCGTATTCATCGAAGTCGAAGGAGTGAATGACAATAAGTCTGAGTCGAGGTAAATGGTTTATAAGCATTGTGAAAAAAAAAGGTCAAATATACAATCGTAGCCGATTGCCGTAAAACGGATATCGGACTCACGTGAAAATCATAGCCCTACAGGTAACCCTTGTTCATGTGTCAGGTTTTATTTAAGTTTGTGTATTCCAATAACTACAAGATTTAAATTAACAACTGGTGGAGGTTGTAGATACACCTAGATATTAAAAACATTTTTCTAGAATAATATTTAGATGCGAGCAAAAGAAGTCTAAACTCCTAATAATTTTTTTTAATGAGAATAGAATTAAAGCGTTATAATGAAAAAGTATTGATAGTAAAGTATATTGGATAATGATATTGACGAGAAAGTGTAATGGTTATGCTAATGCAGAGCTGTTATTATATACTCATATCTGCATTTAGGTTGATTTATAATTATAATAAAAAAAAAAATTGGTTGCCTGTAAAGTCGGTATACGGGCGAAAGTTTTACGTGACAACGACTTTGAGTGGTAAAATCATTTTAATGTGAATATTCATTCGTATAGTAGGAAGAAGGATGAAATAATAGTAACAATTTAAAACATTTATTTATACAAAGAATTATATTTAAAACATTAATTTATACAAAGAATCTCGCACTGAATTTCATATTAACAAAATTTTATTTTACCTTTACACATACATACGCATTTATATACAAATATACATACAATAACTTGCAATACATTTGCGTACAATGAAACAGCGTTTACTACAACTTAACTTGTTCCTATCTGAGTGGAAGGGACGCGTGCCTTTCACTTTTTATGTCTGTCTCTCTCGCTCTTAGGCGGGCTAACCATGCCCGAGTGGAAGGGACGCGTGCCTCTCACTCGCTCTCATTGTGAGCGCATAACGTGAGCGGAGCGTAACGCAGTTTCTTGAAGTGTCACCCGGCAAACCAATTTATAAGACGTTGTCACGTCAATAATATAATAAAAAAGTATATTTTATGAGTATATACGGAGCAGATGTGTTACGGACAGCCGCGCACTTAATATTAAATCGGATGTTAAAAATATTGTTTTTGTTTTATACGGATTTAGATTAAGAATTATTTTGTAATTTACTATATATGTGTGTTTTTATTAAAAGATTTTGTTTGCTTTGTTTTATTACCCGGGTAGGGACTAGTTATAAGAAATTATATTTAGTTTTGTATATTTACTTTGTAGTGTATATGTTAAATTCGATTGAAATGTAATGTGCGTATGAGTTGCATACGAAATTGTGCCTTGGTGGGAAGGACCAATCACAGGCCTAGAACCGCGGCCTTTGATCTGCTGCCAGAATGGCTGGACAAATGGAGGATGGCCGTCAATGTCAGCAAGACGGCCACTCTATTGACCGGCAGCTAACGTAACATGCCTGATCAACTGCACATGAGAGGGCAGGCGGTAGAATGGAAAACATGCGTCCGATATTTGGGTGTTCATATCGACTGCTCATTGCGTATTATACCACAAATAGACCATGTCATCCAGATGGTCGGGCAGCGTGCGCCAAGTTACGCCAGATTCTCGCCTCCAGATTGCCCATTAGGTCAAAACTAGCGATCTATAAATGCTACACACGCTCCCGCCTGACCTATTCTGCACCGGCTTGGTATGCTCTTTGCTCAAAACTGCAGCACCAACGTCTCCAGGTCCAGCAGGAATATAGTGCACCGTATGATTGCGGGGGCCGGGTGGTACGTCAAAAACGACGTGATCGCCAGAGACTTAAGAGTTGAAACCATCGAAGAATTTGTGAGGATGCTGGCGCGACGCACCTTCAATCGTGCAGACGCACGCCCCTATCCATCCCTACACAACTTGGCACCACACTACGACCGACCGACGAAAGGATACCAGCTCCCACAAGACCTGGTATCCAAATCACCCAACGAGGAGAAGGTGTGAGCTGACACATTGGACGGTTGACGAAAGTCACCACAAAGAAAGACCCAAGAGGGCAGTGTCCCCCTTGACAAGAAGCCCGGGTCCGAGTCTTAGGCTCACACCGGCACCTGCACCCGCAGCTGGATGTAGAAGACTCGCGACGACGACGACGCCCACACATATGAATATAAAATTGCATGGCCAGGTCTCCCTAATTAAAATGTATGCAACTCACATGTGCAATGGATGCATCATCTATAAAATGCAGCTAGATTGGAGTATCCGACATAGTTGCACTCCAACCGTCACATATGAAGCTTGGCTGAAATATAGAAGTTTTAATCGCCTGAAAACGCTGTCCATCATTTGCCCACCACACCGCAAGAAATCCGTTCTCCGAAGCTTGTGAAGAAAAGCAATCCGAAGTGCGGGCTTACGCGGCGATATTATAAATCGCCGTTAAAAGATGCATTGTATAAGAAACTAATTTTAAATTTTCATGTAAGTTTCGTACTTCGAGCAATAAATATAAAGTATTTTTTTTTTATTTGGATTAAATAATGATATCTCGAATATGTGATACTTCTTCACTTTTAAAATTAATAGGTAACAACCAGCTTTTGATGAAATAAACAGAACCATATCTGAAACAGTTGAGTGATTAATATTAATAATCTTTTTCTCAATGAAAACAAAACTTTTTAAATTTTCCTTGATTAGTGCTAAACTGATCGACGAAATGTAATGGTCAAAAACGAGATCTTGGATATTGTGGACACGGCCTAATTTCTTGGTCTCACTTTAGATGCTACATTGCGTTGGAATTCTTATATTATGAGAATGAAGAAAAGGTTTAGTTCTGCGGCATATGCAGTAAAAAGAATTCAGCGACTTATAGACGAAAGAATCGCGAGACTAGTTTATTTCAGTTTCTTTTTTATAGTGCCATGACCTATGGAATTTTGTTAAGGGGTCACTCCGCCGATATTAACGCAATTTTTGTGCTGCGAAAACGAGCTATTAGTGCTGTTTATGATTTGAGACCAATAAATACCAGAGAATAATTTAAGAAAATTAATATCTTAACTTTAGCATTACATCACATATACGAAAATCTTGCATATGCCAATCGTTGCATATAGAATCGTTCCAAAAAATGAGCAATATCCATAACATTAACATTAGACATAAGAACGATCTTGCTGTTCATTAAACCCGTCTAAGCATTATTAGCAAATCGTTTAAAGAGCAGTTGTGCGCATTTATAATAAGATCCCAGCTGAAATTCGAAACTTGCCATTTTATGAATTTAAACTTTTCGTTAGACAAAAGTAATATGGCAAGGGCTATTATACCGTGCCTGAACATTTTAATGTAAAAAACCCATGGGATTGAACTGCTCGGCCGTCAGGTTGCTTCATATTACTTAGAAGTGTTGTACTAAAGTATTAATAACTCATTATTTTGTATCGATGAGTAAAAATGAGCAAACCTTGAGTTTCCATTTCGTAGTTCATTTTTCTCAAGGCGAAACAGCATTTGGAATGGGTGGTAATGTTGAAAAGAGTTTATTAATGACATATTTCAAGTGTAATTTTTTATAATCTACGAAATAAAGTTATTTTTTAATTGATCGATTGAATTTAAAATTAATTAACATCCAAACGTGTAATTTAACCGTTAGATAATATTACGCTCCATAATTACAAATTACATTTACTCCACAATTACGTTTTTACAACCTCAGTTCATTCAATTAAGCGACACAATTAATTTTGATCGTGTTCAATAGGCTCTCACTGCTCATGAAGTTTCATCAAGCTTTGAAATTAATTTGGGAACGTATCTGAAATACATTAGCAGGTTTTGATTTATCAAATTAATTTTATCCAATGAAATTCGAGAACATCAATCAGGTATTCGAAATAGAATTTGTAGGCGAAATAAGCTTCAATTTGTATGTGTATGGCTGCCGCTTTGTCCATATGTGTCTATTCAGACTTAATTTCTCCTAATTGTTTAGTCACTAGTTACACATACTGTTTAAGTGACTGACATTCCTTATCCTTAAGTCATAATTAACTATTAACACCTTTTCTTAAGAATATTGACAATTATTCTCAGAAGAGATTTATTAAACTCGGTTATGTGTTCTCGCCGCCTCGTAAAAAATCGAACGTTATATACCATAACGAGAAAACGTTACACCCCCTCCCGATGAGACTTTCTCTGTCTTAATCTCTCTCTTAAAATTTATTATACAATATATTTTTTTATATAATTTTTAATTCACTATTTTATATCGAATTTAAACAAATGAATATTTTTCCTGAAATATAAAACGAAAGTTTTGATTTAATTTCTTACTTTGCATTATTTATTTTGAATATCATTAATATTTAGTTTCACTCATCGCCTTTTTTTTCATTAGTTATATGATGATTCATAAAATATTTTTAAAGAACTATTCATACATGTACATATATATGTTAAAAATCTTGTGACTACTTAATCTGAGACATTTATTTTTTTCAAATTTGTTCAAATTAATAATACAATTAATTGTAGTATTTTTTTAATTAACATTCTGCGTTTTAAGAAAATACACAATATCTTTTATTAACACGTATGCAACGGTTTTAATCAAGTGAAAAGCTCTATTCGCTTCACTATATTTAACTTTCCTCTGAGAAAATTCAAATTTTCGATAACACTATTTTTAACTTCCCTCTAAGAAAATTCGAAAATCGGATAGTTATTGGTTTTACCTCGTTTTTCGAAAATTGAGTTTTCATCAGATCTTAACGTTTTGAGGTCCTAGAAAACTCCCCTGGCGATTTTACGATGGTGTCTGTATGTCTGTATGTATGCATGTGTGTGTGTGTGTGTGTGTGTGGATGTGTGTAAACCTCTTATAACTTTTGAACCGCTTGACCGATTGGAACCAAAGTTTGGCATTCTAAAGAGTTCCATCAAACGGATTCAGATCGATAGATTCCAAGAAATTTAAGGAAATCCATAAAAAAAATTGTTTTAATATGTTTTTATTGGAATAAATTTTAAATAGCCGAAAAAAATTATCGAACGATTTCAAAAATAAATCAGCTCTTAATATTAAAAAACCACGTCGATCGCTGTCAGGCCGGTCAATTATCGATTGATTCGTTCGTGAGATATCGTGAACAAAAAAAATCGGAGAAAGTTAATATTTCAAAACTCTCCGAAATTTTGTACCCAATTAAATTCATGTTCTGAATTGTTTTATGCACTTACAAACCTGCGTTTAGTCAAAATCGATTAATTTGTTCAAGAGATATCAAAACCAAAAAATAAAAAAAACTTCTCTTAAAAAATTCTAAAATTCTGTATCGAATCAAAATTTTTTATTCAAAAAATCGTGTCAAATTCAGTAAAATATAGTGTTTGGAACTCGAAATTAGCGGGAAGTTCCAGGATTGGCCTACAGGGTTAACCGCTTTTCTAATTTTTTATTTTGTATTTGCGGAATGATTATTTAACATAATATTTAACATCGTCGTATTTGACAAGATTTTATTTAACGATATCGATAAAAGTTGCATCAGGAGCGACTCCGGCGGTGGCCGTTCCCGATCCCCGGCACCGCGCTCTTGTTAACGTTAAATTTACGTGCGCGCAGTTAAATTAACGCTGCACTCGAAACATTGTTCGAAACGTTGTTAAGTCGCGCACCACTGTGTGCCGCAAACGAGGGAGTCGTTTTAATGTTTTTTGTGTTCGCTCCGGCGCTAACTAGGTTACTGTATTATAAATGTGGTGAGAATTTCGTCCGTTTCCTTAAACGATGGTACGCAATGTTTATGTAGCAGATTTAAAAAAAACGGCCTGTTTTATACGGGTTTGGTAGTTAGACGTTTGTTTGATTTGAGTGCTATTGAAATTTTAGAATTCTTGTTGTTGTGTTTCTTGAGGATTAGAGTCCTATCGTAAAAATAGGGATTCGTCTAGGGTCGGTTATATTTTGTTTTAGTATATAAAATTATTTACTGTGTTCGATAGATAAAATAACCGGCTTAGTATTCTTTGCTGATTGCGCTTCTGTCGAGAAAGTAAGTGATGACAGACAGTTGGTATTATGCCGAATCTATGTTATTCGGCATAAGACAAACTATCTGTCGTCTGTTGATTGAGGTAATTCCCTCACCTGTTAAATGGAATGGTGTTTTAAGCAAGTGCTTTAATATAAAAAAAAACGTTGACAACGTAAAAGTTGTCGAAAAATTTCGGCTGTCATCAACTTTAATAAATAATTTCTGATTATTTTGTGACGAAGTTTTTTAACGCTGCTTGTCGTAGGAATTGACTGGTGGAAATCGTAACATAACGGAAAAGCGTTCCGCCTTTTCCATGCGATTTTCTCTGTCTCTCTTTTTTGCTTTCTTTCTCTTATTTGGAATAGATAATTATTCAGTATTTTTTATATAATTTATGATTGACTATTTTAAACCCAATTTTTTTTAAAAATGAATATTTTTCCTAAAATATTAAATGAAAATGAAATTTTGCATTATCTACATTGAAAAAAATTCATTCCTAATTAAGGTGTTCCAACCGTTTGTACATTAGAATCCTCACATCGTGTAATAATTATTATTTATTTCGAGGTGTTGTAAAGTATAATGATGCAAATTGTTGACTCAAAAAACCTGTGTGAAGACGTATTTTTTTTTCACATACTCTCTCAATATTCAACAGCTAACCCGAAAAATTGTGACACTCCATTGAAGTATAGGGTTTCCAGTATTCAAAGTTCCTTAATTTGGCTTGCGGTAGGAGTTGACTGGTAGAAATCATAACATAACAAAAAAGCATTATGTACGCTCCATATGATTTTTCTCTCTCTATCCTTATTGAAATTTATTATTTAATAAGTTTTTTATATGATTTATAACCCAATATTGTACGTCTAATTTATAATAGATAAATAATTTTCCTACAATGAATAAAACTTTTTGATTGTATCATTTACTTTACATTATTTATATTAAAAACACTTTATTCTTGACGGAGATCTCCCAATCGTCTATATATTATAATTCTCACATGGCAAATAATTATACATCTTTTTATTGAGATGTTGTTAGGTATAATGACGCAAATTGGGGACTCCAATATGTGTAAGGAAATATTCTTTTTTGACATATCTTTTCAATATTAAAAAGCTAACTCGAAAAATCGAGACACATCTTCGTGGTCAGTGTCGGGCTGGTTTGTAAGACGGACCCCAGCCTGCGCGGGCACCAACCACACCTATCCTCAGTTTTATGACCTACATGTAAAATAGTTTATTCATATCTAGAGAAAAATGAAACAGGAAAATTCGAAAAACGGCCAAGACCACGAGTTGAAACTTTCCGTTATTTAGTTCACTCTCTTCTACATTATTGAGTTCAAAAAATGTATTGCGCTTTTTTTTGTTTTTGAACAGCAAGTATTTATCGATTAATTAAATTGTGGAATTCGATGCTGTTTTTTATTGAAAAAATGATGTTTTTCCAAAAATATTGTTCTATCAAAAAATTTGAAAGTTATTGTAAAAAGACGTTTATTAAAAATTTCTTACAGGCCATATCTTTTAAATGAATTAATCGATTTTGATGTAGTTTTATCGATGATGGATGCATTAAAATCTACATGTCAAAAAATTTTAAAGTTAGTTTGAAAAAGCAGTATTTCAGAAATTTTTGGACGGTGACAACTTTTGAACGAATCAACCGATATTGATCTGCTATGTGACATTCGACATACGTTGTGAACCACTGAAATTGTGTATCTCATTTACTCTTATCGAAAGCTTCTGGGAGCTCCTTAAATTAATAACATCACCCGGGCCCTTCAAGCCCAGTCTGCCTTGGTCGTAGTACAGGCATAGAATATGCAAAAGAAATTTTAGGAAAAAAATTCCTTAACGTGACTTGTGGTGGAAGTTGACTGGTGCAAATCATATAACATAATATAAAAGCGTTATACCCCTCCATGCATTTTTCTCTCTCTCTCTCTCTGTCTTAAAATTTACCATTTAGTATTTTTTGATACGACTTATAATACACTATTTAACACATATTTTTTTATAGCAGATCGAGGAGCAAACAAGCAGATGAGTTACTAGAAAATAGGTGGACACCGCCGCCCATTGACACTTGCAACCCCAGAGGAGTAACTAGTGTGTTACCGACTTCTTGGGTAAGAATAAGATGGAGGGAGAGTGGGCTGGGAGGGGGAAGGGAATGGATGAGAGAGTGAGATGATGGAAGGAGATTGACCACCGAAATTCTCACTCATCGAACGAAATGCAACAGCGGAAGCTGTATTTGTGTGTATTCTGTGAGTCCGGTATTCCACCGTTCGTGTCGGCCCATTTTCGTTCCGACGCCAAGTTGCCTACAGCGCGGCTCTACTACAATAAATTTATAACTAGACGTACCCTGTGCGAATTATTATGCTTTATTACTTTTATTTTCTTTTTATTACATTATATAAAAGGAAATAAAAATACTGATACAATTTTACTTACTTCGACGTCTTTCTGCTTGATTTTCTAGTGTTAATCGCCTAGGCATTTTATTTTATCGTTTTCGTAATTATTATGTAAATAAATCATTCAATTCAATTTAATGAGTCAAAATTTATTACATGTATTCCATTCGTTTTTATTGCACCCTGTTTATAACGTTCTTCTTTTTGTTGTATTTCATTATGAAGCTCAGATGACAAATCGAAGAAATATTTGAACAAAAATTTACCGATCGGTAATCATGTTGACGTTCTTTCAAAATTAAAGTCGTCAGATGGCAGCACATATATAATTTTAATAATTAATTAATTTACAAAAACAAAAGTAATAATATTTTTTTTAGTTGTTGATGCCGGTAGAGTAAGCAATTATCTATTAAATGATATAAAATTTATGTGTAGTAATTGTGAGGTTCTTTCTAAAAAGAGAGGCAAACATCTAAACCTTAGCGTATTAATAAATATGATAAATGAATATATTTTTTTTAATATCATATGAACCGTTTTGAATTTATTCTTTACTTTGCATTATTTATATTGAAAAAAACTTTGCTTCTAACGGGGTTCCACCGACCGCACACTTACTTTTTGTTATATTATATTCCTTCACATATATATGAAATTTTTCCAGAGCCACATCTTGTATTGTAAACTTAACATTTAAGCAACAGCAGAGAAAATAATGGTAGCAGGATTTTTCTCACAACTTTAATATTCCTAAATTCTTTATACTTTACGAAAGTCTTAAGAACATTATTTTGTTCAATTAACAGACTAGGGAAGGGTTTTTTAATGTCGGATCCTGGACTAAAAGGGAAACAAGTTCACTAAAATTAAGTCCGTACTCTTCAAGGTCTTGAATTTATTCGATGCTAATAAGTTACTGCTGAACCAAATAAAATGAAAAGTCTAAATTTTATTTTGTTTAATTTGGTTGTTATCGTTTTCATAATAAGACCTATACAAAAGTTTGTAAAATTGTGTTTTAGACATTTAGATGGAGTGGAATCTACATGTTATAGAAGTATTGAGCTCTCCGATTTCTTAATTAGCAAATAAGGGCATTAATTGAGAGACTGGTTTATTTTAGGATACTTTCATAGCGTAATGTCATACGATGTTTTGCTTTGGAGAAAAAGCAGCTGACATTCCGGTAATATTTCTTTTGCAAATGAGAACAAATTGCGCAGTTTATGAATTTAATTATCGAGAAAGGTTAAAAGTTGGCTTTAAAAAAAGCCTATTGCCATTAAATTTATGTAAATACTACGTACTTACGCGAAGATATTGATAATTTCCATGAAATGGGCGACTTGAACAGTATCAATACAAGAGAAAAACTTGCTGAAATGTGCTCGTAATTCCCAGGTCCACACTGATGGCGGTTAATAATTTTTTTACGGGCGACTGTACATTTTTCTTAAAGAATTCCTAAGCCAACGTAGGACTTAAATAATAAAGTATTCAATAAAAGTATCGCAGTCCAGTTTACGAAATAAAAAAGGCTATTTTTATGGAAATGAAATATGTATATAAATAAAAATATAAACGTTGTTGTTTGTTGAAAATTTTACATTTTCGGAAGTTTTTCATGTTAGTTTTGACACAACGTTGCATTCGAATACGTGCGTATTTTTATATACCTACTAGTATTTGTTCCCGACTTTATACGCATATTATACTACTGAATCGACTGCTACATCGACTTTAAAAATTCCGTCAGTCATAGGAAGATACACAAGTCCCGAGTAATATAGTTCATATTTTATTTTGAAACTAGCTTTTGTTCCAATTTCGTCCAAAATGGAATTGTCACTTTTAGCGAAATCGAAATTAGAAGGAAGACATGGAGTATAGTCGAGAGTCAGAACTGAGACCTTAATCGAGAATGAGACCCGGCTCGAAACTAATTGTAGGGCCGGGCTCAAAATGAAAAGAATGAGCGCGGCCGGAATTGAGGACGGGACGGAGATTGAGCTTGACAGAAAGATTGATCAATATAAAGCACGAAGGAATACATTCTATGTCCACGCGGGTGGAGCTGTGGTCGGAAATCTAGTTCAAACGATGAAAACGCTTGGGTATCGGCGTAATGGATGTAAATTATAAAAATGAAAGAAAAAAGTTCTGAAAGAACGGTTAAGAAATGCCGGTTCTTCGTCTTTTTGTATTTTCCAACTAGTGAAAAAAATTGATATTCAATAAACGCGCATTAATAAATTAAAACGATTCGATTCTTCCTAACCAGTTTGATTTATTATACGAATATTATTTCATTTAGTACATGTCGATGTTTCACTTTTTTGGTTTAATATAAATAATTTGCAGTTGTGAGTAAAGAAATAAATAAAATTCAGTCTTATTAAATAATGTTCGTATTCAGTGAAAAGTTCATTTTAATGGCAACATTATTTTATTTGACAGGTATATTAATCTATCACACGTGTACACAAAGTGGTTGTATTTATATACACAGGGATAAGTAATAAATCTATGGATTCTTCATTAAATAAACATATGACAATTGAAAGCTTTTAGTCCGACTGATTGTTAGCTGTGGATTATATTTTCATCAGGTAACATCGAGGAGATTTGTGTTCTGAGGAGATTTGTGTTCTCATTGTAGTTTACACTAAATCTGAGAGACGTCATTGAACAGTTTCATTAGTGAAATAAACAGTGTACCATTTTAAAAGATCGTATCATGATGTTTTCGTATGTTTAAAAAAAAAAAGTATTTTAAACATTGAAAGCTTGTTTGTAAAGCATAGCAAGTCTCATTCTTCTTCATTTGTATTACCATTATCATAGTAAAATTATGATATCATAGTTAAAGGAAATGCTATACCTTTATTATTTCCGCGCGTAAATACACTCTCTTTTTCTTTTATGTGTATGGACGCCGCAGCTTGTACGTGAATCCAAAACATTTTTCACTACGTTCCGTTATATTGTTATAAGATAATAGTCATATTGTATTTTTGTAAAATAAAATTTTGCATAGAAGCGCATTGTGCCCTCGAATAGGAACATAAGATACATTTTGTGAAAAAAGAAATGTAGACCAGTAGAAAAAAAGATAATTTGTTAGAAAGACCTTAAATCAAAGTCGACAATATATATATCAGACCGTATATCGGCCATCACAATATCAGCATCGGAACAGTACTCGAATTGAGAGCAGAATCGGGACCGGAACTGACATCAAGAACAAATCAGCGAATAAGATCAGAATTGACGGCGATCAGTCGACATCGAAAATGAAGGAATTAATTCACTGTACGTCAAAGAGAGTGACACCGTGGCCATATTCGAATTATAGAAAAAAAAAAATGACTGACAATTGAGCGTTTGCTTCAAGTATTCTTTGTAAAGGGAACACGAAGTGGTATTGATCCAATGATTCGATTAGTACGAAGTGAATATTTTAAAGTGGGCTGCGTCGCGGGGGCGCGGCCACCATTTTTGTTGATGTTTTACAAATTTATAAAGACAACACAATGAAATAAATTACTGGTTCCCTTGTTATTTAGGTTAATTAAGAAAAATGTAAGCAATGAAATAAGCCTCAATGTATAGTATTTATCACCTCTAAAGTATTATTTTTTGTCATTTTATATAAAATTTATGCAAGTATGTTTACCGGTATTCTATGTACACCATGAAGGACATAAAAGACTTCTTTATAGACGAATAATGATAGAAATTGTTTATGGCATTACGTAAAAACTGTTCATGAAATATTTTGATGTTAACTTCAAAGTATAAAGTATTTGTTTCGAAAATTCGTAATATTATGAGTGATTTAACGGACAGACTTATTGTTACAACACACTAAAATCAAATTTCGAGGCTTATAAATTAGTTTTCGTATTTTGTTTTTGGGTATCTCCGTAATCGTCTTGTTGCTGATTTGTGGTTGATTTAATGCTTAAAGCACTTGAAAATACTCTAATTAATGTTTGAGTGTACGGCATAAGAGTGCTGTAAAAAAAAGAAAGAAGAAAATAAATTCGTTTGTTTCACTACAGAGACAAGAGTATAGAGTAAGGTGCATTATTGCTTTTAAAATATAGGCAAAGGATGATCCTATTCTATTAAAAAACTATAACTTAAAACTCTCACTAAGTAAAGGAAGCTAAATGAGCTTGTATCGTGCTAAGATTGAAAATATTTGAAAAATAATAAAATTACTTTTCACAGAACGTTAGTATATAAAATAATGTATGTAATAATTCACAGTAATATTATAAACACGCACGTAATTCCGCTTCTGGTAAACGGTTAGGTTTCTAAGGCTAAGGCAATAAATTGATTTTCATTAAAATTTATATGAAAATGGCTTGAACTCTGGGAAAAGACGAAGGTTACATTTTTTAAATTTGTCTTTGATCTGTAGGTGTATTTATAAGTGAACAATAAAATTCGATGAAATTTGGTATACGGAAAAAAATCACTGTCACATGATAAATTACTTTCTGTTTTTCTTTCTGTTTGGCGGCATGTCTTCTTATTCAACAAAGGTGTAATAAATTTGAATGAAATTTAATGTTAGAACACATACTCGCTTAAATATATGTAATATTTTGGTTATCTGTCTGATTGCCTGCATATTTTTTGATAACGAGACAATTAAAAGTCACTATTTTTATATTATTAAGTTGGCTAAGTTTATTTGGCATTATATGGAGAATGGCTAGCGATATGAGAGAGAAATAAAGGATGAGACGGATAGAGAAAGGTAATAGAGGGAGATGTTGAGTCGGAGGATGAGGGAGAAGGATAGCGAGATAGAATGAAAAACCGAGGAAAAGCGCAATTGAAAGACGGAGAGAAATTACATAAATAATAGGATCACGATCGGTGTTGGCAATGGAGCTGCGGACAAAAGTTAGCATTATATGTAAAAATATATACAATATTGTTTAATGACAATGTGTGCGAATGATGAAGTAACAAAACTGTTAAGGTTGTATGTAACATACCTTAAATTAATTCTGATCTTTGTAAATGATACTAAACGTATACAAATATATTTATTTATTTTAATTAGATTCGCGATGCCTTGCTATCTTTAGTACGTGGGCGAAGAAACACGTGTCGTATGCAAACAGAGTTATATCAATAGATTATACCTTAACCGGGGCATAGGATTTGATGTTACGACGAAATCGATATAAAACTCAAACGAGTTATGCATCTTAAACATTATTTTAATAGATTGTTATATCTATTTGTAGCAGTAACCTAAACATTCATTATCACTTAAATATTATTCGCTGAAATAGATTATCGAAAAGTGTATAACTATAGTATTACACAGTCTGTTTGTCCATAGGTTAGCGTGCGCAAAAGGATGTATAAACAAGCAAAGGTTTGCAATTAATTGTATAACATGTAGGTATAAATAAATTGGCATTTGATTTAAAACTTTAGGGTAAATCGTCCTCAATATAGAGTTTAAATTGAAATATCTTAACATTATGGACTGGTTTGAATGTATCAAATAGTCACCATTTGAAATGGATTTAATTTAAAATGCCGCGATGTTCTATTCAAATACTTCACACAACATTTCATGGGCCTGTAGATAGATAATCTTGAATGCCTTTTGCGTGTGAAGTTATTGTCCCTAGTAGACATTAAACACGACTAATTTTTCATTTTGAGTAAGGGATACACAAGAAATGACGGATTATTTTGATCGAAGATAAATATTCTTAGCCTAAAATTTTTTCGGAAAAATGTCATTATTTTCGATTAAGTAGAAATTTCCTTAAGTCAAGTAAAATTTTTCTGTATCAAGAAAATATAACTTGAGTCAAGAAATTGACTTTTATTTCTAAATAATTTTTCCTTAAAAGTACATCTTTTCGTCTGGGTAAGCAATATTCCAATAATGACTGTATCCATTTTCTGTAAAAAAAAAAAAATGGTTACACAAATAAAGAAAGCGACACTAATGAAGTTCCACCTGGTCCTTTTAAATACGGAATCCTAATAAGAATAACTCGAATAAATGTCCGTGCTCTTCAAACGGCACTGATTCGTCGCTTCGCGTCACCGTTCTGTACCACAGCAGCCGGACGTTTGATTACTTTCATCGAACCGGTAGATTATTCAGAGACGACTCGTTGAACCGATTGGTTCATTTGAATAAATATTCTGAATTAATAAAGGACATTTGTACAATCCTGAATGTATAATTTGAAATATACTTTTTGTTGCTTTGACGGCACGACGATGTAGCATTATTCACGGTACGACCATTGTGGCCAGTGTATATGAAGCGAACAGAGTTTTATTAGTTCATCAAGTGAACTTGTCAAAACTAACGTATAAACGAATGCGTATCACAACATAGTAAAATAGGACATTAATCAGTGAATTAGTAAAATTATTAATAGAATTTTAATTCTTTGCTGAAATTCTGCGAATAATGACACAGACTTAGATCAAATGACATGGATGTTATGAATATAATTTATATTTAATAATGAACTTTACATCTAAAAAACATGTAATAAAATGTCAATTATGAGCAAGTAAGAAAATCGTTAACATACATAATTGGAAACTTGCTTGGGATTTAGTTGGAATTTTATTTTCTTCTATGACCACGATAAATATTATTTTCATGAAAATTTGAAACGGATCAAAGAAAGGTCAACAAGAAAACTTGAGATTAACAGTTTCTTTGACAACATTGACTATGAGATATAAATTTTTTTAAATGTAAATGACGTCACCATTAACTCAAAAGTTTTGGAGCCTAAAGTTACTATGTATTTAGAGTTTATAGTCACAAATGTCTACAAATATGGGCAACTCGTAAATTAAGAACTTTTAAAAATGTTGTCTTTCTTAATTGGGAGCTTCTTATTAATATGGTAATTTGTGTACAGTAAAAAAGACTAGACGCGAGGAAAAAGGTATAAATTAAAACTAAGATAACTTTTACGCTAGCAGCGAACGAAAGCTCTTACGTCAACGCTCCTATTAACATTTTTTTAAAATTCATGTTTCAAAGTCCATTATCATATTTGAAGAATCATGGCTTCGAATTTCATAGTCTAAATTCATCAGATATTTCTTTTTGTAATGTAAAAAAGTAGCGTTTTGCTATTATAAATTACTTTCTCTTGTTTTGTGTTATAGACGAACGGTAGTGAGTCTAGTGAGTCTTCGTTTGAATCCTTCAGGTTCGATGTCTACAAAATGTCAAAAATATTCCATAGACTAGTAGCATTAAAATTATTGGAGACCGCTATCGTAGCCTAAAACGTATCTGTGGAGTGGAGAAATTAATATGACGTCGGGGAAAAGTTTTATCGTATTTATTAAGTGAGAATTTGCAGTAAAATCTTTTTGGTTGTGCTGTTTGTATCTGGCTAGTTTTGATACGATTAAATAGATGATATTTTAAAACAAGAAAAATAAAATTACAAAAGGTGTCCCACTATTTTATTAATGTTTTTCTGTCCACCAAAATGAATTAATTTAAAGTGGAAATTCGATACTTTTTGAAGTTTTATTACAAAAAAGATAAAAATGCGACACAAACCGCGAAAAAAATTCGTGACGTTTATGGACCTCATTCAGTGTCGGTAAGAGTAGCACAAAACGTTTACGCGTTTTTAGTCCAATAATTTTGATGTCAAAGTTGAACCTCTCTCTTTTAGAAAAAGAAGTGTAGGATTGGCATATTAATTCTTACGACAAAGCTGAAGAGCTGCGAAATGACCATAAAAGAGTCATTTGAAAAAAGTTGAATATATAAAAAAAGCTTGATACTTGGTTCTCATAGAAGCTCACTGAAAGAAAACTAAACACTATTCATCAGATGTTGCGTTTCAACAGAAAATCGCAAACTTATTTGCAATTCTTATTGAAACGTAATGAAACCGAACCGGTTTTGAAAATATTGATCCCTGGTGATGAAAAATAGATTACCTATGAGAAGAATGTGCGAATAAGATCACGGTAAAAAGGCAAGCAAGCTCCACAGACTATAGTGAAACCGGGATTAACTCGTAGTAATTTGATGCTATGTGTACCGTAGAATTGAAAGGGTATTATTCATTATAAGCTTTTATTGTAAGGCAAAACCATAAATTGAGATCTCCACTGTCAACAGTTGATGGGACTCAGGTAAGAAGTAGAGAAAAAAAAAAAGCTGAAATTTATTAACAGGATCGGTGTGGTTTTTTAGCACGATAACGCCGGACCACACATATTCAGCCACTCCCCATAATACGAGGGCTGCTATTTATGTATCTGGAACTGGCCACATACAGAACAATATTTAAAGAGTAATTACAACATTTGGAAATGAAACTCCTTGGCCGTAGAATACAGTACGTTTCAGATCACTGTCAATTGTTTTACCATTGTGGCGACATTTTCAAAATTGCGTGTTTTTATCAGTACGAATTTAACTCGTAAAAATTTTCTTGCTATGATTTATTACGATTTTCGGTACGGGCTAACTTAAAAATAATGCATCTACCAACTCACCTCGACTTTTGAGGATGAAGCACTTTCGAAGACCAATTTGTATCACTGGTTTAGTAAGTTCAATCGTGGGCTGTCTATGCTCACGGACGATTTGAAGAAGGTCGCCCTAAATCGGTCGTTGTACCACAAAATATCGATGGAATGCGGCAACTAATAATGTCAGATCGTCAAGTTACATATCGCGAAGGCGTCCCTGGGCATAAATATGACGAGCATACGTAAGATATTACACGAAAGTTTGGACGTAGAAAAAATTTATACGCGGTGAATTCCGCACAACTTGAGCGTTGATGAAAAACAGACTCGATTAGTGTAAAAAACGATAAAAAAACAATCATGGCACGTTAAAATCTATTTATAAGGTTTACACAGGTGATGAATCTTGGATCTACGTCTATGACCCCGATAATAAACAACAGTCAACGGTGTGGGTGTACCAAGATGAGACAAACCCAACAAAAGTGATTCATGCCAAAAGCACTTTGAAGTAAATGGTTGCCTGTTTTTTTGGTATGAATGGACATGTGGTTAGAGTACCACAAGAGAATTGTAAAACTGTTAATTCGGAGTTGTACATGCACAATGACAACACTGCAATCATTCTTCAGAATTATAACACTAGCTGTTACACGTCGATCGAAAGAACTCGGTTTTTGGAAGATAAAAGATGGGATGGACGGGTCATACGATGTACACTTCCAATTTGGCACTCAATGATTTCTATTTATTCCCAAGTGTGAAGAATTTCTATTTATTCCCAAGTGTGAAGAATTTCTATTTATTTCGAAGCGCGAAGAGGCCGTTGATGCATTCGAAATTCACGTTTTGGAGATACCTCAATTAGAATGGAAAAAGTGCTATAAAAATTGATTTCAGTTTATGCAAACGTGCATCGATCATCTTGGCGAATATTTTGAAAATTATAAAACTCTCTGTCCGTTTGTCCGTTTGTGCTCTTATAAATTCAGAACTACTAGCTTGATTTACATGTTGTTTTCTTAATATGGAACTAACAGTTCAAACTAACTTTTATCTAGGGATTTCTTTGCGTTAACATAGAATAAATAATTTTTTATACGAAATGCTTATGCTTATGCTGTTACAAGAAATATTTAATAGTGAAGCAAAATCGACACCTTTGGAATCGTAAACACGATTAACGTCGGGATCAAGCGTGACCGTCGTTACATAATTGAATTTGGCTTTAGTGCGTGTGTTTTTGGTATAATTTGATCAGAATTGCATCAAGGTCATCATAGTGGTTGAGATCGAGAACGGGATCAGAATTGGTATCTCTATAGAGACTGAGTTACTGAAACCGAGTGAGGGCTTAACATCGGAATAGAGTACGATACCGGGGTCATCACTGACAGTGCTATCGGTCGATATCAATAATGGTAGAATTTATTTTCTTTCCATGCGAGCGAAAACTAGTAAATGAATAAAATTTTGAATATCGATTTTGACAATGTACAGTTAAGAATTTATTTTGTACTTTAACAAAAGGTTAATCTCGCTTGTGTGACATTCAATAGTATATACCGTTGGCCTCTGATAACATCTTTTGATCAGTGATATACAATTAAGTGTCGACGTCGTTACCCACTAAAACCAATGGTTCTTTGGCATTTACGTCCAACATCACACGAAAATTGACATTTAAAAGCAGTTAAACGAAAACTAAATTGTATCGTTATTAAGGATTGAAATTGATTTTATTTTTTATTTGTATATGTTTATTAGTAGTATTTCTTGTTTCTTATTTTTTGTTATAATTCGGACACAAGAACAATGTCGAACACCAGGAACTTTTCAAAATATTATTTCTAATGATGAGTTTGGTTGATTGATTTAATATTTTATAGGCGGTAGTAACCACAATAAGTATGACGGTGCAGATGCGATTTATGATTATCTTGTATTAAATATTACAATTTTTATTTTTTATGTCAGTTTTTTGACTTTTGTTAATTAAAAATTTTAAAAAGAACTCATAAAATCATATTTCAATATTTGTCTCCCTGTTGGTATCGATGTTTATGTCAGTTATTGCTATTGTTTTCGATTTGAAATTTGGAAATAACATAAAATTCATTTCCATCATAAATCTATTATATAGTGCTTTTTATTGATACGAAATATCTATAAAACCTATGAATTTAATAAAACTATGAATACATTGATAATATATATCACATCACTTTATTATATCACATCATTCTATTGCTAAATCGAACGATCACTATAATAATATAATCCATCAACTGAATAAAATATTGAAAATTTTTTACATTAAGTGAGCTAAATTAGATGAAATAAATCAGTACTTTCTGCTTGATATTTATTTTTACTTCTTACTTTACGTGCACAATAAAACAATTATATTTCGCTTTTGAGATAATATACACGGATAATGGTAACCATAAGCTGTAAGTTTCGTCAGTCTATTTAAACATGCCAATCTACAAAATACTAGACCGCTTTTTATCGGTTTTGATAATAATGACGAATAATTATCTATGCATCGGCTCCTCCATGGAGAGTAGACCTTACTCAAAGATATGATTCTATTAACGATGATATGGATTTGTTTATAAAGCTTAGCGATAAATTCTTTCAAATAATCTAGGGTTAACATTGTTATTATTGCGTAACGAATATTGTATCGAGTTTGGTTTATACGGAAAGAAAATATAATTTTCATTAAATCCACGTGGCGCCATTTCTATATTTTCATGCAATTTCGTTTCTCAAAGAAGATAACTACGGCACGCGGGAATGCAATGATAATTTCCTTTTATGACTGCAATCAACAGGCATGCGAAGCGCTCGCGCCTGGCCGCTTCCGTATTAGTACAATATCACTAATTCCAGAGGCCCGCGTCACGCAAATACCAACTCGACTAACGTTCAATACTTTATTTGATCGCTATTTATGCTGTTGGTCTACTTAATTAGAAAAAAAAGAACAGAAAGTACTTTAGAAAATGGAAAACGTTCATGTAAAATAAACGTGTCAGGCGTGTTGATTGTTTGATATTGATTATTTGTTCTAGTGGAAAAAAAAATGTTTGTTTTCCTTGCTTAAAAAAACTTGTTAATCTACCGATTCAAAATTCGCATACGGAATGACTGTCGTGTTAGGTATTCATTTACTCCACTGCATAGGCATATCCTTCCACAATCTTTTTCATTTCGGATTTACGGTGATTTTATTATACTGCACAGTTGTCGCAGTTAGGCGACAATCCTTTTTTTAACTTTTCGCTTTCATTACTTCATACAGCATTAATATAAAAGTCTGTAGGTTTTTTAATATTGTTTTCATAGTTATCTCTTTATTAGCTTTTTTCTTTTACTTTCTTATCTTGTATTTATTACATTTCTCAATAATTTCCTAATTTTATTTAGTGTTTCATACAATTATCCGTCCTTACTACTACGTATATTTCATATATAGTAATGTATAATTATACGATGGTTACATCTTTCTTCTTCTTTCTAATAATTTTTTGTCACTTTTATCATACATTATTCAGCTTACGTCAATTTTTGAATTTTACGGCTCAGCCACTCCCTGCTTATTGTTTTTGGGTCGGTTCGAAGCTTCGTCATATAATTTCATACCACAGTCACCACATCCAGCTTATATGTAATTAGCCTGCCATCGGGTGTCTTTTTACTGCAGTGATCACTTCAATAATAGTTGTAACAAATATTATAGTTATGATATATAATATAAAATTGTGTTGGTTAATTTGTTACATTTTCTGGCCAACGCTTCACAAAATTTAGGGTATTTTGTCCTATTTCTACTGTCGACTACGAATTCGCCCATCCACTTTCCCATCTACTCCCAAATCGTTGGGAGTGGATGGGAAAGCGCAATCGAAAATGAAATCAAAACCGATGCCGAGGCCGTGACTCGTAAGGAGTCAAAATAATGACGCAGAGTGAATTTGCAAGTTTAATTAGAAATAATACTAAATATGAAAACACATATTTTATGTTGATGCCGACGAACCTACGCGTCGAAAAATAGTACAAGAAGTTTAAAATAACAACACTAAAGTGGTAAAAAACGTCACGTAACATTGAATTTCTTATGTCAGTTAAATAGTTTAAATATTTTTTTATTCTTGTAGTAGCGCCCTATTTACAAATTGTAGTGATTTAAGTAATAAGAGTGTACATGTATTAGTTTTTTTTGCTTAAAACGCAGTCTGCAATAAAATAAAGACCCAAGTCACAATTAAATAGTTTATCTTGGCATTTTCAACTTCTTAATCGGAAATTTTTCGTATGAATCATCGCAAAATTATCACAATGTGAATAAGTAATTATTCATTTGTTTATTACAATATAGCATTTTAGGTAATAAAAAAAAATTGACCGTATTTTTTATTGGAATTAAAATTTTTATTAGAATTTAGGAATTTATATATTATATTAATATAATTTATCAATATAATATATTAATACAATATATCAATTCTTACGCCTGGCATCGAAATTGTTAAATTTAAGTAAAGATATATGAGGACTTTATTCAACATTATATAGTGTGATTAAATAAAAATTTTAGTCATGAATTCATCATGCACTTCTATCCATTAGCCATAAACTATAAGGTGATACCATATTTCATGTCATTTATTTGTTAAAAGTTGAACGACACCGGTGACATATTAAAAGGCCGATGTCCGTTTTTATTTCAATTATTTACATTACTTTCAAACTTATATGTTATCTTTTTTAGAATCTGTTATTGTTATTTTCAATTTTATTATTTCATATAGAAAATAAAATATTTTAATCACATTTCAGTTAAACAAAGATAATTTCAATTAAACAAGCAAATGCTTAAAATTAAAAAATAAGAAAGGAAGGTATATTATATACAAGTGAGCGACGCCGCTGTCAAAAGGTAGTAAAAACTAAATGTTATTGCAACTTACACCTTGCATTTATCATAGATTATATTAGGAATTGATTACTATATTAGCTGTGCATCACGCTCAGTTCTATGTTCTACTTAATCTATATTCTATATTCTACATGTTCAGTAGAACATACAAACTGATAAGTGGACAACATTCTTTCATCTTTTACATCGAACGATCTCCCAATCCCATTCGATTTTGGTTTTATTCAGATCTTGTTCCCAATTATAATCCTAATTTGGTTTTCGATAAATAACTCTGTATAAATATTGATTTGATACTTCAATTTAATTCAGATATGATTTGCTATGTTATTCTATCGCTAATATAGGGGCCGAGCTTTATGAGTATTAGCGAATAAAATCGGAAAAATATTACCGTAGTCGGCTTTCAAGAAATACGCTTCTAATTGCTAAGATATACAACAAAATCTAGTAGGAAAGAACTCTGTCCGATAAAATAGCCAAATTTATATATAATTAGATATTACTCGGGACTCCGACATCGTGCACGTGAATGAGTTCCCACACCAAATTCGCTGTTACCACTCTGTTCCTGCTCCAGTTTTCGAGTCCGATCGTCGTCTCAATCTAAATATCGACACCGATGTCGCGCTCAATCCCGACTCTTAACTTTTTAAATTTAATTTCGATAGAATCCTAAATGTTTTCGGAATAAAGGGCACAATATGTGTAGTACAATAAGCTCACCTATTTATAAGTGAAATTTATTTCAAGATCAGTTCAATTGTTCCCAAGTTTACCTCGGACAAACAGGAAGACCGGGCATATAGACATAATTTTATTCGGTATTGGTAACATGTAAATAACCCATAGACTTAAAGTGCAACTATTTTGATATCACAGACAGACATTTTATATATATATATTTGTTTCCGACATATTGTTTTTATCTGTATTTGAATCCGTAATTATAACTTTCTTCATTGTCGTGAACAGCTTCTAGTCCATTACAAGCATTGATACCCAAGTTAAGTTGTCAAATAATTCTGGGGAGAAGGTTTAACAAGTTTACAAGTTTTTAATAATTTTGATACAAAACATAAAATATAAACTTACCCTTGTCCTCATGCTTGATAATTCAAGTGATTTAAAGTTACGGATGACATTACGAAGAATATCAGAGTGTCTTCGACGTCGTTTCCTCGCGAGACGAATAAGTTGCAAAGTCGAAACTCGAGGCTCGAGGCGAAATGCGAAAAAAACTTGCGACATGTAATACAAAAGATCCCAAAACTTTTCTATACTAACGAAAACACTTCTCTTTTGGCAGGTTTTTAATAAAGAAAAATATGTACATACTACGTTGCATTTCGCTTGGATACTCAATAACTTTGTCAAACGGTGAATTTTATCAGCTAAAGTCGGCCGCGCCACGAACACGCTCCTGCATTATGTACGAGCCTTGAATTATGAATTATGTATCGACGCCACGCGATTTACGATATTGATTCAGTGTCGATTGATTTATTCTTGTAAAATTTATTCGTGTATAAACCGTATTGTTTAATGAAGTTTATTTTTCGTTGGAATTTTGGTTTTTGCTTAAAACAGGAACGGTGTTGTTGCAAGGAATCGGGTTTGAAAATATGATATTTTTACAGGACTATCTATCATATTTAATTGCTTTACTATTGTTTATTAATGATTTATAATACTTTTTTTAAGGTAGTGCACTCTGAGAACCTACCACAAGGACTTCGCTCATCTCTTTGTTTGTTTTTTTGCCGTGCAGGTTTTTATCTCATAAAAATAGAACATTGTTACAGGTTGTGTCGTCTTCACGTGAATGTTTATGTATATCTGAAAAAAGTAATGAAAAAAAGAATGCTTTGATTGGGAGCATATTATAAGGCTTTTTCTAGATAGTTCTAGAACAGTCAGGATTTACGTGTCTTATTTTGATGTGTTTTGCGTAATAATATCATTAGTATACATAAATTTATTTAAATGAAGTATTAGCTCTACATTAAATTGTCAAATTGGCGTTTAACACTCAATAACGACATAAGAAATGTTAGTGTGTCTCCTGTATTTCATTTTCATAAGTGGGGCATTCTACTTATAGGTGGAGCGCACTATAAGTTTCTGGAACTGGTCACTTACATAAACAATATTTAAGACGTAATTACTACATTTAAAAATGAAAGTATTAGGCCGTAGATTACAGTTTTTTTCATCTGACAGGCAATAATTTTTGCATTGTGGTGTCATTTTCAAAATTGCGTGTCTTCATCACTATGGATTTAAGTCGTGAAAATTTTTGTACTATGATTTTCTACGATTTTAAGTGTAATTTGACAGATTATTAGAGCCTCGCTTGCTTTAGGGATGCTTTTGGCGATGAAGCATCATGAAAGATGACTATTTATAACTGGGTTGTAGAATTCAAGCGCGGTCGTGACAATCTCAGTGACGAATTACGTGATGGTTGTCAGTCCACCGCTATGAACACGATACAACATCGGTAAACATCGATGATGTGCGTCGTATGACGTCGACGTCTAAACGTCGTATCTGCTTGCACCACAACAATGCAATAGTTCTCACACGGCCAAACAGACAAATAAATTTTTAAAGGGGAAATACGTAAAACTTATCAGCAATTCTGCATACATTTTCGATCTGGCACCTTGCTACTTTTTTGCTCGTAAAAATTAAGAACTAGTTACGCCGTCAACGATTTTCATCGTTATAAGAGGCTGTTGAAGAATGTGTAAAACATGTTTCCGAGGTCATTAGGGAAGATTGATGTAAATGTTTTCAAATTTGATTTATTCGTATGAAAATGTGCATTTCTGTTAACGGAGAATAATAAAATAATTTTTGATTATTTTTAGTCATATCTTCTCTTTCATTCCAAAAAAATTCAATGCGTTTTATGTGTCCTACGTATTTACCAAGTTTTTCTTAAACTTAACGTCATACTTACCGATTGTGTGATTAATACAAAGCGGACGAATACAAAATTAGTGATTTTAATATATCTGTTTCATTATTTAAGTTGCTATTTAAATAGAAAAAGGCATAACCAATTAATCTTTAACTCATAAATCTTTGTAATGAATACATTTGTGTAATATTATTATTTTTATTAATATTCAATATGTGTATATTTGTAATTACTAATAACTCATTAGTCTACGACACGAGGTAAGTTTAAAGAATGAAATTATTTTTGTGAATGATGCTGTAGATTATTATTATTATTCAACAAATCAATCCCCAAAACAAAACAAAACACTTGTGGGAGTATGGGAATCAAAACTTGTGGGAGGGTATACCCTTTGGAGTGACGTGATAAAAGCAAACATTGTCCAGTGATTGACCTTCGTAAAGACATACAAAAAGTCGATTGAGTATATTAATTGATACATGAACAAAATCTAAATTCGACCATAGTATTTATTCGCTTGTTTTTAGTTAAGTAGTAATTCTTTTTTAATATATTTCCGTGCCAGCCAAGCAAACACTACAATATACCTAGCAATAGATACCAACTCCAAAAATAACAATAATTGTAAGTATATTATATTATCGCAATAATTTGATTGACTTTTAAGTAGTCTAATATTTTTCATTTTATTTTACTTAGGAGAACTCTAAAAATATTTTGATCATTATTTATTATTCACAGGTATGTGTTGAGTTAAATTTGAAGTAGATGGGTACCACCTGCCTTCTTGCGTGGTAAACATATAGATCGTACCTACTACATATCGATGAGTAGAAAAAGCAAGTTGATTATTAAGTTGTAGAAGAATACACATTTATTTTTTTACTTTTTAATGTATATTATTTTGTTTTGGAATAGTTTTTGTTTTGAAGAGGGTTTTTTTTTTGTTAAAATTTTTGTTTATTTTTTGATTTTCAGTGAATCTGACGTACACTAACTAATTTGTCTGAATATGGGTAGACCTACTAAACATGTTGTTCATAGATAGCACGCTTACTGTAAGCCGTTAAGCAGTTCCATTGATTTGATGATTGAATTACTACTTAACTAGAGAGAAGCGAATAAATGCTATGATCGATTTTAGATTTTGTTCTTATATTAAGGAAACACAAATTTAATACAAAAATCGTAATTTCCTAATATTATTTTAATTCTCTAGACGGTAAAGTGAACAATTTTAGAGATCAAGTTATTTTATGTAGCGAGATAAAAAATTTAACACGTAATTTTAAATTCAATGTTCTGCTAGAAGCCTAGACAGTAATATGATTTATGTCTTAAATACTTATGTTATGACTTAAATATTAAAATATTCATTTTAACATCATCTTTTTATGGAATAATACAATCAGTTTTTTAGCTTCCCACTACGGTAATTGTAAATTTTCTCAGAAAATTCGGAAATACATTGTTTCAATCCGATTTGTGAAAATAAATCATGTTTTCGTTAGGCGATGTCGATTTTAAGATCTTAAAGCTCTGACAGCTTTTATGATAATGTCCGTATGTCTGTTTGTCGGTCTCTCTACCATTCTCCCTTTTTTCTTTCTCTCTCTTTCTCTCTCTCTCCGTATATTGGGGTATGTGTTTATAATGTTTATAAATTCTCTAAGTTTTAGTGAATGTACTGACTTAAATCAGACTAGTGGCATTCAAAAAGGATTTATTCGATTGATTTAGAATTCATATAGATTAAACATTGATGTTTCAAGTGGTTTTGGAATAATTTCAGAATAAGCTTTTTTCGAAAATGTAATTTTTCGTACATTTTGAAATAATGATAAAACAACCAGCTCCAAAAGCAAATCAATTCTCTTCTCGAATTACGTCAATCACCGTAAATTCCTATGGAAAACGTTCAATTTCATCAAGAAATATTGATAGAAAAAAATCCAAATAAGGTTTATTCACAATATTTGTGTTTTCTAATTAAAAGTAAGGTTCATTGCATCGGGAGAGTTGATTAAACTTTGGAATATCTCAAAGCCAACACATTTTTCCAAAAATATTAAAACAATCATAGTAAGAAATCCTTATTAAACATTGTCGAATACGGCTAAAACCAATTAAAATTAGCCAATTTAACTGAAAAACATCGATAACAAAAATGCGCTTTCTTAAACAATTTCTTAAAATGTTAATTAAATAAAATTCGGTTCACGACATAGCAAATAATTTTACTTGCATACTTTTTTCTTATAGAGCTCGATTTTTTGAGTTCAAAAATTGGTTTATAAGTTCAACAGTTTTCCAAATATTTTATAGAATTTCAATATTAAACAAGATTGACATCTGGATATTGCATTATTCAACCAAGTTAAAGACAAAAAAAGATTGTTATTTTAGCGGTCTACGGATGCATTATCACCCGTAGTCCGCAGTCACACTTATTTAGACAATAACCTAATCGATATACACTTGTGTCACAATTTATAATATATGTAAAATAAAACCAATAGGACGGGCAAAGTCGTGAAAAGTGAACAAGCCATTGCTTGTAGCACCAAACGAAGAAGGATCGATATACAAATTCAGAAATATGATCATAGTCGACAGTAATGATCACAGCGGTTACGCTGAATTTATATATAAAAGTTGATTTAGGATATAGGAAAAACTCAACACAAACAGTGCCTCTGAAAGTTAAACAATAATAGGTATTGGCTTTGTAAGTTTAATGTAAATAGTAGGTAACAGTTGATCACAACTTTGTCGCGTCAGGGGACCACTGATTAAGAGACAGACCCAAAAATCATATACTGATGTAATATTTACTTATGATGCCTACGTAGCTTACTTGTACTTAAAATTAACACTTAATCATTTTTAGTTGTATTCTCTTACCTTATTTATTTACTTAGCCTATTATATAAAATTGTACAATTCATATCAGATTATATATTACAGACACACGGATTCCCAAAGGTAATGATTGCCATTATAGGTTTGATATACTTTTAATATGAATATATTAGTTCCATATGCCATTTAAATATAATAAATTTTCACGTTGAAAAAAAATTAAAATTATCGTAAAACGTTAGTTGCAACGACTGAAATAGGAAGTTTAATTTTTGACAATTGATGTAGGTCGATTTCAAATACTACCAAAAAATGAAGATGCTTAATATATGTTATTGTGAAACTAGTTGAACGTAGAAAATATTGAAAGGCGTTTAACTAAGTAATAAAGAGAGGAGTTTTAATAAATATATAAATTGTGAATATTTCATTTATTTACGAGCATAATTTTATTAATGGCAAGAGTCTCAACCGTATTTGTATATTTTAGGTGACTCTGCTTTCCACAAACCTTGTTGAGTTGATTATCGGCTTGGGCTAGTATCATCTCGCAGCCTTCGCGGTCAACGAACAGCTTTCTGGCCTGGAGTTTCAAGTGGTAGGTGCGCTCGGAGAGCGGCGCGGAGACCAGCCTCTGCAGCGAGTCGGCGGCGCCGCCCAGGGCTACCACGTCCGCCTCCACTTCCTGCAGGAGCGACTCCCACGTGTGGAACAGCGACGACGGGCAAGAAGCTCTGTTGACAAAGAATTGAATTAGTGAATTTAAATTTACAGAAATAGTTATATTTTGAATGCTACAAATGTAAGTTAGGAAATATTGTTGTAATAATAACATTTTTTTTTAATTTAACACATGCACATTATATTATACTTTATATATTATATCGTCCTAATTATATATATATGCAATGTGTGATATATAATGTTTAATTATTTTTTTCGTTGTTATTACGTAAATATATATCAGCCCAAGTGCGTAAAGAAATATCTTAAGAAGTGCGGGCAATTGGCGGTTAAGTACCGTACCATAGGCTGTCAGATGTATGATTATTATAGGTAGATATCCACGTAAATGTACGTATATGGAAGGGATATCCATAGGCTTATTGAGAAAGAAATCTTTAGAAGATTCAATTGTGGGCCTATGATCAGGGAAGTATGTGCTGATAGATTCATAGTGGCATGCAGCAATTAATGAGGTTAACAGTCCGGAACTAATCGGCGATAGTACTGCTAGCAAGAGAATGACTTCCACTAATCAGTACTGTACTACTTTTGGCAATTCAAAATAAATAAAACGCTAACGTAAATTCAAAATTATTATATTGAGCAAATTATAGTAAATGTAGCAAACTATGTAAAAGAATATTGCGTCTCTTTTCAACGTAGTGTTTTTGTGCCTAAGTCTGAAAATGCTAAAATAAGAGATAACAAATAGAATAACAGACCGATGAAACAATGTCGATAAGGTTTTTCCAAAAAAATCCCTTTTGTTTGAAATAAAACCTACGTTTCGTTTTGTCAAGTATTACACAAGCTGTAAAGCAATTTTATTGTGACATATAATATCATTGTAATGTAAATAAATTGTGTAAGGAATAGTTTTATAAATATCAACATATATAAAATGCATTTACATGTAGTAAAAATGTTGTTCGCCATGTACGCGGCATTAGCGTCGTTTGGCGTGCATGATATATTCATAACTTATTCAATATTTGTATGATAAGGAAACGAAAAAAAATTAGTTTATTTTCTTATTGAATATAACTTTTTAATATAAGCTTGTTTCTATAATATGTCTAAGGGAATAGTTTTGTAATATTTCATTTCTCTTAAAGAAAATATATAGGTTATGTTGCTGTTTTCTAATACAGTCGTGGCAGTATATGACCAATTTTCTTAATAATTACTTTAATTTTATAAAATAATTATCTGCCCAATTTTTTTCTGTTATTGTTTGTTCAATTAACAATTAGTCTTAAAGAAATGTATTTTCTTGGAGTACTCCATTAGATAATTTTTGCTGTGAACCTTGTTTTGAAATGGGTATAACAAATAACGCAACTGTATGTTTTATTGTCCATGAAACAATTCTAGATTCATTGTAATTAAGGGTAATAATGGATGTAAAGTACATCACTTTAAACTTAACGAAAAATTTTGTCATTGTGGTATGCATAAAAACTATGTCTGCCTAAAAAATACTACATTGTCATTGTGGTATGTATAACAACT
Organism: Eumeta japonica; assembly: GCA_005406025.1. Classification (NCBI taxonomy): domain Eukaryota; kingdom Metazoa; phylum Arthropoda; class Insecta; order Lepidoptera; family Psychidae; genus Eumeta; species Eumeta japonica. The sequence goes on along the minus strand of BGZK01000069.1, from coordinate 287,524 downwards.
ATGTCTGCCTAAAAAAATGTAGTAAAGACTGTGTCGTAAGACTACATAGAATGTCTTTGAAACGTGTGACGGTCAAACCGTTACTGTTGTTCAATGTGTTCTACCATTGACGTCTTTCTGATTTCTGATTTCAGAGACAAATCAACTTTTACTGAGCAATATCTATCCGTTATTTCTCAATTTACATCAAAGTATATCGTGCCCCATTTCAAAAATAATGAAAACTATATAAATAGTTGACGTCAGATTTATTCAAAATGCCCTCCTACATTAAAAAAGAGGCGTCTGTAAATTCTTCATATCTTTATCACAGAGTGCGTTTAGGTTGTTTTCATTTCCTACCACCATACACCTCGCGCATAAACAATACAATGATACCCAAAATAGCCTCTCACCTAAATTAAAACTGTCCCTTGAAGATTCCAAATGTGTCGAGCAAACAGAGAATTACCGTTTCGCTTGACGACGGAATCGGGTCAGCAGACCGGCTAACAATACGAATTCGTTACTTAGTCCCGTACTGTCGTAATATTTTTAATTCGGAACTCGGCCGTTTCCGAAATAAAGCCTACACGTATTTACGAGAGGCGGCCCTCTCTTAATATTGAACACCCGCTAGCCGAGTTCAAGCTTTTGACGTGCACGACGGTGGGCGGGGCCGGCGAGAGTGCACGCTGTTCAGGCAAATTGGGGTCACAGCGCTCGAGGCTCCAGCGGCTCTCGAGAGCGACCCGCGCGCCGCCGGCTGTCGCGGCCGATCGGGGCCGTGGCGAAGTTTCAATCGGATTCCCATTCTGTTTTTGCATCCGTCGTATTCGTCGAGCGCCTCGATTTACGATAGAACTTCAGGTTACGATAGATCTATTTATGATCATTAAAATTCAGAAATTGATTGGAGCGTGAGCTTCAAATATTCTGATCGTCAATTCATTTTATCCGTTAAATCATATTTGCCTATTTACTATGTTATTCTAGACTGCAAAGAAATTGTCCGACATCTTGAAACAGTATCCTTAGACGCGAATTTTCTATGAATAAAATGTGTAGATGTAAATATCGATACATCAATCGGTGTAAAATATTGATAATATTCCTGACTACGTTATTGATTGATTTTATTTATTAAATAATTACTTTCTGATTGATAAAGCAAAGTTTTATCACTTAGGTACAATTGATTGGATTTAGAAAGTTTTGAGTGAACTTAAGTGTCTTATATTTAAAAAAATAAAATATAATTGACTCAAAAATGGGTTTAGCTCAGCATTTTCTTTAGCTCATAGCGGCATAGATCTACCTGAACCATATAATTACTGGATGGATTAAAATGTGCGCGAAGAATTTAGCAAGCAGGGAATTTACTTAAAATATTAATTTCCAACAAATAATAAATGTAATGAACTCAGCATTTAAGTGAAATTAGTTTTAGAAGCTCTTGAACGATATGAAAGAAATGCATAGCGATGGTTTGTCACTGGAAGTTATTTTAGAAAAAATGAGTAGACAGTGTCGTCTACACAATCGTAAATATTTTTATATAAAATTGTTTATGGTTGTTGTTTATGTGAACGAATATATTTTGATAAGGAGTTTAGGGCAGGACTTTTTTTGGAGTTGACTCCTTGAAAATCAATTTTCATATAAGGCACCCTATGTAGAAATGTTATGAGAAGTGAAAAATACAAGCGTTAACTCAAAACCTTATATTTTTTTAATAAATATTTGATCGTTCCTTCTACTTTTGACACTACCTTCAATGGTAGAATGGTCAAACGGTCTAAGGTACTGATTAAAGCACTCTTCGCAAGCGTGGGTTCGAATGCCACCTCTGCCAGACTTTTTTTTAATTAGCATTTATAAAAATGTTTTCAATAACTTATAACATTATTATAACCAAAACTAGGAACTATTATTTCATATAAAGTATATAATATTATAGTTGGATACCATCAATGAATTTGATAAGAATTAATTATAATTTCAGAAAATTTTATTTAGGCGTATGGTTTTCAAAAATTTGTAACAGCCTTTCAAGTAACATGATTTAGTTATATTTTATATTTTTCTTATATTCTATATTTTATATTATTATAATTTATACATTTTATCGTAATAATATGAATAAATATGAATTAAATTATAAACAAGCTTTCACTATTATAAAATATATGTTTATTTATTGCCTTGCCCTATATAATATATTCAAAGACAATCGTACTTAAGGAGTAAACTCCAGTCGCGCGTTGAAGCTGACACATGCATTTTTTTTTCTGTAATGTTGTAGTAAATAAATACAGCAAAATTATTTTTCTAGAATTTGAATTGACTTTATGACAATTAAGTATCTTGTTAATGTCGTTATTATACTTTTTAAATAATTGTTAATTCTTGATTCGTCAGTTAGTCAGGGTTAGAAAGTATCTTATTACAATCATTTACGTTTAAAATTTCTTCTTGTATGAATTTTTATTTTCCGTCCGTATTAACGGCTCAGTCGTCCAAGCGCTCGGGTAGAATGGGCCACTCGGCGATAGGGGTTCACGGCGCGGTTCCTATGGCGACCCGATAACGTCAAAACGACAAATTAATGTACGAGGAATGAAACCTAAAACAGATTTATACTCTTGTTTGTACATGCGTCATGTTAACGTCACGGACAGGTTAACGCTAACGAGCGTCACGGACTTGAGAGCGAGATTTCGTATGGTTCACGTTTTGAATTCACGTTTCAACGGCCGGTTGAATTATAAGCACATTATCACCTTTTCCATTATCATGTCTATGTCTTGACCGCACATCGCGCTGGAAGTACTAAATAGATTTGATTGATGTTTGGCATTATTATAACAGGGACTATGGATTAACACCGCATATATTTTTCATTACGAAAATCCAAATGGTTGCTATGGATAGACAATAATTTATATTATAATTAAAAATTTCAAGTTGTAGGGGAGTATAATTGAGTACCAGACCAGGATCAAAATGAAAGGGTAAGGTTGGGAATGAAATTAAGAACGGAGTCGGAACCGAAATCGAGTGTGGGATCGGGATGAGAATCAAAAATGAAACCGGGGTCTAATACGAGACAATACTGGGATTTTAATTGGGAGCAGTACCGCGAATGGGATTGACAGTAAGATGATCTATCGACACGGAAGATGAACGAATCCAATGTGTGTTGAGATTGCGGACGAAGTCACTGGCAAAAAATAGTCATGATATAAATTGTAAAACAAAATGGTAAATTCTAATCGTAATGGTAAATTAATATTATAATGACGCATTTCAAGAGCTATGTATAATCTATGAAATAAAGATATTTTTAAATTTGAATTTAAATTTTTAATTTTTTGCCTTAAATCTCAAACAACGATACAAATTTAGTTTACAACTCCTAGAACGCATGGTGGTGGCCACGGCTACCCTCATGGAAGTGATTGGCTAAAATTTGTATTAAAAAATTTAACGCTACACTAGAGCACGAACGCACGCTATGTTATAATGCTTTAACGCAGCAATATTTTTTTTACATTCTATTCAAATAATTGGCGTTTATCACGTGACGAATTTTTTTTTCAATCATTTAGAAAATACCACTATTTGTTTACTTTCAAAAAAGTACTTTATGGTATTAAATGTGTTTAAACTGGATGACGATGCTAAGAGACCAGACATGTTTATCAGCGAACGAATTTATTTATAACTAAAACTATTCTCTGGCAATAGATATAATATAATGAAATAAAATCTGTCGAGAGCCGGCGTGCTCACCTTGCTGGCAGCTTATAAGACGGACGGGCAGCGGTTAGGGCCGGCCGCTGGTCGTGACCGTGACCGTGACCGTTGTGTACTTACAGGTGTGTGCTTCAAACTCTCATTTGCATTCATTAATTGTTAACTGTTAAAGTTAGAAATGAAACAAGTTAAAATTTCGGTAATCTTAAAGATACTGGCATTTGTGACATTCAATTTACTGTCACAAATGTCAATATCTCAAAGATTAACTCAGTTAATTGTCCTTTGTGAAGTTAAAACAGCGTATTTTGTCGGGTTTAGCTTTTAACTTTAAACAGTTAGCGGTTAATCATTGCAAAGGAGAGTTTGAAACGCATATATGTTAGAGTACGTTGATGTCGAGATGTTTGTAGATTGTATATAGGAATGGATTTGTGAAAAGCATCTATTAATCTGTGTGCCTCAATAAAAAACATAGGTTTGATAAAATATCATATATAAAGAAACAAGTGTGAACAAACAGCAAATATAAGCATTTATTACGAAAGAAAAGTTTGATGTTTTTTTTGTGCCATAAAGTGCCATAAAGCAAGATACAAATTAAATATGATTTAATTTTATTGTGTCAGTTCTTTGACACATTCTGTAGAGGAAAATTATTCCACAATTTTTCCTCAATCTCAATGTTAGACAAGTTTTTAAGATCCAAATTTCAGATTGATGGTTTTTCTCGAAATTTATATTAAATCTCAAATTTACATTTAAAAAAATATCTTTATTTCTTAGATTAAATAACCCTTTAAATATGTTATAATATCTTAAAAATTTATAATACATCAACATTTTTACACTTCTTTTTAATAACCATTCTTTTATGAAACCTCTCTTCTGCAATCTCTTGAGAAGAATGAGCAACAGACCTGAAGATAGCTTTTCTCAAAGAAAAAATGTGCAAAATTACGATTAAATGTAAGACTTTTGGTTTTTATAACGAGATAAACCTGTAGGAAGTCGATTTGATTACATCAATGAATTTTTATGCTCTAAATATTCGGATATGGGATGAAATAAACACAATTTTTTATAAATTTGTTTTTCTTAATAAAGATTTTAAATTTGTATAACAGTAAACTTTATATGTTCTCCAGAATCTTATTGAACACGTGCACATATGGTGCTCTAAATGAATTCTCTGCCGAATTGAAGTCAAGTAACCTACAAATACAATTAATTTTTGTCTCTGGTATTGACATGAAACATATCGTTATTTTTCATGAAATAATCAAATACCACAGTTAAAATTCCAATGCTCTTTCGTCGGGGGGTCGTAGGCTGTTAACAGCCATTATAGCTAATGCGTTGATAATCTTGAGTTCGATGGTTAAAGTGTTATTCAAAGAATGGAGCAAATGGCACATATTTATATATTTTATAATAAACTTATATATATGTATATATTTTTACTAACGCCTGTTCCCCAAAAGAATAGACAGAGACCACATGTTTCCACATGGTGCGATCTTTGCACATCTTTCTTGCTTTGCTCTCATTCATCAGTCCCTTGATGCAAGCTCGTTGATTTTAGGTGCTTAAATTTAGCTCTTTTGAACAGGCTTCTAATTTGGTATGATTTTCTATGCAGAAACAATGGCACTACACCTGCTCGTTGGTCACATCGTGTGTGGGTTCAGGATTTAAAAATGATGTTCTGTGATTACCATGAAGACCATGGACCAGTGGGCCAACCTCGTCCGTTTTTATTTCTGATTAGTGTTAACATTACGTATATATATATATATATATATATATATATATATATATATATATATATATATATATATATATATATACACACATATTATTTGATTTAATTGAGGAATAATAAATTTTACTAACATTGTGCTTTCATACTAGAACTGGTCAGAAAGTTCCATTATGTTTCTTTAAAAGCAGGACAGAATATATGTCTTTATAGTTATAAAAATATGCGGACAAAAAAAAGTACATGAAAATCAAAGTCTGAATTCACGTGTTTTTATTAATTTTACATTGACATCAAAAAAAATCTGTAAAACTTTTGATCCTGTTGGCCATTCCTAAAACTTTCCGTTATGATATTTATCGATGTGTTTTAAAGCCTCTTGAGTTATATTGAATATATTGAAAACGTTTATTGAAAAATATGTCTCGAATGATATTTTTTGAACAAATGAACCGATTTTGGTGAAATTAGCAACGGTAAACGTTGTTTTTTAAGGAGAAGAACTAAATACAATTTGAATCTATCGGTAAGACAATTTACAATATATTGTAAAAAAACACTTTTTAAAAACTTTTCTGCAACTAACAAATCAATCTATTTTCGTTCAATTTGCGGCAGTCGATGCCATTTAAGAAAAAGAGCTGACTAGGTTTTGGTATCGAATGGTAGAGTTTTTTATGTTATTTTAAATAAACATTTTTCAGAAAAAAAAAATTTTTTGGATTCCTCAAAATATACCAGCCGAAATTAGTTCAAAGTTTCAGGAAGTCTAAGGGCATTACTTTTAAATATCATAAACCGAGTTTCGATCAGATAATCCGTATAAAAGTTATGAGAGGTTTAAACACACACGCACGCACGTACGCACGTACACATACAGACATCCCTCGGAAAATAGAAAATAGATTCCTAGGATCTTAAAACGTTAAGGTCTAATGAAAACTCGATTTTCAAAAATCGGGGTTAAAACACTAACTATCCAAATTTATGAATTTTTTTTAATTTTCTCAGCGGAAACTTTAAATTGTATTAGAGCGCAAGTTTTTTTTTATCGAAAATTTTTAAAAGCTAATTGTTTAATCATGAAATTCTATTGAAGAATCTGTCTTCTATTCTCCTTGTAGATAAACTTGGTTAAGTTATCGTTCCCTTCTAGATAAAAATATAATAGCACAAACCAATACTATTATTCGAGAGGAAATACGATGGCCAACTCACGCGGTTTGTCGTCCACAGAAGGAAATTGCACCCTCGTCGATAATCGCTCACTTACTTTTCTTGGTGAACTTATTACTATTTAATATTCTGTAACTCGATTGTTTGTTTGCTCCTGTTTCTAATACAACAAGTAAGCGTTAAGTTTGGTTTTTGATCGATATTAAATCCTGCTAAAGTGAGAACTTATCTGTTTAAAGGAAAAAATTTAGGCAACGGTTGGCCTAGTAGGCAAGCTCAACATGTCCGCATTATATTGAGCTGTAATAATTTCGAGCTTGCAAACGGGTATAGATTATTGCTCATATTTTAGGACTCAAAATTATAAGCGTTCTATTCTAAAATTATTATAAATATAAGTAAATTTTTTTTTTCAGATATTTTTCCAAAGACGTGTTTTGCCAAAAATGAATATTTTGAACGAGGCTTGTGGCATTTGTTGCAATTTTTTGAGCTAACATAGTATGTTGTAATTTTTTGAGAACTTTTTGATAACGGTATCTTTTAATCAATTTAACCGATTCCTTCGAGTCTCTCGACATTCGACGTAGTTTTTTAAGTGAAACAATAAATTTTATTATCAAAACTGATCAAAAACTCATGTCATGAAATCTATAAATATTATTATTTCATAGAAAATTTAAATGATTACGACTTCGTACTAAAAAAAAACATGTTTTTTTCTCAATGTCTTTCAACAGTCTCGATGTCTGTGTTGAGAGCACCCGACGGAATTTTATGAAGAACATAGGGAATTGCATATTTAAATATATCGGTTAAATAATTTCGAAATTGTTTGGAAAAACACATTTTTCAAAATTTTTTTAAATTTTCCAAAAACTAAAAAATGGATATACGTCGAATTTTCAGAAAATCTAAGATTGTAATAAGTAGGTCTATTCGTTCAAAATATATACAAACTTTCACATGTATAACCACCCTTGTATACATGCACGTACACATACAAAGCATGCACGCAAGCAAAGGCATATACGGATATCCACCTGGAAGAGATCGGAAAAACATTGTAGGACCTCAAAACGTAGAGCTTCCAAATGAAATATAATCTTAGAAGCAAATAACAGAAAAAAATCCGCAGTGCCTGGTGATAAGTAGAAAAAGGTTTAACGCAACTCCGAAGAAAAGTTTTCGTCCTCACTGTAATGGAAAAAAAAGGTAAGAAATACGCAAATGAATATCCCTTTTGATATAGGATGAGGCATTCAATTTTACTTTCGCGAATTGTGTTTTTACGAAGTAATATCGTCATATACGAGAGCGTACCTAACATCGCTCTACGTACCTTCCCTTGGTTATTACGGATACGATTTGGAAATCCATAAGACATGTTCATGTAAAATAACACATGTCTTACTTCAATGTACCAGTACGCATTAGCATTATTATTGATTGTTTAGAATGCTTTGATCAATTCTATAACATCTTACGTGCCCAGAAATTAATATAGTCCTTACAGGACGGTAATTACAGTAACACAGTAATTACAGTCTTGTAACCATTGTGCTTTCAAACCTTCAACTTTTATGTTTTGGGCGTATATAAAGGATGGTGGTGGTCGGACTATTTTTTAAATCGTTTTCTATGAACACAACATTTCACATCACTTTTCAATTTTATTAGACATAATTTCTCGTCTCTTACGACAAATTTGTTTGATCGGATTAAGTTGAAAGGTTGTTAAACATATAAATTTATATGACATAAACACGAACCGTAAATAAATGAATTTTGAATAGGGGTTATAATTTTTGAAGGGCAAATTAGAAAATAAAAAAAAGTTTTAAAAATCGTGTCGTATAAACTAAAAGGCTTGTGAGTATCCAATATATATTTGTATTTTAAAATAAACATTTTTTTTTTGAGTACAGGAAAACATTCATCATTCTTTCCATATCTCCAAAACTATTTACAGATTACAGTATAACCTATTACAAGTCTGTGGTTTAAAAAATATTATAAAATAAAGTTTTAACTTACTTTTGCAGTTGTTTTAGTTACAACAAATAAAAAAAAAACATGCTAGATAGCACATTCATATTCATAATACTGAACCCTCTTCACACGACTTTAAGTCTTGCTTGTCAATTTATTATGGATAATGTGAATAATATAATTCATTACTATATTTCTGTATAATATATACAGAAGAACTTAAATTTTGATGTTGCTTTTAAGCTGATTAATTCAAACTGAAAGATTTTTAGAAACATGATAAAGTCCCTTAAAGTTCTCCAAATTTTGTGGTAGCATATCATTACACTTTATCAGATGATAGGGATTGCTTCCATATTGTCAGTAACATGACAAAGCATTTGACAATAGTGTGTGTACTTATGTATACATATGTATGTTGTTTGTATATCAAGCAACGCTTTATCGTAATAGAAATTCTTTACTACACTTTGGTTAGCTAAGTGAATAACGAGTATTATTATTAGTTACTAGCTGGCCCGGCAGACGTCGTTCGGCCCTCTCTCTTTTCTTGCGGGTTGCTTACTCGTGTAGTTAATGCCCTCAGCTCCGCCAGCATGGACGTCGAATGTTCATCTTTTGTTTCGATCGACGTCAATCTCGGTCACGTCTCGATTTCGATTCCGATCCCGGTCATATTCTCGATTCTGATCTCGTCCCTACACTCGTTTTCATCATCAGCCCGTCGTGATCGATGGGTTATAGGTACGCATAGGCGCCAAGCACTCTTACATTGATTTTATTTTTATAGATCTATTATGTTTATTAAAACTAAAATAATTGTAGTAAAAATAAATTAAATCTGAAGCGACTTTATTTCGAATTTAATTATTAAGTTGTAAATGTGAGCTTCCTTTGCACTCACTCCTTTTCTCGCTAACGGTACAAATTCTGTTTCAGAATTTGAATATTAGGTTTAGTGTTTTTCATATGAATCTGTGAATTTGTATGATTTAATAAAATTAGACGCGGTACGTTCGAGACGTATTTAAAAATATTTAATATGCAAATACAGCTTCATTCACTATACAATTTGTTGTATAACTACGTACTTATTGTAGTGGAAGTCTTTCTGTAGTCGGTAACCAGATACCCCGCAACCAAATACAGCCGAGTTTCCTTTAACCGCCTTATTGCAGGCTCTTGAGCCCAAACAGCCGTTCATCTCCTAAAGTGTCCATCAAAACGACAAAGGTCATTTCTTTTTTCGCCCAAAATGGCCGAGACAGCGATCCTTCCCCTAAGAAAGGACGCCATTTCCATTACAACGCTTGTAATGTACTTACCTATTGAAAGAAAAATCATTAAATAGAGCTCGGCATGAAAATAGTGTATTTATTAGTCCAAGTTTATATTTTACCAACACGTATGTTGATACCACTACTTTTCTTAGAGTAATTTAATTTTATTTTTTTTTTAAAAACCAGTTACTATGTAATTGTTGAAGGATTACTATTTTTAATGTGGACTTTACATTGTATAAACTGTGTCCGCGACTTTCTACGCGTGGACTTTCTTGTATGAATCAATTAAATTCCTGTCAGCCGATTTTGATGAAGCCTCTTATTATGTTACAATCCCTAGATCACCTGCAATCAGAATTTGGCAAACGTTTTCAATACGACTTCTTCTACATTTCTGTTTGAATAGATTCAGTTTTGATTTTATTTCTTTTAGTATAAACTATTTTATTCGATTTTATTTACTTCACCACACGTTTCCGATTTCAGGAACCAACCAGGAGGTAGTATTTTTTTTCTGGAAAGCTTCGCTGAACGAATGCTTTACTCGTCATGTTGAGGAACGTGCAACCGAACGAAACGAATGTGTCTCGCGAGGAAAGGCATTTAATAGTCTGTTGGGCAAAAACTCTGAACGCTCCACGATAGAATTAAGTGCCTTCTGACGTCTTGTCCATTTTTGAAGAAAATTATAAAGGAAAAGCCGCTAGAGATTGCGTAATGTAGTAGACAGATAACAAAAAATATTTAATTTAAGTTAAGGAGCACAATTAAAAAAGTATTTACACAACCTGTAATACGAACTATAGAAATAAGATTTCATATGGTTTACTTCTCAGAACTACTTCTCAGAAGCAATAATTGTTTTTTTTTAAACGGTTTATTATATTTAATTTTAGATTAGTTATGTAAATATATAGCAAAGTAATAAAATAAAAAAATACTTGGCTAACTTCGTTTTCGCGTAAAGAAATGTTTCAAATACACGTTATATTGGAAATTAACTTGCCGATATTAAAAACGTCGTTGAGTCCCATGAGAAGTAAATAAAGAAATAGGTATGTATTTTTAATCAATCAGAAGTAGGTAAAATTCATTGACTGTAATGGAAATCGGAAATTCTCAACCATGGGAAATATTTTATTAGCTTAAGAGGGTATCAAGAGGTTTCATTAGGTAAAATAAAACCTTTCGTAATACTCTATAATTTTATTATTTATATTGCTTTGTACTGAGCGAACTTAAGTAGTTTTAGCTGAAAAAAAGGTAGAAGATAGGTCTAAATGGAATTAAGTGATTGATGTTGCTCGCAATAGCTATTGAATGTTTCATAGTTAACTGGTTTAACTCCATACAAGTGTAAGTAATCACGTACCCTTGAAATGGGGGCTTCTTCAAGATGTTTTCCTTTGTTGGTTGAGAGTTAGTATTGACTAAATAAGTGTAGTTATTTTTTTTAAAGCATATTCGAAGGGTGCTCTTAACTCCTGAGAAGACCAGTGCTTTGCCGGCTTCTTGGCTAGAATATTTGAGGGAGGGCGGATTTCTGGAAAGTGAGTGCTATGATGGAGGGGCGAGTGGGCCGCTCCAGCAAGCATATTCAGACAAAATCGTTTGTACAGGCTCGGCATCGACCTCACGACCTTCGGTTTGAGAGTCGACAGATTTATCACTAAGCCACCTATGTTTCATGTAAGCGTTTTACATCTAAAATAATTTATATTAAATATTTTTACATAATTTAAATTTAGGGTAATTTTTAATTCAAATAATTCTAAATAAAGACATATATTACAAATGTGTAGTATTTTACTTTAAAACATTGCTCTACTGTTTTTGGTAATGCGGCAGAGATCCTAATTTTTAGAATTCTATCAGAAAATATCACTCAGTCAAGAGATTATTTTATGCAGAATTCATGATTATTTTTTGATTAGATTATAAACTTTTTCATGGTTTGATATTCCATACCATAAATGTATAATATTTATTTTCCGAGAAATTGCTACAGCCGTTATTATGAAATTACGAAGTTCCTTATTTTTAATATGAGTTTTGCACATTTCTGAGTTCTCTAAAATTTACCTAATCGGATTGTTCCAACGATGAATGTCATTATTACGCCAGTAGTTACTCTAGCGGAAGGAAGTTAATGGAAGTCAGGTCGCCCTTAATGTTAAGTAATTTGCCTTTTGTGTAAGAAAGGACTTGTCTAAGGTGAGGTAATTCGGGAACTGAATAATTCAAAATTATTGCTTTGGGAGACGCTATTTCGCATCGGGGAGAATTAACAGCATCTGTCTTAACGGATTTATTTGAAATACTAAAGCATATAACTGTCGCCTGCAGGGTTTAGTAGACGTAGACCATAGAAAGCAGGTTTCTTGTTGATGTAATAAGATCCGTAACATTTTTTTACTGTCCATTAACTCATATTGCAACTACAATTATATACAATCCAATCTAGAAAAATTGGCAGAGGGAAAAACTCGAATGTAATTCGTAATCTTTTCAACATGTGAACGTAACCCCTACAATAACCCAATAATTATGGAGCGGTAGGTAGCCAATGATCGTCTCGTTTCTTTGTTCCTGAAAGGTGGCAAGGGACCCAACTTTCTCAGTCATTACACGACGTAGGTTAAAGTCAGGCCGTCGAGTAGGCCGCGAGGAGTGCCCTCTCGGCGTCACTTATGCAAGCCGCACCCAACTAACCGCGGCAGTCTCTCCCTCTGGCGAGCGTTGTCCTTGTATCGTCACATACGGTAACTTTTATCCCTAAGTAATCTCATTGAGCGTTCGTGGCCGAGTGATCAGCTCGTTAATTTCGAATATGAAGACCTACAAAGGGTATGATTCCAACCCATGGAAGAATTCATAAATTAGTTTTATTATTTCAAGCAAATGAGACCATTTTCTCTAAACTCCGGAAAGTATATTAAGCCGTCGGCCCTGATTGTTGTTAATACTTTGGTGGAATGGGTGAGCGATAGTCCATAAGCTGCACGGGGCCAGGGTGTAGAGAACTAAAATTCCAGCTCTCTAATCAGTAAGAAGGATTGTGGAAGGGCGTGTGCTCGTAGTGGGGAAACAAACATTGATCCCAAATCCGGGGAAAATTGCGTATTACACAAATACATAATTGAAAAGTAATTTTGTGAAGGCACTGTTACTCTCTCATAAATTAATAGCACTCAATATGGAACTTGTTGGCCACTTCTATGGCATTGTACAATAAAAAAAAAACTATTGAATTTGTCTATTAACAAGTGAAAAAAATTTACTAAGAATCTTTTAAAAATTGTTGTCATAAAAACTTTTATCTTAGTTCGGCTCTCTTAATCCCCTTTCATTTACGTATTTCTCATAACACCCCTTCTCTGTCACACACATCATCTACAATTGACTGACTGTCTCATTTCCCTTTCCCTCCTTCTCTTCTTTGTCTACTTATTAATTTTCCGTTCCACTCCTGTGCTTTGTCTTTTCTATGCCCCGTCCTCAATTTCTCCCATTCCTTAAACGTACCATCACACAAACACTATTTACTATTATGTATAAATAATAATTTAGAACGTTTTTTTTTCAGAAGTTGAATGAAAATTTTCGCATAGTACCGCATCACATAGAGGCTGTACGAAGGAGTAGAGGATTTGCTAGCGATCGCAAACAGGTCATCGGTGCACGCGGGCATTGCATTGTCGAAATTTGTCGCTAACCAAAACAGCGAAGGTTGTACGTTAATCTCTTTTTACGTTATATAGAAATATACTGGGATTAATCATGCATTTATGTGTTGTTAAACTTCTTTATATATTGCTAGAATATAGATATATATCGTGTTATTTACTAATACTATTTTCTCTCTCGATTATTAAGAAGTTATCAAAAATTTAAATTAAGTTTTTAGAATCGACGAATCGCCTTTGTGGAAATTTACAAAAGAGCTAATTTGAGGCCCGAATAAAGGATACGACGACACGATGACATAAAAATGCTCCATCAACGCGAAAAAAGGAATAACTGAAGTAATATTGGAGAGGCACCGCTCAATGTTTATTGATTATAATGTTTCAACAATGAACGAGGCTGTTCTTGGCCCATATTACGATTTCAGTACTAGTACTGAAATCGTTATAATAATATCATTATACGAAGATACGGCCCATACGATTTCAGTACTAGTACTGAAATCGTATGGGCCGTATCTTCGTACAATGTGGGCCGAGATCCGGATTCGTGTAGAAATCAAAAGCAAAATAGAAACAGAGATAAATATTGCGACGGAATTTATTTGACACCCACTTGAATTTCTTCTCAATCGAGTTTCAATACAATTTAGTTTCAATCTCAACCTTCGGGTAAAGATTAAAACAATTTATAGTATATCGGAATATTATTACAATAACAAATGGAATCGATAAAATATTCGATGTGATGAATGCAAATAAGTACATATATGCATTAATATTAACTGTATGTTATTTTATAATTTTGTGATGTTTTTACTTCTTATCTTAGTAAATTTAATACCTTTTTGAAACTAAACGTAAAAATATTTTTGTCTGTCTCTCTGAACCTCCAAATCGATTTAATGGAATGTCAAAAGACTGCAATAAAAACGTAACACAAATAATGTATTTTAAAAACAGAAATTAAAGTTAATGTTTTGTGCGGCTTTACAAAACAAAACTACTTAAGTGTAATTTAATACTCGCTATATCATATACGTACATTTTTGTATTCGATATAAAAATGTACGTATATCATTTTTTAGTTAGTAATACAAGGACACGTATAAAACAAAGTATCATCAAACCGTTCATCTGCGATCCAACGTTTGACGTGGAAAACATTTTTTCACTATTTTTCCTTCTTCTTCTTTTACTTTTATAGAATTTTCATAAGAATCTGGGAAATGATGATTCATAGGCCTGCGATGTAAATGAAGAATTGGAAAATCTCTACGTTCCAACGTTAGATCTTTACTAAAATATAGAAAAAATTTTGAAATTGTTAACATGTTAAGATAATTTTTTAAGATTATGTATTCAAATGTGAGAACAAGATTTCCCAAACGTAGCATGATTGCCATGCTCCATTTTCAGGTTACGAAAAAAAAAAACAGGGATTAAAATCGAGTCGTAAATACTAAAAGCGAGTTAAATCTTTCAACATCCAAAATCGACGTATACTTATTAATTTATTAACAGTGTACAAATTCTCTGGAGAAAATGGAGTACCACAAAAGACCAAATAAATTGAAGAAGGGACACACGACCATTTCTCAGTTTTTAGTTCAAAGAAAAGAGATATTGATATGATTTCATAGTTATGTATATCGTTGTATGCTATTTTGATATGGTATGTCGTGATTTAGTGAAAACTTGTCAGTTTAACGTTTCTCTTATTGTCGATGTGTTTGACGGATAGCTGGTACCCGCTTTAAGAAATAAATGTGGGACGTCACGGGACGCCTGGCAGATATGAAACATCGAGTTTGTACAAGTAATATGCATTAAAGACAAGATTACGACAGGAACTAAATATAGCATAACGGAAAAATTGAACATGACGAATTTTTTATATAAAATGATGACTATTTATTTAATAAACATTTATTTTCATTAAATACAAAAATTCAATATTAATTTCAAGTTGTCACAATTTAATTAATTTCATCTGTGACTTCAGTAATAGTTATATTCGATGTTTTCGCCAACGGTATTAATAATTGATTATTAATAATCAATTAATAATCAAAAATACAATTTTATTAATCAAAATGTAGTAATGTGTATGGTGTGGCAACGGGTTGCCACGCTATACTATAGATATATACAGTCCACAGGTAGTAGTGAGTACCATGTGGCAAGGCGTCGCCATGCGCAAGCGACTGTGCGACTCCCTTCTCACTCGGTTCGATGGTGCTGTTTACTACGGTATACATTTTGACTATATATATATCATTGCATAGCGTGGCGACTCGTCGCCACGGCAAGCGTCGCCACGCTAACAATCCGGTTTATCCTGCGCCTATAGATGTTTCACATCAATAAGCTTTCATTTTGTCCAATTTCTGAATACGGTTGGGCTGGAGGTGTAAGTAAAAACATAGTCGGAGAACATTTCTAAAGCTAAATGATTTCCGGACGGGGCGAGGTAAATTCAAATGAAAACAAGTAAAGTGATTATTTTTTAGTTTAGTTTAGGGAAGCAGACGTAATTCGATATGAATTATTGAGTTTTATGTAAAATTTGGTAAGATTATACGATAGTCGCACCATTCTTTGTAATTATGTTTTTATTACCGTACGAAATAATTTTTAGGCATTCATGATGAACATCTACGATATGGCTCTCGTACCGTGCGATATTGTAAGCGCTCCACAACAATGCTTGTTTTGTTATTTTATGAAGTTCGTATTTTCTTTAACATTTAAGGCCTCTATAATCTTACTTCTTTCAATATTATTTTTCTTGAATTTCGTATCGTATTTTTTATCATTTAAAGTGTACATCATTTTCACTTATCTCGTTACTTTTTTTGAAATTTGCAATGTGTTTAATATTTAAGAATTAAGAAAGAAAACTACCATTACCTATTTGATTCTTATTGTACATGGGGTTCCGTGGTTCTATACAATTTTTATAAGGTTTTGTATATGATGTGAAATTAATCGCGCCTACAATTTCATTTCATTTTGAGGTATCTTGCTGTAATGTTTGTTTAATGAGTTATTATGCAGTAATCAGGTAGCGAGCTGTTGCATACACTCATATATTGGACGCTTAGTACATACATATATATTTTATTTATTAATACCATACATGAAATTCATAAATTAAAACGTATTGAGAATGCCTTTCTAAATTAAGTAAAACTATCGGATCCATAAATATATAGTAAAACAATGACCCTCGTCCGTGTGATTTACTATTGCTGTACAAATCGAAGACCAGACTTCTTTGAGTTATCACGTTACAATTTTACACTGTACTATACGATTAGAACCTAATCGAGACCGGCCGGGCGCTTGAAGATAATTGAAGGCCGCACGTGTCAGCCGTCAATTTGGGGTACTAGGTTCGATAGACTGCAGACAGAAATTGAAACTATATAGTGCAAGCACTCACCCTATGAAAGGGGCCATGAGCTCGCCGCGCCTAACGCTAATGCGGTTTGTGCAAGACCCACCGGCTTACTGGAATACACTGCAAGCCTCGTGTATTTGGGTAAGCCGAGCCGATTCGGAGAGACCTGACTGAGCCGTATTTGAAGGTAGTCGTTGCCTTCGGTATGCCCTTTGCGATCGTTCAGATTCTATTTAAATTAAACGTCAATTAAACGTGCGTCTTCCCTAAAGAAATTAAATATACTTTAGGAGTACATAGGGTTACGTTGCGTTATTATACTATGTAGTATCATATATAAATAAATGTTTTTAACCGTTTATTACAGAGTAGTTGGCGAATAATTTAAACTCTAATGATGTCTTAAAACAATTCATTCTGCCATTGTCCTCAAATGGCAATAACAAATCTGGGCAAAAAATATGAAAGTGATAAATCTATTATATATGCAAATTTTTATTCCAATAAGTTATCGAATTATGGACATTAGATATTAAAATAAAAAACATT
Source organism: Eumeta japonica (assembly GCA_005406025.1). Taxonomy (NCBI): domain Eukaryota; kingdom Metazoa; phylum Arthropoda; class Insecta; order Lepidoptera; family Psychidae; genus Eumeta; species Eumeta japonica. The sequence continues at coordinate 269,932 of BGZK01000069.1, read as the reverse complement.
TAATAATTTTATTTTCGTAGACCTGTATAATTGTAGATGATGTGAAAGTAAAGCAGTATTATGCTTCGGTCGATCAATATGAAAGTGGGCCGTTTATACAAGATAAGCTATTAGAACTAGTGGTTGGGTTGCTACAGAACTAATTGTAGGGACAATTGGGCAATGGACTCGTTCCGATAACTCCTTCATTACCGTAAATCTACCGCTGGCCACTGACGACAGCAGTCATTTTTTTTTAAGGACAAGAAGGTAAGGACAACTAGGATAGTCCACTACCTGAGTACCTGAACGGCTACTAGAATCATTTTTTATCTAGTATTAGTTTACTAGAGTTTATAAGCTGGCTTTTATAAGCGCGGCAGCGATTAGAGTGTCCTCGCAGCCACGTTGTGGATCTATACGTCTCTGCGCTGGCCTCCTTAACCGGCTGTAATCCACCGCTCGTGCGCCGCACCGCGTGCGCCCTCGCCACGGGTAAATATGGTTAAGGCGTTCATTTCCCGAGTAAACAACTTCACATTTGTAGGTCTACTTACAAATCCACCTCGTCGCGAAACAAAATTCAAATGTTGATATCGCTTTAGTTTAATTGTTCAACCACGTCACAGTAAATATAGTAGTCTTATTGACGTTCCAAGTTGTTATGGATCATGTTTTATACTTAACATTTAACTTACGATTAAAACATTCAAAATGTAATGAAGTAATCTAAATAGAATAAAAAAGTCAAAAAGAAACATCTAAACAAAAACCAGAAAAAATGGAGAAGCACGTATGGTTAAAAAACTAACTCAGAAGACAGAAACATCAAAAAGTGACAATTAATTCTTCTATTTCTCAGAATATTTATGAGTATTTAAAGGTATATGTACATAAATTCGAGAAATTCGACGTTCAAGGAGTTTTTATCTTATATCGTTTTTTTTCAATATAATTTAGATTGACATATAATTATATAAAGGATTTTATTTTTAAGTATATTTATTTTAAAAATGTCATAAATAACATTAAAATTTACCTAATATTAGCTATAGATTAACAGGACAACGCATCAAAAACTTCCCTGCACCTGAGATCACAAAATAAATGTATACTCTCATTTCCAAACTCAATCCCGATGCCGTTTCTGATTCCAAACACAATTAAGATTCTTCAACGTGGTTAAAGTTACGGGATTCGTTAAGTTATCAACAGAATAATCGATAGAACGTTATTAAACTTCAAGCACTGCGACCATGAGGCACAGCGACTGGAGATAATTTTATGCATGTAATATGGTAATATGGGTCAAGGGAATATTAGACTTGCTTATACACAGCTAACTAAAATGACTTTATAACTTTCTGACTTGAAGTTGACGTGTCGAATCAAGTTCTCGTTTGCTTTCGTTTGATTTAAAGGGATTCAAATCTTACTAACTTACCAGAGCGGACAATACGTACAAAATCGTAATCTACAACTCGTTACCTACAGGTAAGAAGTCATTCGATGTGTTGTGATGCGTCTGATAATAACTGTAGGCAATAGTTAGTGACACACGAGATTAAACATTTTGGAAATATTGGAAATGTTCTTTTCATTACTGTACTGTATTATTTAAACTATCGTATATACTGAGATATTTCATAATAATTATCTTTTTACACGAGAAGTCGAAATGAACCACAACAATGATTTTCTATTTAATAAAATTAATGAAGACAGTTTTTTCGGTATATAATAATTATTGGTGCTATTAATATTTCAGAAATAATATAAAGAACCAATAACCTCTAACGTCGTGCTAGAACTTGAGGTAAAATATTGTATCTTATACAGGTGAAAAAATCGTTCTACTTAATGGACTAAAGTACTCGGGCACTTTTAGCGTGATATTTTCAGGGTCATTTTTAGATAGATAATTTATATAATATGTTATAGACCGCTTAGGTTTTCATGTCAAGTCATGGTCAGATCGGGTCATATCATGACAAGAAAAGTTAAAATGATAAGAGAATAACGAAATTAAAATTTCAGCAAAATATATGCATATAATACATTTGTAAAGCACGTTTTTAAAATAAAGTCGAATCAAGAAGGTTTAGATAGTTTATAGAAAAAATGGCTTTATCGACAATAAAGCCTGTTTTTGGACAATAAAGCCTGTTCTGCATAAATATTAAAACCTGAAGCGTATAACATGTAATTAGTGTATGTGCAATCACCAATTACAATCATTTCAAATTTCAATAAAGTGATCTTTAAGAAAAAAAAAAAAACGGTTTTGATGCATACAGAGACAAATAGATCGACAATGAACTGATAAATATGTCTAGCTTTTCCAATACTAAAATAAAAACACCAAACAAGCGCGAATAGGATTCGCACCCTGAAGGTTCCGTACAAAATATTATTATACATTTATTATTACAAACTCACGCCTCTGTCCCAAAATCAGGGACAGAGACTATAGATTTCCGCATGGTACGATCGTTGCATATCCCTCTTGCTTCACTGATATCCATTCGTTTTTTCAACAGACTTGTTGGTTTTAATTACTTAAAATTTGGTCTTTTTTATATATTAATTTGGATTAATAATCTGCATAGGATTTTCTGGGGCAATTCTTGCCGACCTTTCCAACGGTCCCAAACTTTCCAAACTTAATTATGTATGTAATTATTTCATCCATCAAAAGCCTCAATGGCTTCTACTTGTTTTCTTCGGTATCAGATAACCGGATTTTTAAGAACAAAATATTTTTTAAATAGCCATATTTTTTTAAATCTTAAATATTCATAGCAGGATATTAAAAAATATTTTCCCATTCATTGATCTACATTACAGTACATAATTCAGCTGGAAATGCTAATTAAGCATAACAAAAAAGTATTATTCACGTAATGTAAGTAACGTAACATATGACGTTTTCAGTTTTTATTTTTTATTTTCTCTTTGAATCAGCATTAGGAATGGGTGATAAAGTAGAAAAGAATTTATTAATGACGTATTTCAAGTGTAATTTCATTACCTACGAAATAAATATATTTTTTGATTTGACTTTATTTGTACTGTGAGATTTTTCATGCGAAATTTTATTATTCTAAACCAACAGGAAATACCACTTAAATTTTGTTTTATTTGCGAAAGCGTAAATAAGCGGCACAAACAGTTATATTTTTAATTGCGTTGACTTAGAAGCTCGATGTTCTTACAATTCCAAAGGACCTAAGACCGGAATACTTGTTTTAATTTGAACTTGCTGTTTGTACAAGTCTCCGAGAAAAAGTGTAACGACAGACAGAAGGACGACGGTAACCCTATAGGGGTTCCTTAAGGTACGGCATCTTAAAAAGAGATATAGATGTAAGAACAATAATGGAGTATCTACATTTTGATTATCAAATAAGCGTCAACGAGAGAATATATGTAAAAGAATTGGTATACCTATGCAAGCGGTTGTGCGGCTCGGATGGCGTGCGGGCAGGCATCGCGGGCTATTACTCTGTGCCGCTCTAGGGTTTCCCGTTTATAACCGACAAATATTTCCGACGTAATTAATACGAAGGTGTCCCTCGTGCCGACGGCCTCGTGCACCGCTCGCAATAACTTATTTCATTTGATATTTCATATTTTCATAAAGAAAATTAATGATACGCCAGGAACCTTTATCTGAATTCATATTTTGAGCGTGTTATTACTGATTTATAGAATAAGTGAGATTGTTTATTTAAATTCTATCCACTCTCGGATAATGTACGTTTAATAAAACCGTGAATAAGTTGCTTTTTATAATATTTATGTTTATATTGAACACTACTATAAAGCTGTGCTTGATCAAGGCAAAATAAAATCCATGTATTCATATCGTCTTAAATAGTTATTCTTTTATGATCACTTGTATTGTATAAGCAAAAGGTAATTGCTTTAAAGAGAAGGGATTTGAATAGACAAAAATATTACTTTACTTATATTGAAAAATATAATTTTAAATGAAAAGTTTCTTAGAAGTAGTTCTCGGGTCATGTGGTTCAATAGCTCAATGAGAGAAAATAAAAGTTGACGAAAAAGTACTAAACATTAACAATGATACCTTAAGATATCTCAGTCATCCCGTACAGTAAATTTTACATAAATATGTATCATACAGGACGTCTCAAAATACGACTTAACTGCTTTCGTTAGATATTTTTCGTCAATGTCACATGAGACAGCGCATTACGCGACATTTACATTACTCGCATTACATCTAGAACCAGTCCCTGGTCGTTGTCTGTATGGGCGTATGTCATCGCGACAACTCTCTAAAACACTCAAATGATCGATTTAGATTTTATTTTATTCTCTGCAGACACCCAACGCATAGAATTGCCCAGCAAGCGGAACCGGCAGTCTCCAGACTGCCCAACACGTACGACTGTCTCAAATCATGGATGCGACGCTTGGAGTCCCACGCGTAATCATGCAGAGTGGTCTTATTGTTACGTTTATTTGTAGGAACAAAATGCGCATAAAATTTATTGCTTAATTTTACATCGAGCGCTAATGCGATGATATAATACAGAACCCTCTCCACGTGGGTAAGACTCGCACTTGGCCAGTTTTTTTTTTATTTGGAAAGGAATTATTCAAAAAATAAGGTTGTTTATTAATGGAGGATGGAGGGAAATTATCGTTATGTTATCTTTGACGATTTAGACGATGCACATGAACGGGTAGCGGCGCGGAGTACTCATTATGAAAATTCGATTTGCGTTCAGCAAGTCCCTGAAAATGTGATGGTGGGAGACACAAAATCGATTGCGGTTCTCGCAGTCGACATAAGTGACAAGGGTGCAAGTTTTTGCAAATAAAATTTGCACGAGTCATACAAAAAAAAGGTAATAAACTATTAATAGAAAGTTTTATCGATTGCAAGCTGCATACGAATCTTATACATTTATCATGTATAAGAAAGAAAAAAACACGTTTATGAATTGCTCCGTCTATATACTGATTAACCCATCATATGAAAACACATAATGAATTTGCTGTTACATGTCAGTACATGCGCTTTACGAAAACCCTTTAATTGTTGTAACGCGAGCCCGTTGGTATGCAATAATTTGATGAACAGAAAAGACACGGCCTCGTACAATTTGCAATTAAGAAAAGCGAATATTTCAGAGAAGCCTGCTTAAATAATGCATGTAGACGCATCATGGCTGATCTAAGGTTAGCTCTAGTTCCAACAACAATCTTTACCAATTTACTACACCATCGATTTGCTGCATGCACCATTTAATACCGTTCTAATAAACCACTCTTTCATCAACCTTTTCATATAGAGTACTAATTAAATGTACGATTTACAATAAGTCATCACAAAAGTTCATTTTGTAGTTTGTGATTGAATCAAAAATGTTTTACATTAAAGTTTAGAGTAATCACGAGTGTAATGTTCTTCTCCAATAATTTCACATATGTAGTATATCGACAAAACGACAATAATTTTACTTTGCATTGAGTCTAAAGTTGAACATTAATGTTAAGATTTATTTTTCCAAAGGCGACTTTCTGGTTCTTATGTTTATTGAAAAACAATAAATATATTTTAACGGAAATGTACATATATCTCGACTCAATTTAACTTTTTTCAATTTTACTCGAAGATAATATTCGTAGCGGTTTTAGTCGAAAAGATTAATTCAAAGCAATCGAAATACAATGCAAAATGTACTTCAAATTACGTACATTATAACAATAAAAAATTTACAGAGCTCACAAAAATACGAACACTGCGCAGTGTTAGTGTTGCTCGGAGGATCGATTTAACTATTGTTATACTATGCTCTATACTAGTTAGGAGATATATAAACAGTCGGAGGTATACGAGGTATATATTAAAAAATGTAATTTGACATGGGATTATTTTAAAAAGATAGGAAGAATTTATAAGAAATAAAAATGCCAATTGTGCATTGTTTATATTTCTTTTGCGTTAGACAGTCCCTTGCCTCGCAAGACTTTATTCTGCGCAGACTTTATTCACACAAGGAATTTCGATATGGAATATGATATTTTCATAAACGAAACCAAAACACAGCGTCCGCTTATCGATATGATACAACGAGGAGAGAAGAAAAGGTTGAACGTATTCAGTTTTGGGTTCATTAGAGTTCTTTTTGAGCTCAATGGACCATAATAGATCTTTGCTGGAAGTTGCTTGCTTATTTTTTAAACCAGAAATATTTTTTCGTTTATTAATTGTTGCGTAGTTCCATTTGCGTATTAAAAAATATTACTATATAACCTTTGCGCGCGATTGTAATAATTTATTTTGTTTGGTGTTGCGGCGGATAAAACGAGTAACTACAAAATAAATAACTCATTCTAGAGTTTAATAGATTAGACTCGGTATCGGGGTCATGACTGAAAGAAAGATCGTTCGACATAAAAAGTGAAGGAATTCTCTCAATGTCCTCCCGGAAAGGTCTGCTGGCGCAGCACGTGATCTGTCGCGTCAAATCGATGCGCCGTATAGTAAAAAATAATGTGGTAAAAAAATTTCCGCCTTTTTAGATATCTCATACGCTTTCAAAAAATGATATTGCATGATTGTTTGATTTAGATAATTTATCAAACGGAAGATAAAAAAAAAAAAAACGCATTCTTCATATTAATACTATTATCATTGTTTCAATTATTGTAAAAATGAAAATCTACAGATCGCACGACCCGGCCTGAAATGTATACATTTACAGATAAATTTATATGCATACACAAATCAATCAATGACACTGACTATTTAAGTCAAATGCTAGCATTTGACTTAAATATCTAGTACCATCTCGTTTTGTAAAGCACAAAAAGATAAATACTTTATCTTTTATGCACGGTTGTTAACGAGCTACTCACGTCAATTGTAAGACGAGCTTGCGTGACCTGTTTCATTTATTATTTATAAAATATTTATTAATAAAGATGGGAGAAAAAGAAATCGCTCGATGTAAAAATAAAAAAGAATTCATTTTAAATCCGCTCAGGCGGAATCGTAGTATAGTTAGTTATCAAAAAGATAATATTTATAAACATATAAGGACTTTACATATGAATTTTATACCTCTATATTATTAGAAATCATTAATTAGAATATTTCTAGTTTGGAAATGTATTTGAAAATTAAATTCAACAATTAATGCGAAAACTGCGTAAATGGACTACAGATTTTAATAAACGTCACTCTCGTCTCCAAAAGATTTAGTCCGAAGTTGCGTTAAAAGAAATTTTGCTTGTGCCATAAACGATTATTTAACATTACATGACACAATATAAAATTTCATTTGAACAGCGTCTAAATACATAATGTCTTTTTATTTATATTACGTTAAAAAATCATAAAAGCAACTGTTAATCAGAAATTAAGGAAGTTTCCCATTTAAATCCGACTACATAAATCTATAAGACGAAATACCGATTGTGTAAGGTTTCAATGAGCTTACTGCTGAGACATGTCCTTTCACAATCTTTTTATATCAAATTGAGGGCTTGGACTTTCTGAGCTTAGAACTTCTTCTTGGATGGTGGGTCTTTTAAGCTGGGCCGGTGTGGATTGAGGGCAATAACGACCGTTGTCTCCAATATGATAACTTCCGGGATCGACTGTTTAAGATGCTCTATTAAAGTGTCATCACCACACCCAGCGTAAATAAATAAAATATTTGTTTATGGCCGGCGTTGTCAAACATTTTATTCTATCCTGTTTCCGGTCAATGTTTCTGTATAGAATTTAGTTAAAACTACACATTGTCAATGAAATGAGTTTTAGTTAGATTTATGGTATGGTAGTATTTATATGACTGATTAAAATATTGCAATTATTTGGATAGATAATTTATTTATCGAACGACAACAAAACAGACGGTAACTTTTCACAGTTACATTAACTTTGTATTTATTATAACTTTGTATTGTATCATTTGAAATAGCTGAATTCTGGAAATAACTGACCGAAAGTAAGGATAGACATTAATATTTAACGACTTTCGTCTAGACGCAAATTAGTTTTTAGCAATATAGCTGCGTGTATTAATATTTCGGTGTGTAATAATGTTCTGTGTGTTTTATATTCTGCCTCTTTGTCGCCTCGTACGTCCTGTTTTTTTTTTATAAAACGATCTAACCTATACTTACTAGCATTAGGAGTATTGTGTCTTACATGATTTTGATATATTTCAACAATTTTGTCACAAAAACAATAAAAGGCATCCCAGCGGTAGTTTTCCTTCGATTTATTTCAACCTTTATCGTAGGTGCGCTCAGTCGTATTTCCATAAACTATATTTAATATTATGCTGTTGAATGCTGTGGATGTGAATGCTAGATCTATAACGCGTATTGCTGAGACAGTGAAGTCAAGCATTTTCTTTGCCATCCGTAAGTTTTGCATAAAAAAATGATTATACGCTCTTTTGGCACAGTAGTGCAATATACCGTATATATATTTTTCATTCTTTCTTCTGAATTAAAACAAATATTGATATAAGAATATTCGAGAGTTAATAAATCGATTCCCATTAGTAAGTGAATCAAATGAGATATTAGACTGTGGTTCAACTCTAGGTCTTTAAAAATATCTACAGTATTTATGAACATCGCTAGTACGTTTTGCTAGAGGACGTCTTCATGTATTATTTTTCAGTTTTACTTTACAAACTTATTGCTAGATACCAATAAAAAATTCTTAAGATTAAGAAAGTATTCTCTATATAAAATGCAAAGCTACCCGACTGCTCTCATCCTAATCCATCCACTTACCAAACAGAAAGTTTACCTTAAGATTTATAACATTGCTAAGGCTATGGAGTAAGTAGTTTTTTACTGGAAAAGAGAAGTGATCATTTTATTTATCCCTACATATTATAAAATACAAAGTCTCTTTGTTTGTTTGTTAACTATTTAAAAGCGTTATTCAGGAATAAAAACCTTGGCTTATTGTTTGACGTACATCTTCATAATTTTTATACCATCAGATCTGAAAAAATACATAACGCTCTACATGTGGAGTATAAAAATATACATAGTAAAGAGCCATAATGAGTATGTCAGAGGGGGGGTTGAGAGAGATTAAGAGATCGAGACGGAAAAAGGAAAGGCATCACAATCGAAAAGAAGATTTGTGAATGAATCATGATCAGGTCGGCGGATTGAAGTTTAAATGAACATTAATATCTTCACAAAGTTGTTTTATCTACGTCATCAGAATCGTGAACGAAACCTAGTATTATTTTTTTTTTTGAAATATTTATATTTTATATATTATTTGAAAATTATTATTATATTCTACAAATAAATCGCCTTCCTGTTCTATAACATGCAACTGAAATTATCGTTTGTATTTCGTCGATGTATAAGGTACGGATAAAACAAAGCTACGCGACGCCAGATGGCCGAACCTTTTAACTTATTACCATTTTATCGGACAGGACCAACCGCAGTTTAACATATAATAAATATTCACTACAAACAGCTTTCGCAAAGTCTTTAATGTTGTCCGTCCTTTCGCTTTTATTCAAAGGCCGAAATTTGTTTAACGTTTGCATCTAATACGTGAAACTATTAATGTGACGTTATTTTATCCTTCACGAACAAGATGAAGAGGCCCTTTTGAATATGAATACATAGATTAATAACGGTTTTACTTGTAGAATCATAACTATTTCGCGAGTTTGTTTAGTATTTCAAAGTTTTAGGCTTCTGAGTATTTTTATTTGAAAACGTGTTTCACTGATATCTGGACATAACATTCTTATGTAAATCATATAAAAAGAAATTTTTTTATTTAATATAAGATGTTTTCATACTCTCCAAGAGTGTTAAAAGTATTCGTTTTTCAACAATAAAATAATAAAAGGGAAATAAAAAAAAAAACATATTACTCTAAATAGGTATTTTTACTTTGGACTGTGATAACATTTTTCAAATATATCATACGTTTCAGATTACACTTTTCAAAGAATTAATAGTTTTCTTAAATAGTTTGATCTAGAAACTTCACTCAGTGTGTCAACATATAGTAAGCGTAAGCCCTTTGCGTGGTATTTGCGCAATTCTTATTCGTTTATCGTGTAAATAAAATATATTTTCCTCATTTGAAAAACTTATTAACTCTTACTAGACTTTTTTTTAAAAACCACTCAGTAAGCCGCACCGGCGCTATACATCGCTCTTTATTTTCTGCCCGTTTTTCCTGTCGTGATCAATCCTACATCTCTTTTTGATAAATATTTTATCTCCATTAGCTACCCTTCGCCCTTTTTAGCTATGAAAAGCGTACAGATAAATACAGGGTACTGAGAACTGTGACGTACGTGGTCAAATGATCAGAAAATAGGGCTTAACTTCTGGTATTTTATAAGTTTTAATTACTATTTTCCCTGTACACAGATCTATGTAGTTGTTATCTTTAGGTATACCCTCTCACGGATTTTTAAGTTCATATCGAGAGGTTTGGATGTTAAGCCCTTCGTGTCAGACGATATTCATTACTTTTAACTATTCATTCGCCCGTAGCTTGGATCGAACACTGTAGGAGAAGTGAGCCCTCGCCGTTCTCGTGGTTGTAGTATGCGTATATTAATTTTTAGCAATTATCGTTCGACTTATCGTTTTGAAAATTTGATCGTGATAATGCCTCGAACAGACTATACGTCCGTGACCTTATTACGATCAAAATTAAAAAATATATCGCGGAGTATTAAGTACAAAAGAAATGATACATTCCAGTGATTAACACGCGCACTGGCGATGCAGGCGCAAGTTTGAAGGCTACACTATCGGAACAAATGGATTTTTGTAACTCAAATACCGAGTTAAATATTAATTAGGACTCGGATTAACAGCAAATAAAAAATATTTTAATAAAATACATGGCAGTAAGGATCCAGCATGCGTTTTGCAAAGTTTCTCGTAACCGGTTGCACTGTGGCGGTTTTGACGGATTGTGCGAGTTGCACACCTTGCGAGTTGGAAGCCTACGTCAATATAGCGATAGAATGACCTGCAGTGAACAAAATATATTGCTCGCTAAATAAAATAAAAAAACAATTTTTGTACCAGTTTTCATATAGCTGAAAGTGAAGTAAATATTTACACCTTTCTTATTCAGTGAAATGCTATTATAGTAAAAGGCGCACTGCGAGTGTTATCTTATGGAAATCTTATGATAAATCCTTAACTGGTCCACATGCGAAAGCTCCAGGTAAGTGTTGAACAAAAAAATGACAAAGAAATGTTCTAACTTCTTGTTTTAAATTTTTATTATTTCACTTTTGTCTATTTCAAATTTAGAAGTTCTAGATTATTGCTTTCAAAGTGGGGGAAGGGGCGCTCCCATAGCATAGATTAGGGTAGAGCACCGGATTACCATGTAGAATCTAGACCAGAGTCCATGCGTGCTGAAAGCGGCTAACGTGTGCCCCTCAACCTGGAATAACACGGTTGAAAAACTCATGTTATTTCAAGTCGAGAGGACGAGGCCCCAAACTTTTCATATTGGCCCCATGCGAGCTGCAAATTTCTAAAATCCAATAACACTAATGCAGTGATAATGCTCTAGACCGATGATTTAATGTATCCTTCGGGACAAGGAGGGCACGATTTATTTTAATTTCTTTAAAAACTCAATTTGGTTGTGGTTAAAATTAGAATCCAGTACTTATATGTTACCGGCTGCTTGACTACCGCAACATCTGCAGTATCATTTAAGCGGAAACTATTTATTTTGTCTTTTCTGTTAAAATTCTCAAAATCACATAAATTATCAATCGCTTATTAGCTATTCCAAACAACTACTCCATTGTCATACGGAAAATACTAACAAATACATAAATTCTAATAATTTATTTCATACTTTCACGCGGTGAATGTATTTCGACGGGTCCCTATTGTAATGCGATCCAAAAACGAAGAACGATTTATCTCTTTTATCAAGGTAAAATTAAATAGCTGTCGGATATGAAAAAGCATAATAGGAAATCGTGCGGAAGGGCAGCGCGTATGGCTTCAAACATTTTTATGTGCGTTACCGACAATAACTCGGCGGGTTTTGATTTCACATATGAATACTTGTTACATAAGGTTTTTATATCGTTAGCCTTGTTTGATAATGATAGAAGTCTCGACCCTTTGTTTTGTAGGATATTCACGTTCGCATTGCTGTTATATTATCCGGTAACATATATTCAATATTAAAATTAAATTAACCATGTTATGAAATTTGAATTATTGAAGCAATATTTTTAATTTACCTGAGTTCTAATAAAACTCATTATTAAATTAGTTATTAATTTGATCCTCCTAATCTAAATTATTATGAAAATTTCAATTGCGGTTATTAAATTTGCTTTCAGGTTGTTGCTGACTAAAATGCAAACTCTAAGGCCCTAAGAAAAAAATTGTAACAGACAGACTTACACCAAAGCGATCACGTTAGCATTCCAAGTTTTTACAAATATCCAGAAAGTATTTTATTTTCCATATTACTACAAAACAACTTTCAGTGGTCGTGGCTTTTTCACCTAATAACGAATTTCAAAGAAAACCCGGACTGTCATAATTTTCAACCCAGAGCGCACCCTCTCGAATTTGTCCATCAATGTAATAACCCATTAGCGACATCTATTCGAGAAATCGATTTCCTGTAATCACAGGAGTGGGCGCCATTATCATTAAAGGAGAGGTCTCCGGATGCGGTGGATATTCTTAAATATATACAGGTATTACATAAAATACATGATAAATGCTACTTTTTACAGTTACAAGTTTTCCAAATTAAAATGGTAATTATAGGTTTTTAATTTTTACCGAGGCCGTCAATGCAACGAGAAAGAGATTGTTCGTTTCATTTAGAAAAAAAATATTTTTCAATTATTAATCTATACTAATATATTGTTACGAAATAGCAATTTTGAGGGTTCGAGAACTGAGATGAGATGAAAAGCAAACATCCAGAAAAGTAGAGCGTATGTATTCGGCAATAATATGGTACAAAAAAGCGATACGAAATCACATTAATACCTACTTTTATCTAAAAGGTTGCAGATGTGGATGCACAGATCGCAGAATGAGGTTGCTTTTTTAGCGCTTCAATTTAAATATATTTTATACTCTTCGACAAGTGATCTCCAATGTTCTCCGAATGTAAACAAAATTGGAAATCATTTACAAAAATAAGATGTAAGCATGTCATGTACGACGTAAAAAAATAAGAGTTATTGCAATTTGGAACATTCTAACTAATAAAATATGTTTAAAATGTAAACAACAAGTAGGCGTTTTGTTTAGACTTGTAATGATGTAATATGACGTACTATATTCGAATATGTTTTAGGGATTTATTTTGTGATTCAATAATTTAGTTTATGAGCGTAGTTCGCAACAATAGGTAACCTGTGTAATTTTTAAAAGTTCATAATAATGAATTTTTGAAACTAATATACTGATTTAAAAAAAATATTTGTAAATGGTATACAGATATTTTTGTTATGCAATTGGAACTTCCACTCCTTAGTGTTATATAACACTAAGGGGACACTATATATATAGTAGTGTATTGTAGTAGGTAGGCTAGGAGTAGGTGGCATGTGAGACGTCGGCCTCCATGCTCAGGCTCGCAAATGAGGGATCGCGTTCGATTCAAAATTGGATTTCGAAAGTAGAATGGAATATTAGAATTCGATCTCGTGAAAAACAAGTGAATTAGTAGAAGAGAGAGAAACATAGAAAAGGAGGCGAGGGCTCATGCCCAAGTGCACAAGCTTTCATTGTGATAGAAAAGTGAATTGTTATAAGTAAGACCATACTGAAATTCGTAAGGAGAGACATTGAAGAACCGATAAATAAATATTGGTCTTATACTCATTTTTTTATTTAAATAATTGGATTCCTAGACTTTATTAAAGATCTAGAAGGATTATCTCCATCAAAGACCCTCCAGAGCTACGCTCCAATATATTACTATATATATTTATATATTTCATAATGTTGTATGTCCACAATATATATATTTTACAATGTTGTAAAAACTATGCTAGTTTTTTCTCCTGGTTTTGCTTACATATTTGTTAGTTTTGGGACTTTGGTATGATTTTAGAACCGCTAAATTTTGTATTAGTTCTCCGTGATGCGGCTGAAGTCTTTACGGTTTATATTTTCCATATAGAGACGTATTTAAAACCAATCTCGAAAACCATTTGAACGATTTCTATCGGTTTGTTTCAAAACAAGTTTATCTGAAAAAAATTGGGCAGGTCGATCTTTTATTTTCCTAGAAAACTCTTATATATAATATCTTTTTTATCTAAACTGTCACAACGGTTTTAGAGAACGCGACTACAAAAAACATGCATGTACAAACTCTGTCCGTTTTATACTTTAGACATTACATCTTTATATGAAAGATTGTGTTTAAATCTCTTCTAACGGCACCGCCTTCGTGAGCGTCCCCAGCTCGCATTAAAAAAATTGACGAAACGAAGAGACAAACGTGGCCGTCTATCGACACCGACGCTTCCAACTCCTCGGCCTGTTCGTATTTTGAAAAACATTCATCAGCGCCGACAAAGCGTCTCGATACAAATCGGATCTCCTCCATTCCATCGCGCGGTCCCCTCCTTTTATCTCGAACTTTCCATTGATATCGGGCGCTCATCCTGATTAATAGCCCCGACGCCGGTAGCCTCCCGGACGCCGATTCATTATCGCGGACGGAAATAACGTTTCCGGGAGACGTCGCGCGTACCCAGCTATGCCGCTGAGCGCTCATCTCGCGACAAGGCTCGTCGCTTCTTTATGACAGATTGCTGTTAAGCAGATCGAACACCGAATCGAGCGATCGAATTAAGTCGATCAAGGGACAGTCGTGTGATGAACTCTAACAGGTCGTTGAATGTGTTGTTCGGTTTTAGTGTGGAGTTTATTATTATAGTTAAAATTAAATGCAGTGCAGAAATGTAATTGTTTTAATAATTAAAAACTATCATTATGAAATCCTAATGAGTAATAATAACTATTATTTAATTAAGAATAAAAAGCTAGTTGGTGTCCATATGTAGACAGGTATGCATTTTATTTTGGTAAGATTTTCGATCTATGGAAAATGAAAATCGATAAACTAAAAATTAATTAACAGATTTGGACAGCGTTTTCATAGAATGACCAACCACTAAGAATTTTTTTTCTTTAATATTACATTAATAAAAGGAAGAGATGGGAAGTAACTTTGCAAGGCCTAGTCATCAAATTACTTCTATTAGAGTGACGTGAACTGGAATTTATGCACTTTTTAAACTCTTAAAATAGATCATGATCAAAATACTTCTCAAGATGATTCCAACAAGCTCAAACACGATTAAGAGAAGTTTCAGCGTCAACCTTCCGACTTTATCATCAGACCCTGAAAGCTAATCACGGAAAAAGTACACTTCAATCCAATCCTAACAAGCCCAAATTGATTAGGCTACATTTCTCAATTACGAAGTACTTCTGGTTCCATCATTAGATCCTGAAAATCGCTCATGGTAAGAGTACATCTCGAGACATATCCAACAAACTCAAACACGACTAGTATGTGTTAGTACATTATGGAGTTCTTGTGTCCTAGTTGTTCTGCCTTGTTTATCCTGCTTCCATTATCAGATCAATCCAATTCAATCCAATACTGTTGTATTGTCCTCGGTCCTCGACAAGTGTGCAAAGTTTCAATTTCATTAAACGATTTATTTATAAAGAAACAGCTGTGAAGGTAAAACGTTGCAACAAAAAATAACGCTTATTTTTTTTAAATCACACTAAACTTTTCTACTACACCGATGAAGAAGTTTCGTTTTTGAAAAAGGATTCAAACTTTCCTGAAAATTCTACCATAAACGGAGTAAAATAGACATTTAAAGTCTTTATTAGTGTTACGTCAGTTTTTGAGATATAATCATATATGTTGGTAATTGAGGTTTTTGTTGCAAATAAAAGATAAGGGTTTCAGTGTTTTTGGAAATTCTTCGATCCGTAGAGAATCCGTAAAGGGGTTAAATGGAAAATGAATTTTAAATGATAGAGCCATGTTGTGATCAATTTGCCTGCAACACGAAAATGGGCCGATTAGTTTGGTAAGATATCACACTCACGTAGAATATAAACGTGTAGTAACAGTTTATGATGTTGACCGACGGTGACCGTCTACTTTTTGGGGCCATGTAAACTCGTTTGCTCTTCAAAAATGACATAATAAAATAAAAGTTTGTATGGGATTTTTTTTTAGTTTTGAAGTTAGAATTATAAAAATTGTAATTGGGGCGTTTCTTTTCAAACAAAAAAAAAAAACATGCATTTCAGATATGGGAGAAGTTTTGAAAAGACTTACGATAAAACCGACTATATAGATGAGAGTGGACTGGAATCGGAACGCAGAGCGGAGTAAAGACTAAAGGGATTTAGAGTCGATTTGGCTTCGTGATCGAGAGCGCGAGCGGTATTGAAATTAAGAATATGAGAATGGATCGAAAGGATCTTGAAATCACTCTAGTCCGAGACTGATTCCACTCTCCACTTTGTAATCCATGTCAACAGGTTACATAATGGAGAGCGGGACCAGTCTCGGACTTAGAGCAGGATAAAGATTGGACAAATCTAGATCGTAACTGACGTTGTAATTAAAGATTTTAAACAGTTTCTTATCAATATAATAATCACATAATAATTATTATAATTGCAACTTTAAATAGCTCTTTGAATTGTAAATAATGATAACAATGTTCGGCAATCACGGAAATATTCCGAACCTGTAATAATTATTGAATTTAACAAAAAATAAGAAAAAATATTTTTTTGTTGTATAATAAAACCAATTTCTCATTTATCTCTGGGCTGTTCTATTTAGGAAACTCATTCATTATTTATCAACGATTGAACCAGAAAAGAGTCCAACATTACTAAAATAAACAAGTAATCGAATTTGAACCACCTTTAGCTATTTACTCGAGGAATCGTTTAGCAGATCCTTTTTCCTTGTGTGTCGCTACCCTCTATTCAACTTTTGTTAGAGGTACGACGCCGCCATGTAATAAGATCGGGTATTGAATATAAAATAAATGGTACGTTTGTTCAACAAAGGTGAGAATTCCTACATTATCCATCCGATATACGTTCTATTTTAAAACCTTTTAAAACGTTCTCACTATAAAGTGATACACACGTACCAACACGTTATGCCAGGAGAATCTTGCAACATTTCCAATTTATCATTGTAGCTTTTTCAGCAATACGCGACCAATATTTCATTATTAAAGCGATATAGGACGATAAGAAAAAGAATAAATCCTCGGGATAATCTTAAAAGTAAAAATAAATGTTAGTACTGGGAAATAACTTGGGTTATCGCGGCCGCCGAATCTAATTCCTCCGCTCCGATAAGATCGGCGGTCCGTCGCCGGGCCGACTGCGCCTCTGGGATTACGGGGAACAGTTTTCGTCGCTGAAGTCTGAAAATATTGAATTTCAACCTGCCTGTTTATGTATCGGGATACAACCTTTGGTTTACTCTTAGCGCAGATTTTCCGTTACGTACATAAATCCTTGTCTCAACATTACAACTTTAGGTATATGTCTTGTATATTTGTTGTCGTGAATTCATAAACCGCACGTAAAGGTATTACGTGAAATCGTGTACGAATATATTTTTGTGACCCGTTTATATGTTCAGCAAACAAGGGTACAGAGGTAGGTTTGGTGGTAATTTCCAGTAAAACTTGTATTTGTCTTTAAAATTAAGGTTAATTCAGAAGATATTAGCAGATTTTTGTATAGATGTAACAAAGTATATTAAATTCGGATTCAGGTATCGCGTCAGATTTCGGTTCAATCCGAAAGTAAGATTATTGCATTTAACTTACAGATAAACAGTTTGATACGTTCAAAAACAATATATATTATTAAAAATAAAAAAAGAAATATAAAAACTGTAATCTACAAGCGTATTTACAAAAATCGCCTTGAAGTGTTTTCATGTTATATTGTGGTTGCCGCTAAACTTCACGTAAACTCTTATTCTTTATTTTCTATAGTTCTGATTGAGTTTCTAATACATCAGGAAAATTATGATTTCAGATACAAGCAACCTTTGTAAAGAATATGATAGGATGGGTTATGCGAGATGAAATAGCGCCATCGCGGCTGTTAACATGGTAATGGGGCTCAAAACTGGATTGAAATCGGATCGAAAATTTAAATTTGTTCTCAATCAACGAGGGAAACGCTGCGTATGCGGACAAAAGCGTGCTTGTATTGCAAATACTAAATTAAAATTTATGTTCATGAGCTATATATGCAGACGGCGTTTTGTTCAGGGTGTGTCAGTATTGTGATAAATAAATGGCTCTTTGCAATTTAAAATAGTGATGGTGAGCTTTGTCCACATTTTATTGACTAATTTAAATTCAAATTCAAAATATCTTTATTTCATAGGTTAAAAAATAACACTTGAAATACATCATATTTTTTTGCGAATTTACACTTTACAGATCGTTCGAAAGGCAGTTTTCCCTGAAGAAGAACGAGCAAGAAACTTAAGGGTAGCTCTTTTCTAATTTGCACATTCATAGCCAAAACAAATACGAGACCATTAAGAATGAATCAGCCAGGTAAGAAGTCGAGCCGCTTATGCCCATGAATATTTGTTTTCTAAATATTCAGAAATTGCATATTACCCTTTTTTACTGAGTGATTGTTTAATAACACTCTTAAATTTATATAGGGGTAAATCTTGTATATCTACAGGAACCTTATTGAATAGGCGCACACAGAGCCTTCTAAATGAATTTGTGACTTTACTTAGTCGACTAACATGTGAAATCAGTTTATTTTTATTTATGGCATTGAGTTTATGTCGACTACTATTTCTTTTAAACATTTCTAAATTTTTTTCACGTATAATAAATTTTCATAAATGAATTGCGACGGTTTCTGTAATCGTAATTGACGGCTGCACTCAAAATATTAGAGATAAAATACAATATTATTGAATTTGTTTTGAGCGAGCTACCACCGTATTAATAATATGACGTAATTTAATATTTAAAAATTCATTTATCGATTTACGAAAAGCATTTTAGTCATTTCACATTTCATTACTATTTCCATTTTTTATTCCATTATTGAGATAATGGAATAAAAAACGGAATTAGTAATTATTTAAATTGCTACCTGACGACCCGCACCAGTACGATTTGCCGTGTCGATAATAAATATGCATGATCAGACTCATGACAGCTGAAGCGAGTGGCGTGACATTATGTCGCGTGTCGTGTATCATAATACCATCTAATATCTATTCGCTATCCACATCGACCGCACGGTGTGTGGTTGAATGTCATTTCATAGGTATTCCATGTTCATAAAATATTAGCTATCTGGAATTCTCGACAGATGTGCGGCACTATCGAATGTGAGGTGAAATTTTATAGATTGTGGCGCTGGATTATATCTGTTTTTGATATGGATGCGGTGAGGTAATCTTACGACCGTATGTTTAAATAATGTTTTGTTTTAGGCGTTGTATGAAGATAAACAAGTAGCATGATTTTTGAATATTTACAATGATATTATTATAAACTGTATAATTTACTTACTTGTTATAAAATGAAAATGGACCTAATGCGTGTCGAACCCGTACATGAAGGGTTTCGTACCAGCGCAACAATATTAAACGATACATACTTTTTAATAATAGTTAATGAAGAAAAAGAGGAGATATTAAGATTCAACAAAAATCGCCTATAAAACACGTTCCTCTAATGTAAAAATATATACAGTGTTAATATTTCAAGTATTAAAATCGAACAATAAACGCAAAAAATGTTTCATATCTGGGGAGATCCCTTTCATTTTTAATTAATTTTTCATAATTTACTTTTATTATAACTATAGTAATAAATACTGTGTGAACATTTCCATTGTTTGTCTATTGCCATTACTAAATATAAGCAATAAACGCCAAAAGGACACGGCAACACACTATAAAAAATCATTAGCATTTTTCTCAATTTTTTGAAATTAAGATTCAAACATTAAAGAAGAAGAGAAATAAAATAACTTTATAAGTTTTTATATTGTCATTAACATAATTTTGAATTAGATGAGGAATTATGAAAATTAAGTTGTTTCAAAGCTTTAAATCCATACCGAAAAAGTAAAAAAAAATGAGTGTAGCTCTCTACTTTAAGCTTCTTAAATGAAACTTCTTTCTCACCTCAAATATTTTAATATTGACCAAATATCAACCACAATATTAACCAAGCATTAACCATACATATGCCTTCAATCAATATGACAAATTAATATAAACATTAGGACAATCAAACATTTCGATCCGAAAATAACTTATGAATTTTCGTCAAACGCGATCAAGCCGTTCCCCCGTCTCGCAGTAATATCGCCTGTGGGCAGTTAACGAGTGAAGAGAGTGCTCCCTGTGAATATGACCCATCGACCCTTCGTCACGTGTCAGTCCACTAAACGCTGTAATCAGGCGAACGCCGGGGACCGAGCGGATTTATTAAATTTACGTAATTAAATGTGAAATTTAATCAATAATAATAACATTGATCAACAAAGATCCAGGTGGCTAGAGCACACTGAAGTGGTGCTTAGTTTATAAGTTGTATGATGATCACGAATTTGCAGCCGATTTTAAGATTTTTGTTCATTTTCTTAGGCATTGATCGAGATTGATTTGATTTAACACCTACAAGTCCAAATGCGAGATTTTATTGTAGTGTAAGCTTAAGAAAATTTTAGGAATAGGTTTAACCACTTCAGTTGATATTACTGATGTAATTTATATCATACCAGTTATATTATAATGATGATGTATTAACATATTTTTATGTCGAATTATAATACGTCAGCCGCACAATTTTAAATGTTAATTTTTTTGAAGAATTATTTCAATATTGTCAGAGAGTATTTACTAATTGCCAAATAATCTGATGAGCAGTATTTATTTTACTAATACCACTGAAAAATGAAATTTAATAATTTACAGGAAATGTAAATTTTGTAAACAGAGTTTATTACTTAATCAATATGTGTACATTTTGTATTACTTTACAAATAGTATCAATAGCTGGTTTCGAATTAAGAGCTTTTTTGCTGTTGAAGATTGAGCGGGGAACTGTATTAGGACATAACTTGGGTATAGACCCTCATAATGAGTTAAAAGGGAAGCACCTTTCAACGAGAAATAGGCATTTTACGAAATGCCCGCTGTCTCCGACTTGATATACGGTAACGACTAAATGTTTGAAAGAGAGTTGCAACTTAGTTGAGTTCATTTGGCAACTTACTATTTATCTGTGAATAGTTCAAATTTATGAATTATTCGTATCGGATTGAATATTATACAATTTCATATACGAATCGAATAATTCGAAATTTAAATCAATTAATTCAAATATTTTTATTGTTTGTTAATTTTTAAACATTTGGAATGGTATAATATCGTATGTTATTTATCCAAATTATACGAATAGAAAATATACGCATTCTTATTTACAACGCGACAAATAAACTACATAAACACAAATCAACATTTTTAAATATAATTGTACTGTATTTTAAGTTATTTACTGTGTTATCTTTATTGTAATAAAACGAAATTTTATTTAAAAAGCAGTAATTATTTTTTAAGAACCAACAATCATTTAATTGTCACCCGGTTATATTGTTTGTCACCTGGCTATATAGTTTCGCCATGTTCGTCCGTCCGTCTGTCCGCGACTTACCTCAAATAATTATTATAATAAAAACTGTAATTTAGCATGGTTATTACTAAATTGATTACATTGACAAAGTGGTAGAAAAAAAATTTTAGGGTACTTTCGCTACGAGCAAAATAGGGATAAACTATTTCTCTCGTCTATCCCATGGTTGTGGGTATCGTTATATACCTTAATCATTCAAAGATATTGTGGGTTTGTGAAAATAATTTTTCTATTTAGGTATTCGTTTGCAAAATCTTAAGCTTTAGCGTGCTAATTTTAATTTAAAGAGGGAGGGACACAATTTCTACAATTTTTTAGAGCGATTTTTTTGGACATAATTTGCTCAGAAACATTAAATTGTTTTTAAAAGAACTATCGAAATATGTGCTACACGTTGATGTTTACTGTTTTTTTTAGTTTCTGTTATACGTTTGGTGTCCCTCCCTACAAATATTTATTTTTGTTATTTAACGAATATATTAAGTAAAGACTTATACAAGGCACCTACACTATAAATTTCATCAAAATACGTTTTGTAGTTTTGAATAAAATGTCTGTGATTTACGGACGGACATGACGAAACTGACAAGGTTCCGATTTTGTAATTTTGGCTGGGAACCCTAAAAAAGCCCCCTTCGAAGTTTGCATATTATGATTAGCAACTACACAAACCCTACACTATGCGTGGCTCGGTAAGCACTTCACCTGTTTTTATTTTATAATTCAATTAAAGCATCTGCTTTAATTGAATTCTAAATTTATTCAAGTAAGTATCTACTTACTTGAATAAATTAAGAATATAGAGTCAGTTTCGTTTCCAAACGAAATATTCAAAATATGTACCGAATAATTCCAGAATTTGTACAAGAACTTGTTAACGAAACAAGAGTTTTAAAGTATTCCAAAGATCGGCGATTAATTTGAAAAATTTGTGAATAATTCGAAAGTATTATATATATACACATTCAGACTGATATATTATTTATTATAAATTGAAAAATACTTTTTTCTGAACTTAGTTTGAAATCGTGAATTTGATATCACAAGCTTGTAACACAACAACAAAAGCTAACCATCGTAAGTTACACTGTTTACTGAATCGAATATCGCTTCAAATCAATCTTTTATGAACGGCAGACATGCGAATTGGAATATACGACGAGAAAGGCAAAGACAATCGTCACTTATTCAGACTATGAGACCGCTCAACGACTACGGCTCAGGATGCTGATATCATAGATACGCATTCCGTTGCTTAATTTACAGTCACCAGAGAGAAGGTGACGCCTATTGTTGTGTCATTGGACACGAGGGGTGGATTCGTCGAAGCCGGCCCAGCAGGACACTTCCACCGACACAGTCACGTGAGAACGAGAGAATATGATTTGCATTGGAATATTATAATTTTGATTGCGAAAAGGCGGTGGGCATGTTTATGGACGAAAACAAATTTAGATCGGAGTGTGACGGCAGATAAATAATATGGCGCTGCGAAAATGGGCGCTACTGTAAGATATATCGCTCAATAGATCCAATGGCAGAATTAGTATTGTTTCTTTGGTCGTATTAATTCTGTAAGACCTGGAGAGCTTTTTTTTTAATAATTTTATGAAACACATTTTAATGCCTACGATAAGAATGGCCTATACCGTGATAAGTCTTATTTGTCTTGGTCAGTCACTTTATTGATTTTGTTTACGTAACAGAATAGCTAAAAGTCCAAAATTACATTATTCGAATTAAATTTTCGTCTAAAAATTTTGATGTAAACCCAATTTAAAAGTTTATAGGGACATATAGTTTAGAATTAGGAATCTAGCGATATAAGACTCAATAGCAATTTACGATAAGTCGTAGCAACAATTTGGGAATTGTTTAAGGCTTAAGGGAATAAAATTGCGTTGGAATTTAGTGACGAGCACAAAAAAATGTTTAAAGAGATATTTTGGATGCCGAAGGAAGTGCAATTCTATAATAATTAGAATTTGTAATTTAAATTATAATAAGTTTCTATCATATGGAAATCTATAGTCACTGCTTACCCTTTTGGAAAATAAGTGTGAATTATAAAAAAAAGTACAATAATTTATATCGGATGTAATTAGCGTCATAACCAAAATAGTTCACATGTTTACTATTTTTGGTGATGATCACCACCTTCCCATTTTGTTTTCCTCTGTTATAATTAAAAAAAAAATATTTTCAAAATGAACTCAATAGCGCATTTGAATTTTGTCAATTTTTGCAAATTAGAAAACATTTTGGTGGATTTAGGCTCTTATTGTATTGATTTATCGTAGTGCGAGGAGTGTGCGTTACAGTAGCAAATAGTTAAAATAAGTTTGACAAGTTTGACAATGTCTCAAAAAAAATTATGATTCCCATAATATTTTTTTTCTAATTAAAATTACCATGTTAAGTCCCTGTCAAAAAAAGTAGTTTTTTTTGTCGTATAGATGAAGACATCATGAAACCTCTTTTATCTCTTTTACATGAATTTCTCTACGTCCAAATAGTGTACTTTTTTTTGTTTTACAATATTACATTTAACAACCGAGGCTAAACACAAAATGATTGTTGCCAAATATAGGCGACCCTGCTAATCGTAGACACTAGGTAATTATTGAATTTCATTTTATACAAAACTAAACACAAAACACTATAATGGAAAATATAAGAATTTGAAACTGAAATAAATATTTATTAGGTAATGTTCGGTGAACATAATATTTTTTTTTCTAAATTTAAAATTAATTTTAGTGGAAAATATCTCTAATTTCGCAATGCTTTTGATTGAATTGTAATGTGACGTCATTCTGCTGTCTAGCCAAATGAGAGATTGTCGTGTGTACTTGTCATTTATTTCGATGAGAATAAAGTAATGAATATTATAATCGATAGAGCGAAGGATGGAAATGTTATGGCAATTTTTATGAAGGTTTGGAGGTGGATTGCCGTATTAAGAAAGAGGAGCAGGCATCGAGCACAGGATTCCTTGTATACTTAGCAAGTGTCACGTTTTTTTTTATCTCTACATTGTAAAGCGATAATGTCATAATTATTTTTTCATGAAGATAGGAGTACTAAACTTTACCCTGTCCAAGTTGGTATAGTGCGGGTTCAAGCCTGCTTACTAAAGGATGTAGTCGAATAATGCCCATAATATAAAAGCCATCGAAGCGGATTAGTGTCGAGTAGAATCGGGGACTTTCTGTCTTATTATAATTGGAAATTCTTTGGAAATGGCCCATCAAGCATTTTAACGTTAATCTAAGATTTATGAGAGGTACTTTTTATTACTAATTAAATATTAATGTATTAAACGAGCAACTGGAAGTCGATTTATAGCGTCTTATATATCCTAACATAATGCCAGATTTAGTTGAAGTTAATACAGAATCAAATTATTAGTTATAAAAGACTTAAAAAATAAAATAAACGGTAAAATGTGCTAAAAGTCACAAAAGTACTAAAAATCTTTTACAGCAGTAGAGAAGTTTTACTTTAACCATATATACCTTTTTAATTCGTTTCATAAATACAAAAAGCTAACATTATTGCTTAGGGAAATATAAGTATGGATATTAGCCAATATAGTAGTGAAAAGTTTTGGACCGGTCTGCAGCTCCAATAGTATCATTTGCGGTCAACTAAATAAATACTGTCGAAACTCAGATCATTCATAAATAATTCTCCACTGTTTTTAATATTTGAATAACACAATTCGTAGTGAAAATAATTTAATTAACGACTTAACGGCATAGTGAAATATTTTATTAAAGCGTACACTGCCTGTCGGGTTATCAGATTCACCGTAAAAGAGACAATTTTGGTGCCATTAATCAGGTAAGTAGACGTCTTTGAGGATGAGTCGGGATCAGGTAGATGGCTTATTGAAGAGATGAACAGCGTTTTCTTCTTTCTTATTTGCATATTTTTAAGAAAGACCCCCCGCTATTCTTCTTATTTAGAAACACGATAATATTAACGATTTTTTTTTTGATTTAGTCCTCTTCAATTGAGAATTAATGTGAACGTAATTACATTTTGACTTAAATATTAAATTTTTCATAAGATCTTAAAGGATTAAACGAGCATGCTGGTCACCGAAGAGTTACTGTACAGACACCCGCCATCTTAAGGCTGTCAGATATCCGTGCATTTACCGTTAATGTGTTGCCGGCTTTTTAAAAAGAAGTAGGATCTTTTCTTGCAGACTTCAGACTCCCTTGTCGTAATTAAGAACAACGCTGGTCGCATATCATCCTAAAGTTTTGACGTATGTGGTAGAAAATTGCCCATTAAGCGTAGGGTGGTAGAATTCCAGCCTTCTGGATGGTAATGATGATGTTTTTGGGCAGTGGAATGATGATTGGATTCAGCGGTAACAATATTTGGTTACATAATTCTTTCAAAGTACTTCTCGTAGTACATGTACATACGATAAAGCATGCATAGAAAATTGTCGATTGTTAAGTAACCGCTTAGATGGAAAGGGTACAATAATATATCGATGTCAATCACGACATTTAAATATTCAAACAGTGTACTTAATATGTAAATGGTGTTTCGATACAATAATTTTGTTGATTTTTAAAATGATAAATATTTTATCATACCTTTGATTTTTATGTTCTAGTCTGGAAACGATAATAATAACATAATAACCATGATAATATCACCCGCAGTGAAACAACGACTTATAGTGCCCGCCTAGCCAATCGAAAAAAAAACAATTTTAGACCAATCCGATTTAGCAGGCAGACGTTTCCCGCTCTAGGACATAAATCGTCTACTTTTATTCCTATCAAATAGTATTTGTTCTGAATATTTATATCGATTTGACTATCAGCGAATGTAATCTGAAATCTGAAACATATAACATTCGCGCGAAATATATAGGGAACACGAACTATTCGCGGGATCAGCTTTCGCCTTTGGCACGGGCATTGCCAAACCACACAACATACTGATTCAATATGAGACAACATATAGGCATAATTGTACATTGAATTTTGCTGTCCTTTGTTTCTCCATGCTCTTCGACGAATGAAAATATAATTTAACATATTTTAAATGAATTTTGTGTAAAAAGTAATTTGTATACCTGAAATATTCTCAATATTTTTTAATACTATCTAGTTACCCTGTATCAAAATATTGCAAAATAAAATGATTTAAAAAAAAAAAACCGCCTCTAAAAATTTTTACTTAGTAACAAAATTTTATTGGTAAGAAAAAATCCTATGATGTGTTCATCCCCGGAAATCAATAATAATTAGAAGCTTGCCTGCAAAATGCATGAACATGTAGCATGCAACCCATTGCTGATCCTTGAATCTGTCCTTCCACTACGAATCCCTATTCAACGAATTGAATCAGAGAATTTGAGAGGATTGACAGATATCGAACACCTAAGCAAGTGATCATTTTTTATTTATCTTTTATCCGCTAATAACTATTACTATTTTTTATTTAAGTTAATTGTTTATCTTAGTCTACTAATAGCTAATACTATTAGTTGATTAAGATATGTACAGACAAATGGAGAACTTTCTACTTTTTTCGAAATCGGTTAAAAATAAAATTGGGTTCTTTTTATGACTTGGTTTTTCTTAAGGAATAATTTCATATGATGTAGAATGAGATAATGTATATATATATGTCACCTATGTCGTCGGACTAATATTTTTATCTAACGCCGAATGCGTATTAGTCCGAGTTTTTTTGAAATCTTACTGAAAGTCATGCATGGAAATTATGTAAGCAGTTAAATTTATACCGAAAAGAGATAATTAACGCATAGCCTTCAAATGAATAAAATTTACTAGGGTTTGTTTTTACTCGACTTCAAAAAAGGTTTGAGTTTTTCGCGTGTATCTATGTCTACATGTTTGTAATAAAATTTATAACCTCGTACCATTAAAATAGCTTTATGAATTCCTACAATTAAGGGCAGATTCGTCTTGGCAACTTAAATGTCGTTGGATAGGTGAAATATGATTACAAAGACATGGTGATAAATTGAGCTATATAAGAGAGGTACGTGTATGTGTGAAATGTAATCCAATCTATATATATATATATATAATCTAAAAGTATAAATATATGATCTAAAAGGATAGTCAGGATGAAAAACAAAAAGAGTCGGTATGTAGGAAAAGAGTTGAATAGGCTCCTGCCCATGCATAGTGCCCGACAGTAATAAAAAGTTGAATGTGAAATGCTTAATGTCTTAGATTGAGTGTGTATATAGTTCATAAACAGAGAAATTTAAGAACTGATCAAATAAATATGGTGGTCTTCGTGCCGTTTTTAATTCAAAATTCAGGGTAGCCTGAAGCTCACGAAGGGTACCATCCGTGTTACACTATATGTATATAAAAGGCCAAATCATATCATAACAGTTTTTTGTGAATCTTACGGCATGTCTTAGATTTTAGTTAATTTGTTTAGAACTCAAAACTTTGCTTTCATATTTAAACAAAATTCTGAGTTAATGCATTCTGATCAATAGCATTAAAATAATTTATTCCGCTTATGCATTTATTTCTACTACTTCAAATATTTTGTATTTTTTAAAGTGTTTATTTTCTTTATTTCATTTTGTTATTTTCAATTAGAATGAATTGAATTATCTAGTAACTATTCATAGAAAAAATGATATCAAAGAAGTGTGTGGTTTCAAAGAAAATATTGCGACTAGAGTAGGTAAAAAAGATGCAATGCGGTGCTGCAGAGCTCATTTTTTGTGATGGAAAAGTTGGAAGGAGGTAACGTAGAAAATATTTTCAGGGGAAATTGGTGGCATATTAAAGTAAAGACAAATTTTGAATTGCATGCAGTTAAAATCAATCAGCTCGCATGGAACGATTTATAGACGTCAATAAAGCAACAGAGTTAAGTGAAGATCGTATCAGCGGAAATCTGCGAAATAGGGTTAAGTATATAAAAATGAAAATAAAAAAACTATCAAACTTTCACCCTCATGCATGCATATATATATAAAGACATACATGCGGACATCCCTTTGAATATGTTCAAAAACTTGTAAGTAGAATTGGTACAGTGGATAACCTTACATTGTTTGTGTGGTATCAATAATGATATAAGAGAACGCTGTAGCTTAAAGGAAGATGTAGTAGCTAGAGTAAAAAAGGCATATTGACTTGTTTGGCCATCTCGAAAGGACGAACGGAAGTATGTTATAGAAAGAAATTATAGAAAGAATATGTGTAGCAAAAGGGTCGACAAGGGAGCTTTAAAAAATCTTATGTAAAACAAATTTAGGGTCGTAATTAGAGGTTGACCCCAGAAACATACGCCGGGGCATAAACTTTAAGGTGCACATTCACGTCCAATTATAAAATTTATAACTCATATTACACTTTATAGTACGTTATACCACTATACAATTACTATTCGTAGAAAATATTTTAATCTTTCTCTGGGCGCTCATAATCGTATTTATAATTTTGACTGGATTCATCGACTAGCTTGCATACAATTTTTGATAGATGTTGGTACAGCAAACAAGAAATGTAAAGATTCGTACCATCTGGAGATCTATGGTCACTGTCTACCCTTCTGTGAAATAGTCGTTAGCTTAATCAAAAAATTGGTTGCCTGTAAAGTCGGTATACGGGCGAAAGTTTTACGTGACAACGACTTTGAGTGGTAAAATCATTTTAATGTGAATATTCATTCGTATAGTAGGAAGAAGGATGAAGTAATAGTAACAATTTAAAACATTTATTTATACAAAGAATTATATTTAAAACATTAATTTATACAAAGAATCTCGCACTGAATTTCATATTAACAAAATTTTATTTTTACCTTTACACATACATACGTATTTATATACAAATATAACTACCTTCACATTATCACTACACAATCGTTTTACAATTAACTGGCAACGTGTAAACTTGTATGCAGGCGCCTAAGCGAAATAGAAGCGCAAGACATGAACCGGTGTGTATGCCTATCTCTCTCTCTCTCTCTCTCTCGCTCTGTCTCTCTCGCTCTTAGGCGGGCTAACTGTGCTCGAGTGGAAGGGACGCGTGCCTTTCACTTTTTATGTCTGTCTCTCTCGCTCTTAGGCGGGCTAACCATGCCCGAGTGGAAGGGACGCGTGCCTCTCACTCGCTCTCATTGTGAGCGCATAACGTGAGCGGAGCGTAACGCAGTTTCTTGAAGTGTCACCCGGCAAACCAATTTATAAGACGTTGTCACGTCAAAAAAAAAAAATTGAGTTCGAGGTTCGAATTTTTGGCATCGCCAACGTTTTGTTTTGATATGGCGCACAAATAGCGTATCAGTGTAACACTATCGGGCTTGTCGGTCTGCACGTCGTCGCCCGCCGCGGGCGCCCGGCCAAGCGGCCGTCGAGACGAAGATCAATTTGACACGACAAGGATGCGATGTCAACTGCCGGCTTCTTGAGACTCGCTATGGACACATTTGACGAGCGTATATTTGCTCAATTCTAATACTTGAACAGACCGAGGGAAAGCATTAGGTTTTATTGGCTCGGGAGTTTTATCATTTTTATTTTGGCGTTCGTGGATAATAAGTTTTGAACTTAAATTAAGACATTTAGGAAGCAATAACGGCCGAAGTTATGACAAAGCGTCTAAGTTCGAGCATAACAAATGCGGACGATAATGAAAACCTGTTCTTGTACGAAGGCAGAATAATATACATATTTTTATCTTGTTACTAATGTTATGCCTTTATGATACAATATCATATTTATTTGGTTTTGCATAAGTTCTATATTAAATATTATAGAATTTCTAGTTAGGTATATCAAATTTGTCATGGGGTTTAATCGCACTATATGTTATATAGATACACTTGTAATAAAAAAATCGTATTCATACCAAATCAAATAGCTCTGAATGCGAATATTTAACGAAGCGATCTTCTATTTACATATTTTGTAACTTAAAAGTCTTAAGTAGCTTTACGATTCACAAAAAAGAAAACCTTTGAGCTACGGGAATGAAATACGCACCAAGGGTGTAATTTCATACATAAAACTAGAGACCACACAATTCTCGGTTACATTCTTGACGATTTCGTCTCCTTTTTAAGCACGTTCCTCCTTATCCATCCAAAATCCCAGCGACAACCCTCGCATAAAGTTTTTGCTCCTTAAAGATTAGCGAACATTTGAGGCAGTTTTGTGGAAGCCGTTAAAATATAACTACTTTGAACACATACGTTTGTTACGTATACATTAAATGATTTATTATTGTAATTGAGCACATTATAGACGACTTTGGTTTCTCGAGTTTTTTTAACCGCCTTGAAATAAAAAAGAAGTAGGTCCTGTCTTCGTCTGCATGTATTTTTTATGTATGTTCCAATAATGAACCGATTTCCATTTTTATATTCGAAAATAGTATACTCTTGAGGTGGTCCCATACTCATCGAGTTAGGACATGATAATGGGATACCAGGGAAATTGAGGGATAATTTCAAATATTATAGGCACGTATAAAGTGTTTGTATTCTTTTTTTTAATTATTCAAGTTTTTGTATCTGGTAGTTAGCATCTCAGCTGCTGAGCTTATGATGGAAGCCACAGCACTCGTTAACGGTTAGAGGTTAGGCGATTTTCCGCCAGAAACTACTCTTCAATGGCTATTAGCAAAACCTAGTATACAAAAAATTAAAATCATTTATTAATCTACCTTCTTGTTTTCGCACATTTATATGATTCCAACACGACAGTCTTAACAGGAATACATCGAAACTCTTTAGCGTTATAAGTACATATAAGGTAAATTAATTTAAAGTGGAAGTGAATGAAAATGTGATCTGCATGAATTATAGAACTTTAATATTATAAACAATAAGAATAACTTATATAATTTGTATAAGAATAATTTGGAAGTTGCACTCCAACCTGGAATGTAAATACCCTGGAATAATTACCAGCGGACAATAATTTCGAGGTCAGAGTACTGCTTTTCCACGTGCTCCGTACTTAAGGAAAGGTGATGGCTGGCCAGTTTTATTAACCTTGGTTTAATCCACATATTAAGTAGCTAAATGAATTATACATTTACGATTACTTTATAACTACGTAATTTGAAAGAAAATAACATTTATAAAAATAAATGAAATGCGTCACCAAAAACTTATTTAAATAATAGTTAAACCGACTCCCAAAAAGTGTCTGTAAGTCAGTAAAATAAAACAAAAAAACAAATGGTTTACAAACACAAATATGAAACGTTAAACAATGAGTCAAACTCGAGACCTTCTTTTAAGGAGATACAATTGTGTCCGATTTATCTTTAGGCGAAATCGATTCGAAAAACAACTGATTAGTTATTTTTGGAGTCTGCTTAAACAATTATTTAAATAAGTTTCTGAAGGCGGTATATATTATTTTTATAAAGGTTATTTCATAAAATATTCGCTTACCCATTTGTGGAAATATATGACCCATGTGCATCGTGTTACGAGTTTAAAAACTGTCTGTTTTAAAGGTCAGTTCACTTTTATGAATATATTGAGATTGGAATTATTCAATATTTCCATTTAAAACACAGTAAAGATTGATTTAATAATGGCACTATAATATCAGCTCACTGTAATTTTGTACATGTGAAAGTTTTTGAAGTTGCTTGCTACTCAATCACATGTTAACCGTTGAACGCATTTGAATTAAACTTGGCACACGAATAAACCAAATCTTGAATTAAAACACATGATAGGTACTTTTTGTTCCAGTAATGAGTCTCCGTGGGATAAAAATTCAATTTTAATGTTGTTTTAAGAATGTTTTAGTTCTGAACTTATCAACAAATGGCCCTAGTCAAGAACGTTGTATTATCAAACCACCTTATCCTTACCATTTCAGGGTAAGCGCCAATACATTTGACTTTGGGGTGATTTCATTTGAGTTAGTTTTGATATATCCCGGATTAAAAAATAGGATACTTTTTATCTCTTTAATGCATTATCGTAGTAAACTGTCTATCTTCTCTATTTAATGTCTATCTTTGCATTCATAAAATTAACAATTCTATCCTAGAGTAATATAATCTATATTTTATTTTGATTGACTAGTAATATCTACCGGTTTCTTCCATATTATTATTATGACCAATAGCGGAATAGCAATCGAAAGAGGAGCAGCGAGTAAAATCCAAAGACGGATCAGAATCGAAATCAAGAGCGGGACTGGGACCGAAAGTGAGAACGGGCCTGTCGTCGAAATCGAGTGCGGGAACAAGACCAGAATCTAGACCGTGACCGTGATCGTGATTGCCGGCCGGACCGGGATCGGGATCGACAGGAAGGTCGATCAGTGTAAAATACGAAGGAATCAATTCCACGTCCACGTGGGCAAAAGCTCTTAATCCCATAAGCGGATTACACATCCTCGGAAAACCATATCCAGAAAAAGTAATGAACAGAACCCTCAGAAATTCCTACATTGTTTGGAGCTGCTTCGCTGAGACTGCGTCACGGCAGCGGGTCCCCGGTCGGCGCGAGGGCGGGCGCCGGCGCGGCCCCGCGAGGCCGCGCGCAGCACGCTAAAACGCTTTCGGTGTTTTACTGTCTGGCGGCGGTCGTCTCGAGCAGTCCCGCGCGCAAGTAGGCACTCGACTTTTCCTTGTGTTTGATTGATTGACGTACGTTGTGGTGTTGGCTAAAGTTTGTTATTATGTAAGTAGAGAATACGTGTCCAGTAAATAAAAAAAAATACTAAAAAGAATAATAGATAAAGATAAATAATAGACGCAAAAGGTTAAATTAAATAATTCCGTACATGTTCAACGTAAAAGTTTAAAATTACATTATGCTTTTAACTTGAATTACAAAAAATACTTATTAATCTTATAAGTGTTATTTAAATTAAATTCGAAGCAATAATCGAGAATATCAAATATAAAGACAGATGAACATATTATGGAGATGTTTAGCAAAAAGAATCTTAATCATCTTACTCAAATATCTACTATTGTTGAACACACATCAATAATTACTATTTTTATTCCTGTTGGCAAAACTAAAACCTAGTAACGAAGCAAACATCCAATCTGATTCTATCGTTTGTTCGTTACCGTCTGTTTGCTTGAGTCAGTCTACAGACGGCTACAGTCACAGCATACAAAAATTCTACGATAAAACTTCTCATTTTAAAAAAAATCAAATAAAAGCCTTAAAAAGCGGCGCTCGTAAAAATCTAATAAAGTATATCAATTCAGTAATTATACAAATATAATAGGCACATTTATGTAATCACTGAATTTATATACTTTATTCAAACATTCTCAGCGTCTACGAATAAAACTAAGAAAAAGTAGTTAGTAGTAGGTAGTTTATGTATTTTTGTTTTAGATTGTAAATTATTGATTGCCGATAGTTAATTCGTCATTTCAATGCTCGAAACACCTTAGCAGTCGGTAATATGTTAAAAATGATGTATTGTATCATTTTAAAAACAAATTAAATCATAGAACATTACTTATCTAGTCTTACGTGTGACATTATGTAAAACGCAAGCAAACGAAGCATTAAAATGTTCCTGTTTGAATTAAGATAAGTTTCCTATTGATGAGCCGAAATAATCAGATCTCTTCATTATTTCCTGCTAAACGTGTTTCTATTAATATTTACTTCATAACACATTGACTTGCTATGTGCATTCATTTTATATTAAAAAATAAAACTAATATTAGATTTCACTGCACGATAAATAATATAACAGTTCTCTCAACTCGTGTAGGATGAGGAAGCCAACTCGTATGGTAATCTCGCTTCGTTGTATGCGGACCGAAGACAGAGCAATCGAAGGCCCCGAAGGTGGATGTGACTTCACCTGAATTTAGGCCCCGACCTCATCCATAATGCAGCGAGCAAGTTGCCGCGCGCGGCCCCTCCTGCGCGAGCTCGTAACGTACATAGCCCGGAGCTCGTAGATGTGGCCTCATCTCGTAGCCCGCGTAGCGCGTAGCTCAGGGACGTAGCCAGTGTCGCAACTTTCATTAATATCCGGGCTATTGAAACTGTCAGATATTTGGGGTATTTATTTTCAATATGATGTACTTTATGCATGAACATATCTATATATATATATATATATATATATATATATATATATATATAAAATTGAATGTTTGTATATATATATTACTGCTAAACTTCTACACTGTTCGATCACCATGAAAATTGGAATGAACAAGTTTTTTTTTTGTGGAGACTTTGTTTTGTGCTAAGTCAATTTGTTACAAAACACAGAATCTGTTATTCAAAATATTAATAAAATTCAATTCATTTATTTAAACATGGCTGGTAGGACAACGTCGGGCGGGTTCAGCTAGTATAAACCGCTATCTTCAAATTAGTCTCTGCAAACTTTTACAATGTAACCATATGAAGTGTAAAATAAAGGTTTAATAAGAAAAGAAAGAGAATTTACATTAATTACATTGCTAAAAAAAATGAATTTCATGTAGTTTAATAATTTCTTGAACAGCGGTTTCGTTTACGTCACGGATTAAACAAACTCGCCGTCTAAAAATGGACCTTCTATTTGTTATTTGCTTGCGCTATTGACAAAGCGTTAACTCAGAGTCAACTCGGGTTAATAGATCCCAAGGCAGACACTTCACGAGTCATAAGACAAATTTAATTTAGGTCTGTTTCAAGATACCTATATTATTTTGACGTTCAGTAGTATCTATTACAGTTTCGAATTAAGTAGATTATTGTGACATCGATCAGAAAAGATGTATTCATGCACTTGTAGGCAGATACCCTAACAAGGAAATACATCAAGTTAATGATAGATCCTTGTTATATTTTTTCTCTCCTTGAGGCCCATGCCGTAAAAATGTTAACTCAGAGTCAACTCGGATTAATAGATCCCAAGGCAGACACTTCACGAGTCATAAGACAAATTTAATTTAGGTCTGTTTCAAGATACTTATATTATTTTGACGTTCAGTAGTATCTATTACAGTTTCGAATTTAGTAGATTATTGTGACATCGATCAGAAAAGATGTATTCATGCACTTGTAGGCAGATACCCTAACAAGGAAATACATCAAGTTAATGATAGATCCCTGTTATATTTTTTCTCTCCTTGAGGACCATGCCGCAAAAATGTTAAATCAGAGTCAACTCGGGTTAATAGATCCCAAGGCAGACACTTCACGAGTCATAAGACAAATTTAATTTAGGTCTGTTTCAAGATACCTATATTATTTTGACGTTCAGTAGTATCTATTACAGTTTCGAATTAAGTAGATTATTGTGACATCGATCAGAAAAGATGTATTCATGCACTTGTAGGCAGATACCCTAACAAGGAAATACATCAAGTTAATGATAGATCCTTGTTATATTTTTTCTCTCCTTGAGGCCCATGCCGTAAAAATGTTAACTCAGAGTCAACTCGGATTAATAGATCCCAAGGCAGACACTTCACGAGTCATAAGACAAATTTAATTTAGGTCTGTTTCAAGATACCTATATTATTTTGACGTTCAGTAGTATCTATTACAATTTAGAATTTAGTAGATTATTGTGACATCGATCAGAAAAGATGTATTCATGCACTTGTAGGCAGATACCCTAACAAGGAAATACATCAAGTTAATGATAGATCC
The DNA here is from genome assembly GCA_005406025.1 of Eumeta japonica. Lineage (NCBI taxonomy): Eukaryota > Metazoa > Arthropoda > Insecta > Lepidoptera > Psychidae > Eumeta > Eumeta japonica. Next base: position 233,519 of record BGZK01000069.1, on the reverse strand, counting down.
TTCTTATATTTTTTCTCTCCTTGAGGCCCATGCCGTATAAAATGTTTGAAAAATATTTAAATACCTTAAACACCCGATTTAATACTGAAAAGGTTTTCTCTGATAGATATAAAACTGTTTGGGATGACTATTAATTAAAATTATAAACATATGCTTAATTCGCTATTATTTATGTCGTAGCGTCTGGTTTTAATCACCTCAAAACTTCGCATAGTCCTTTTATTTCATTTTGAAGAGCTTGGACTCCAATCGCTGCCCCATTGGAGAAGGGACCGTTGTTGATTATTTATATAATTTGTTTGTATATTTTAATATAAAATTTAAATTCACTTAAAATATAACTATTTAAACAAAAGATGAATTTATACATATTAATTTTGTTTATATTAAAATTGCGTAAGAAAATATAAGGAAAGTTGATTTAAGAATTGCATTAATTTGATTTATATCAAAACTTCTACAACAAACCAAGGTTTCACCTATTTACTTTGAGCTAAAATACATCACCTATTTTGTTAAAAAAATATTGGATCAATAAAGAATGACGTCAATTAGAGCATGAATCGCTAAAACTGTTCGTGCACAAAGGACATGCCAAAAATTTCATCAAAATTGTTTCCAACATTGTTGACCAAGCGATTTCTAGATTCGATCACTCGCCCGGGGTGTTCAATAACGTGAAAGGAATTTATTTGGAAACTTCCGAACGACGATATGTTCTTCTGCGGGACCCTAAAACTTCAACGAACCGTAAATTATTCTATCAATGGTCCCCCCTTTTACCGACTTCGGTGAACGGCTTTGAAGTTTTCATAAATCGTTAAGTTCCAAGTCACGGGGCCCTTATAAATGTCTGTTGAAATAATTTTTTAAAAGTTTGCGTGTTTTAACGTAACTCTTTAGATTATTTTTTATTTTGCGTTTGAATTAATCCCGAATACTGGTTTATAAAATTATGAACTAATTTCTTTCTAATAATTTCTCATTTGAATGTATTTTTGCGCTTCAGTAATGAATGATAAAATGGTATGTAAAATATAAAACTTTGAAGAAGACGCGATGCTATATTACTTAGCTGTATCGTGTAAAGCTTAAGTTATAACAAAAAGTTAGTCTAAGCAAATTAGAAAAAAAAAAGAAATTACAAACGACACCCAGATTAAATGTAGAATGTCAATATAAATATCCATAAATTAATTATTATCAATTATAATACACCAATTTAGAGTGAAAAATATTTTTATTGTCCGTTTTGATAAATCAAATAGGAATAATGTTTTTTCCTTTTTTGCTAATGAGATATTATTAAAAGATAAGTTCAATTAATGAGAAAAATTTCTGTTTAATTTGCACGTCAAATGAAATATGTCTATATATATACTTAATTTTTTATTTTTATGTATTTTTGAATTTATTTACGATGTACTTCTTAACATTATGAAAAAAACTTCTAAATAAATGTTTGATTTGATCCATAAAAATAGAGTTAAAATGTCCTGCACATCAGGAAAAAAATCACAATTTTAATAGCGAGGTTCAACGAACCGCTAAAGATATGTAATCGACACAATTTTTTGCCGAGAAGCAATTTTCTACAGGAAACACGCGGTTGGACCATGAATCACGTTCAGGCAGACGGTCCTTCCTGTGCAAAAAAAATCTACTTCATTCTGTTACATTAAAATTGTAGGAACGAATGGTGAACTAACCATAGTAATTTATTAATAATATAAGATCCTGAAAAGACATCATACTTAGATTTTTGTAACGTTTTAGCAGATCGTAGAAAGAGCAGATATGCGTTTTTATGGTTAATTAATGTCAATATTATTAGATAAACGCTTATTAAAAAAAAAGTTAAAAAGTCTCTACAAAAGCAACCTGAAGTGGTGGTTGGCCAGAAACAATTTGGAAATACGTTTAATATTGTATTTGGAAATACACAAACGTCACAAATATAAATTAGAAGCAAAAAAGGTATCCGTTCAGAGCATTATACAGTCTTTTAGCTTTTAAACTCTCACGCCCAACGATGTACTACAAAGAGCATTCGCCCTTCTGTTGCATTTGCCAAGCATTAAAATCTTCTCTTTACTGTAACAGATTAGCACGTAATCGACCTCATCCTTCAACACGTAACTTCCAGGCCTTAGTGCTGGTCGCGTGCTCCTGACCTACTTGGTCCAACAAACATCGATCGCTCAAAAAAAGCCGTGGGAATGAAGACAGCGGCCTCCGAAGGAAACGTTTCTGGTGCATAATGATGGGATTCGAAGGAGGTGGTTTTAAATTTTAAAAGGATCTATAAAAGATCTTTGCAGATTGCTTACATGTCTTGTAAATATTGCAGTTTGCGCTGATTAGTAAGAATAGATATAATTAAAGTTAAAATTGCATTTTGAATAGTATCTTTATTCAATATGTAAACCTTAGGATCAATGATAATGAGATTATCAGATTTAAAAGGTAATTAAGTCAAATTGATGAGATCAAAATTTTAATGGGAATTCTAAATATCTTTCTTGTGAAAGAAAAAATTTCCCTCATAACATAACTGAAATACGTATTGATATTTTGAGAATAAACTGGTTTAACATTTTTACTGCTCGTTCGGCAGGTTGGATTTCCTTAAAAGAACGAGCGAACACGAAAGAATAGCTCTTTTTGAATTTAATTATACGCAATCTCAACCAAACGTATAACAATTACGGAAAGAAAGAGCTTGTAAATACCAATTATATATCCATAATAATTGGAAACTTTTTTACAGGTTTCTTAATAATACAGTAGCTACATATATAAACGTAACGGATATTATTAAGGGAATAAATCTAGTCAACGTCTTATGAACTAAATAGCTTTGCCCTTGCGGACTTGCAATGAATTAATTCTCTTCATGTTTCATATTGAACATCACGATGTTGATCTGGGTTGTGTTTTTGATTTTTGTTCCGGTTCCATGGTTAATTCTGATTCCCATATAATACTAAATTATAATCCCGATCCTTTTAGAGAATCTGGTCTCCACTTGGTTTTCGATTTCAATTTTCGTGCGCTATCCTTATCGATCCCGGTTTTGATTTCGATTTTAAATCAGGTCTTTTTTGAACCGGAGCCTGGCCCTGCTCTTGATTCGTTGCACAAAATCATTATCATTCGTCTACATTTATATTTCACTATATATTTCACTATTTATCTTAAGACCTACAAACATATGTTCGTAAATCTTAGAACATAAAAATAATGTAAGCTAAATATAAAATTAATGGAAATTAGTTATATATACACATATATACAAATACATACTAATGGAAATAAGCTTTTACTCTGTCTTTGATTCTTTAAAGGGTCAGATTGCCGAGAGCACTGAAATACGTGTTTCTTTATTTTTAACAAAGACCTCAAATACAAATGATCTAACGTAGTGTGAAAACTATCGCTACTCCTGTATAAACACTTTCAAACCCCATTTTACCATCTTTATGGTTGAATATTCAAAAATATTTAAATGTATATTTTAATTAGATGCGATTTTGTTCATCTTTGTGACTAAAAAACCAGCAGTAGCTCTATATAAAATTTCAGCTTTCTTTTTTCTCTTCTCGCATAGGAATGGCATTTCCATAAACTCCTCCATAGCGCTTGTTTATATTACAAAATTATCAAATTATCCTTATTTCGGCTGTACGTGGACCGGTGTTAGTCAGTTCATTCCTTTTTTTATATAAATACTGGTAAAATAATAAAATGACGAAAACAACTTTGCGTCATGATATTTTTTCATTTTCCAGTTACAGGTCAAACGAGTGATCGGTCGGCGGTCAGCAATTACCGGTCTCTAAAAATAGCTGAATTACTTATTTGCTGCAATCCAGCAGTTGAACGACTGCGGATTGCGTCTCGGCGAGGAATCGAATAAAGCTTCGTTCGTTTACGAGGGAAGTGAAACTTCTTAAGTCAACATCACTGATGACGTTTCGTTTATGAGTTTAATTGCCTCCGTCGGGAAAACCTCTCAAGGATTATTAACTTTATTTAATATTGCAATATACAGTTTTGTTCTTGAGCGTTTAAGGAATTCGGTTTGTGTCGTGATTAATACAAACGATAAGGAAGATTAATTATCGCTTCATATAAATTAAATATTTGTCACATAAAATTTACGAGAATATCTTTTTTTTGAAATCTTATGTGATAAAATTACTATCTTCATGTCACGTTTTAATCACTTCAATGCTTTAATCACACAAATATTATGATTTTTGATGATATTTAATCAATCAAATATTATGAGGACAAGTGTCGCGGTGACGTTCATTCACGTACTAATAATAATTGTGAGTTACGATCTAATTTACGATAATAACGTTATTTGACGTTTTCTAATATTCACTTAACTATTGAACGAGGATAAATAAAATAATAACTCCTAAAACAGGGGATGGGTGATTAAATTCTAAGTACATTATTATCGAGATATTATGTAGTCTATAATAAGCAATCACATTTTCTTTATAAGCCATATTTATAAAGACTTTCATGTTTCGTCTTATTATATTATTCTGAAAGTAGATTTTCTCATATTCTTCTTACGCTCGTGAAAGTCGACACAAAGTATTTTTGACGTGACAACGTCTTAAATTAGGTTGCGGCTGGGAGTCACTTTGAAAAAGTGTAACGCTCGGTAACGTAACGATGAGTCACCGAACGAGAGAGAGGCCCGCCGAATGCCTTGCGTCTCTCCACTCAACTATGATCGGTCTGCGCGCGCGCAGCACTAGAGAATTAGTGCATAGCTTGCAAATGTATTGCAAGTTATTGTATGTATATTTGTATATAAATACGTATGTGTGTAAAGGTAAAAATAAAATTTTGTTAATATGAAATTCAGTGCGAGATTCTTTGTATAAATTAATGTTTTAAATATAATTTTGTATAAATAAATGTTTTAAATTGTTACTATTATTTCATCCTTCTTCCTACTATACGAATGAATATTCACATTAAAATGATTTTACCATTCAAAGTCGTTGTCACGTAAACTTTCGCCCGTAGACTTTACAGGCAACCAAATTTTTATTCACAGAATATACAACGTAAGCCAGTCTATTGGGTTACGTCGGGCGTAAAGTGATACTAAAACTTCGTAGGTAGTTGATTTTTTAGCACGGCGTACGTCGATGCCACATTTTGCCACCGCGAGCGGCAACATTTGGCGTTAAAATACGCCCGACGAGAAACATTATGTTATTATTCAATCTACGATGTTAATGGGTACGAATGCTTTGTTTTGTTAAATATTGAACCCACGCTGGAGGGTTAATGTGGCAATGTTGATTTATAATACGATACCACGGAGAGCTGCAATTTGATGAGGAAATCAGAACTGATTGTTATCAACAGTCATCACGATTTAATAAGCGACAATACAAATTTGATTTATACGCAATAATAATAATGCTTTTGTTAGTTTGTATTTTAAATTAATTTAAAAGAATTCTTTTTGCTATCCTGACCTTCGAAAATATCTTTCTCCTGAGATATTTTTTGTTTTAAATATTGAAGTTGGAGCGTTAGGGGAAAATAATGAGAGGGAAGTTTTACGATGCGCTCGCGTACCGACATGTAAATCGACACCACGAAATTGGTTGGTAAATGTAGATCTTAAGTTTTATAGGAAAGGCTACTAACAAAGTGAAAGTAAGGACATCTACTACATTTGTTTACGTGCGCGTGAGAACTTCAGTCAAGGTAGTTATTCAAATATTTAAAAATATATCTGAATCTACAACATGTGTTTCATATCAGTACGAATAAGATATATTTATATAAAAATATGTACGTGTGAGTGTGCATTTTTAAATTATAAACGGTGTTAAATTATATTTATAGACAATTTATTGTGAATACTAGTGATGGAATTTTTTTTTTTTATATAAAGTAAGCTTTTTTAATTATGTTTATAGATTTGTAATTTGAAATAGCAACATATGCTGCTTTATATTTTGTGATGTTAAGTTAAAATCTGATACCACGATTTAACAAAAAATGGTCAAATACGACTTCACTCGCTTGCCGCGTGTGGCCTATAAGATGAAATTTATAAATAAGTTGGGTCGCCTCGTAGACAAAGACAAGAAATTTATCGTTTTTTATTTTCTTCGGAAAATTAAAGCGCTTACAAGTTTATTTTCTGTTTTCTGTAATATGTACCTATTAGAAAGTGTACGTCTATATTAGTAGACCATTTATTTCGGTTAGGCTTAGAAATGTTGTATATAAAAGAAGAGAAGTTTTTACATATTTCATGCATAAGTAAGAAATTTATGAAGCTAATAACATAAAAAGAAACTGAATTTTTAATGCTTAGAGTAAGCCTTTTTAAATGATGTTCTAAACGTAAATAAAAAAAAAATATACCAGTTCTTATAGTATTCCACACTTAATGTATATAAACAAAAACCTGAAATTCTGTTTCCACAAGTGAGTTCAAGTGATTTATTTTTGCATCTTTATCGACATGAAAGTAGTCTTTGATGAAAAAAATAGTTTGTCATACCGACAGACGTGTGGACAGTAAAGTCTCTTTTTAAAGGTTTTTACATTGACTTTTGTAAGCACGAAGTTCTAAAATCAGTCTATCAACTTTATGTAAATATGAAAATTCCGTTATACATCATACAAAAAAGTCCGCCAATGCTCGATGTGCGTCAGCCCAAATCAGGACCAAATGTCACGCGCGTCGCCGAAAACGTCAATCGTATTCAAATTTCGTTCGTCGCATGGCTGTACGTTTTGTTTCGATGTGATTTAAATAAGTCACAAATATGCTTTAGGTATTATTGTTTTCTTTTCAAATGTAAATAGACACCAGATTTCTCGAAAATATAATGGGTAGACAAAATATAAATTGTTAGGTGTGGGATATAGTTTTATCGTATTTTATATACAAGTTAAAGATAATTTTTCATTTTAATTCATTTACGTTTAATTATAGTATGTGTGTTCTATTTTGTCGAAAAACTGGTTGCAATTTCGCATGTAGTGACATAATCCTATTGCTGTAGAAATTTTGGGACTTCTGACCAAAACTCCAACAAATAGTCTTGACGGTCCTCTCTGGATGTTAATCTAACATTACATAAAAAAATTTGAAGAGACCACAATAGGTGAAAATTTGAGGGTACAAAGTCAGTGTTATATGGAGGATTCATTAATACTTCCCAACCAAACTTTTTCAATATTCGCTGAGTGGCTAAGGATGTGTGTGCTACTGGTGTTATTATTGTTAATTGTAACTAAATACTAGTAGGGACATCTATGTGTTACATATTTGATTGCGGTGTAAAAAAAGTAAAAATACAATGTTACTTGGTGATGAAAAGTCTGTGGTTTAAGAGGTTTGTCGACATCCAACGGATTTTTCCAATAATTATTTAGTATTTTACTAGTAATTACACTTGAAAAATGTTGACTTTCTGTGAAATCATGGCTGCAAACTATATTTGAAGTGCACCTAAACGAAAAGGGACGAAAAAATTACGACGAGTGTAGTTACGCCGTAGAGAATTTGTTGGTGCTAGAAAATATGGAGAACTGTATTAAATTAGAGCCAGAGCCAGGTTTCAAGGTAAAACCAACAGAGGATGCGAAAACCAAGGAAAAACTAGTTATGACGATCGATTCTGCACTATACGTGCATATTAAAAAAACTACAATTATTAATACTAAAACTGCGGAATTGTGAAAAAACCTGAAATTAATGTTTAACGACTCGAGTTTCTCCAGACAAATTATATTATTAAAACATTTAATATCGCTGCAATAAGAGAAATGCGATTCCATGTGATATGCGACGCAGGTTGTCGAGATAGGGCAGAGATTAATGGGTACGGGTTTTAAAATAACATATGAATGGATCGGCTACTTGTTGCTGGCAGGTTTACCAAAGCGTTTTTCGCCAATGCTTGTGGCTATAGACCATTCAGGCATAGCAATTACCACAGACGCAATAAAGTGCAAATTAATTTATGTGGAGATTTTAAATGTCGGTACGGATGCTAGTAGCGCTGTATTCGCTGCAAACAGATTACAATCAAAATGCAGAAAATCAAAGAGTAAATTTGGTGGTATGTCAACATCAAGTATGACGAGGATTAGTGAAAAAAATGTGTCTTGTTATAAATGTAAACAAGTCGGCAACTATCGAAACCAGTGTCCTTTTTGCAGAAAAATAAGCAATCACATATTTTTATCGCCGCTTTTTTTGTCAACAGACAATATAGTGAAAGTGAATGATACATTGATAGTGGCGCGAGTATTCATATGACAGCAAATAAAGTGTGGATAAACAATGTGAATAATTCCCAAATTTATCAGAAATCACCATTGCGAACAATATGAAAGCACCAGTATCGTGCTCAGGTGATATACAGATATCGACGAATAGTAATTACGATATTACAGATATGACAAACATATTGTCAGTAAGTGAACTAATAAAAAATGGAAACAAAGTATTTTTTTCGCTCGAATCGATCGATCAAAGTATCAAAGTATTTCGATCAAAGTATTTGATCGCTGTTACATTCGCAACAAGAAGAACCAGCAGATAGCCATAGCAGATTCAATCAATGGAGTATACAAGCTAAACATACAAGTAAAAAAATGTATGTTAGCAGCACCGGCTATGGCGAATACAGAGCTTTGACAAAGAAGGTTAGCATACATAAACAAAAGTGATTTACATAAAATAAAGAATGGTATAGTGGATGGATTGTCTTATCCTGATTTCAGTCATATGATGAAGAATAACTGCGCGACCTGGCAAGGCAAAAAAATGAGGCTGCCATTTTCACATGAGGCACATAAGAACAGAGAAATACTACAGATAATATATATGTTGATTTATGTGGAGCAATGGAAGTTAAGTTCATTGGTGGTGCACCGTATTTTCTTCTATTCATTGATGACTGTCGTTGCATGATATTCCTGTACTGTCTCAAGCATAAGAAATAAGTGTTAAAAATATTTCCAGATTTCAAAGCGATGCTTGAAAATCAACGAAATAGAAAAAAAAATGCAAATCGTGCGGACAGACAACGGAGGAGAATTTTGTAATGTAGAAATGGAGAGGTACCTGCTCAAAGAAGAAATAATCTACGAGCGAATAAATACATATACTCCAAAACAAAATGGTATTGGTAACATGATTGTTTTCAATACTTGTCTAGAAAGCGAACAGACAGACTCTCCAGAAGTTCTCAGATGACCAGACCCAGCTATGGAGAGCGGCTATGCAGAAGGAGCTGCAGTCTTTCGAAGAAAATAACGCGTGGGAGCTTGTCGATGCTCTTAGTGATGGTTCAATTGTGTACCCTAGCGTAAGTGAAAATTAAGTAAAAAAACTAGATATGAATGATAAAGTGTGATATCGTGCCAGGCTTGTGGCGAAAGGTTTGAAACAGCAACGCGACATTGATTACCAAGACACTGTTTCCTCTGTGGTGAAACATCCCACGCTCAGAATGTTGCTTGTACTCGGCGTAGAGTGGGACATGGATATTACACACCTAGATGTGACCACTACTTCTTTGAATGGACATTTAAAAGAAAATATCTATAAGTCAATTCCAGAAGGTTTTGTAAATGGGAGGCATGGAAAGGTTTTAAAACTGAAACTAGCTATTTATGGATTAAAACAATCTTCTCTCGTTTGGTACGAAAGAGTAAAAGACTATTTGTGTAACATGGGTTTACAAATTAGCAAATATGAATCTTGCTTATGTACAAAAACTTCTGGAAGTACTAAAATAATTGTAACAATTTATGTGGATGACTTCGAGATATTCTCAAATTGTACCAGATGGGCAAAAAAATAATTAGTGTACTAAGGCCTGAATTTAAATTATAAAAATTAGGATCTGTTCGCTCCTTAGGTATATGAATTAATGTGGATAAGAAATGTCAGACTATAACTGTAGATCAGCAAGAATACATATACGTTTTGATACGTCAGATTGTAAGACTATAGATACTCGTATTCATAATAAATTGAATATTGAATAGTCTAAAAACTGTGTAAAAGGTATTTCACATCAAGGATTAATAGGAAGCTTCATGTGTCTAGCTATCCTGACTAGACCTGATATAGCGTATCCTCTACGCTATCTTGGCTAGTTCAATAACTACTATAATGAAACTAATTTGAATTATGCCAAATGAGCGTTGACATATTTATAAAAAAACGAATAATTATTGTTTAAATATAGCAAGAAAAATATAGAGCTGATAGGTTTTGATGATGGAGACTGGGCTAGTGATAGTCTTGATCGAAAGTTTTATATTAGGTTCTGTTTTGTTATGCATTATTCTGTAATATTAAGGCAAAGTAGAAAGCAGAAAACGGTTTCCTCGTTAAGCAGCGAAGCAGAGTTTGTCTAGCTCTATCAGAAGCGGCTAGGGAAGTTGTTTTTTTGGGAAATTTGATGTATGAAATTACTGGTAAAAGATGTGTTATTAAAGTTAATCTTTGGCTATGGACTTTGGCTATCACACTTCAATTGGCAACAAATCATCAGATATGCAATATATCAAAGCATATTGATCTTCATTTTCATTATGTTCGAGATGCAATAAAGAATAAATTATTTGAAATTGAATACATTCCCACTCAAAAAATGGCTGCTAACTTGTTACCCAAAGGTTTGTTGTCCGCCAAACACTATAAATTAATGGATATGTTAGGAGTTAAAGTTAAACAATAGATGTCCTACTTAGTAAAATGGGGGATGTTGTTTATTGTAATTAAATACTAGTAGTGACATTTATGTGCTATTTGTTGCTGTATAAAAAAGGTAAAAAAATAAAATATCAGTTGGTAATGGAAAGTCTATATTGTAACAGTTAATATGGTGAAAAACCACACCTTTATTGTAATCAATTCCAACCGTTCTTTTTTACTTATTGCTTGAATCTCATCATATGTTGGCAGTAGTTGGTTGATGGTGTTAACCCGCGGTAAAAGCTCATAATAAATAATGCCCTTCCAATGCTAGCTTATACATAGCATCAACTTATTGCGAGTTAATCCAGATTTCGCTATAGTCTATGGAGCTCACTTGCCTCATGACCTTTTTTTTCATGCTCTTTTCGTAGATAATCTTTTTTTTATCATCAGTTATCAATCTTTTCAAAAACGTTTCGGTTTCATTATGTTTCAATAGAGAATCGTAAATGAGTTTACGATTCGCTATTGAAAGGCTAACATCTAATACAGTGTGTTTAGTTTTGGTTTTCTTTCACTGAGCTTTTGTGAGACCCCAATTATTGAGTTTTTTTTTTATGTATTCAGCTATTTTAATTAGATCAAAATTTTTTTGTAGTCAATCACTAGCTCTTCAGCTATGCCATATAACTAAGATCGGCATAACGTGCTTTATTTGTTCGAAAATGGTATCGAATTTACCCGTAATAGATCGACCAGAACGAGGTTTACATTTAACACCTAAATTACTGGGATGAAAACGCTTGAACCAGTTTTTTGCTACTTTTACTGACGTTGCATTAAGTCCATATGCTTTACGAAATTTTTTTGCGGCTTGTTTCAAATTTTTTTTGTAATAAAATTGACTTGAACTTCTACGTTAGATTCATTCATTTTTGTGGACAGAAAAACAATAAAAAAATGTTGGGACACCGTTTTTACTTCTTATTTTTCTTTTTTTAAAATGCTATCTATTTAAAGGTATCAAAACTTCCCAGATACAAGCAGCACAACCAAAGAGAATTTAGTAAAACTTTTTACTTACAAAATACGAAATAATTTGTTTCACGACCTAATATATTGGCAATCTAAAGAAGAATTATCCTATCGTTACTCATGTGAAGAGCAACATTCCTATGACTGAATTAGTTACTAGATGTATAATAGAATAGGACATATAAGCAGTAGATAGAGGATAAACTTTAGAACAGTCTAAAAGTGTAATTTTGTTCAAGTTCGTTGGTTACTGCGTCATTTTCTTTTTGGTATAATAGTCTATAAAGTTGATTTGGGATATAATGCGAATCCTCCTTAAATTTCAGGTGACACTCGGGAGGTTTATTATTCCGTTGAAAATTATTTTTATTTATTTTTCTTTGGAGGTAAGAAATTGTTTCAAATTTTTCCCGTCGTGTTATGAAAAAAAATGGATTACCTACAAAAACGACGTTATAAATCATGCTCGTTACTATAACAGAAGTAAAATTGCAAGTTTTTATAGTTTAAGACAAAAAATTAAATAACGTGTTATTACAACTTTAAAATCGTAAACTTAAAAATCATTGAAAACGTAAAACTATTGTCCTCAATTTGATATATTTTTAATTTTTGATTTGCCGTCTCTTAAAAGAAAAAAAATTCCTAAGTTCGAACTGTCAGGTCTCTATTACCCCACTGCTGAGGTATATAATCCTATGATCGTTCTTTTTATGTTTATTTGAAATTCAAGCTCTTGGACCTTACGTGCTCCTATTTAGCCCAGTGTGGCTTTGAGCTGCAAACGGCTGTTATCGGCGCATGAGTGACAAAGCCTTGGAGCGCTCCCGGACGTTCATAGTTGATCCGAAGCACAGAGCGAGTGTTAAATACGATTTATGTTAAGAAGTGTTAATTGGTAAGATTCTCCGTCGTGATCAGGATACGAACCGGGTATCTTCCGATTCGAACGCAACGATTTCGTGCACTCGGCCACCATCGCACAAACGCCTCTGAAATACTGCATAAGAAACCATAAAATTTCATGAAGTGAATCTTTTGAACGTAGAGGCATTAGGATTAGTAGAAGGGAACTGAAAAAAATACAAGAATGTCGAGCGTTGCGCAATCGCATCAAAAGGGTTCATTATGTCCCTATTGTGATACATCCTGGTACGTAGATTACGCTCGAATATTATCATATTCGAGAGCAATCTCTTGTAGGTCTTACTTACTGCGCGGTACTTTACACAGAAAATAAGTGTTTCGCACATATTTTACAATTACATTCCAGCGGTATGCTTCAAATTCTCATTTGCAATAGTTAACTACTAACAGTGAAAGTTAAAAACTAAATACGTTAAAATACAGGTAATCTTAGAGATATTAGCATTTGCGATATTAATTTAATGTCACAAATAACAATATCTTTAAGACTAACTTAATCAACTGCTAATTGTGAGGTTAAAACAACGTATTTTGACTTGTTTAGTTTTTAACTTTTTTAGTTAATAGTTGGTTCAATTGAGAGTTTGAAGCACACCGCGGTCAAACTATATTCACGAATAATTTAAATTCTGAATTTTAATATTTTATATGCAATCGCGATATTGTTTCATATAAAACGAGTAAGAAGCTACATTTTCGGCCTGCATGTACTAACGATCACATTACATAGTAACTTTTATTGAATGCTTAATTAATTTCACATTTATTCTCTGTTCGGATCGATTCAAAACTTGCGGTGCTACAACTTGATTACCAACCGATGAGTCTCGTATTTGATTTACGAAGTCACGAAAATAAATTATTGACAGGTGAGTCTTCTTTCATGAATTTTTTGAATTCAATTTTTCATTTATAAAAATGCATTTCATTACTTTTGATCCAACGTTCACGTGTCACTGACGTAGGTTCACAAGGAGATCTTATGACAAAGCACACCTCACCTTTCTTTTCTGAGTTCGCCATTCCGTTTTCGGAAGTTGGAGACGAGCACTTGCAGCTCGGCCGAGTGCCGCTCGTACAGCTGCGAGAGCTGCGATGTGAAGTCCGAAACTGCAGAGCAAAATAAGAATATTCATAATGTGCACTTAATATAAGAAAATAAAATTAAAAGAAATTTATAAAGAAACTTAAATGTTAGTACATTTTCGACGGGTTCCACTGGCTTCCAGATTTGTATCTAAAAACGGTTTGAGTTTATTATTAGAAAGAATGTATAAGACACTTTGGTTTTGAAATCTTTAGGATAGAATTACGCATATTAATAACTCTCTTGTTGATATGGTAGAACAGTCGTGAAAAGTGACGTCGAAGAAAACACATTCAGATTCCGGTGCTATACCTTTTGAGCAAATCATTATAAATAAACAAAATTAGTATTTAGCGTTCACCAGTAGCAAAAGATCCGTGCTCATGACAAATACTGGTGGTAATTACTACACTGCAATCATGATAAACACTCAGATTGTTTACAAATACAAAATTATTTTGAGTACATGTTCAGTGGATGCTACAAACGGTAATCTATCAAAGGCATTTTTTTATCTACATATGTGTTACGATCAGAAAAAAAGTGTATCGTATGTATTATTATATATGGAAACCGAAACACTCTGGCTAAATTCAGATTGAATTTATTTGGTAACAAGCTTAACATTTAAGATTTATTTCGTCATATAACAGTCAGTTTAAAAGATTTCAAAATGTATCCACATGATTAGAACAAAAATGACTTTAATAACTTAAAAGTGATAGGTTTTATTACAGAAACCGGGAAATATTAAATTTAAAAATCTAGGATTAATAGAGGTAAAGAGAAAAAAATGATAACAGAGCAAGAAATAAATGTAAAATGCGAGAAATATGGTGAGTGGGAGGCAAGAAGCCGATAAAATATATATCATTAGAAAATTTTCTCTAGTGTAATGATGTATACTCCTAAACTCAGATTTTAACCTTTTTCATAAAGTGGATGGAACTCGTTTATACTTTAGTAACATTTTCTGTTTTACGTAATTATCGTTCCTTTATAAAATTTACAGCTATCATTTTTTAGAAATACAAAATTAATGAATAAATTTAAGGATTATTATGAACGCGTTAACGGAAAAAAAAAACTGCACTTTAATTTATTGACGACTCATTTACGACTTTCTTTATGAGCGAATTTTAATGACCACACCTTCGGAACAGAGTGGAACGACTCTGGTCTTAAACTCCGGCGGTAATGATAATGGACGACTTTTTAAAACCTTTCTAGTTCGGTAAGAACTCGGTAAGTTAAACGTATTAACATTATATATATATATAGGCGTTATATATTGTGATATTCTGAGAGCGATGCGATCAGAACTCATCGGCGGTACGAGGTTTGAGCTAAGCACTTTTATTAATATGATAAAAACTATAAAATGGCAAGTTTCGATTACTATAAAATAGTTTCAATTTTAGTTACTTCAGAAAATTTTTATATATTAAATAAATATAAATATAAAATTTTTACATTTTTTGTAATAAGGACAGCATAAAATATATAATTTTGCTTAAATACGCAACTTAATATATGTTGAGTTTCATGTACATAGTGCATTTAGTTACTATTGTAAACTCGATATTCACTAATGTTAAGGCCGTTTACACAATATTTTTGCGTTGTCATTCCTATCGAGTTGAATCTTCTCAATATCATTTTCGTTAATTTATTTTCCCCTTTCTTTAACACATTTAATGCTTGGATAAAAAAAACATCATTAAAAAAACAACTGTGATTTTCCTCAAAGGAAACTGGATAATTTAGTAATTTTCTATTTTAATTTTTATCGATATGTCAATATTTACATATTGTAAAGAATTTGGATTCCTCAAAATCTCTATTGGGTCGTTTTCTATTTAGAGTATTTATCATATTTATTTTAATCATTTAAAGCGTAACATAATGGTAGAAACAAATGTAAATGGAATTCGTCAAACGTAAAATGTTTTGATGCAACCCGCTGTAATTGTTTCCAAGTAAAACGGAAATATACAAAAGGCGGTATTATTAATAGCTTTAGGACTCAACAAACAAAAGAACAAATTGCCCAGGTTTTTGATACTTCTCTTAAAATGGAACAAAGGCAGGTAATAAATTAAAGTGTCATGCCTATTTTCCACTAGCATTTTTACGTGACACGCAAATAAAGGAAAAAAAAAACAATATTTTAGTAAATCAATTTAGCTCTTTGATTACATTTAGGCTGAATAAGTTCGCGTTACATTATTTTTGAAGATTTTGCTTTCAACAAAAGTTGTTTTAAAGATCTTCGTATATACTGTTTTTGAGTTATTTCCAAAAAACTGCGCTAAAAGGACGCAAGGGCCATGAAGATACGCTCTTTTACTGATGTACTTCAATTTACTCTAGTTTTAGTGTAATAGTCGAGATATCTACTTGTTTCTCTAGTTATAGGCGACTAAAGTGTTTACAACTATTCCGTGCGCGAATCATGGAAAAAAGTGTTACAACGTAGTTTTTATTCAATTACAGTGCATTTCTTTGTAATTATGGCTATAGAACCCTACACTGAGCGTGGTTCAACATGCTCTTGGCCGATTTTTTAACGATTTATAATTATACTTAATATACAGAAAAAATATGTAAATACGACATTCGACGAGAGCCGTCTCTACAAATCATACAATTTTATCACAGCATGCGCTGCAAATGATTTTATCTCCATTATGCACTTTCCACCTAGTGTGTGGTGGGTGGAGGAGTGTGTATACAAAGTTCTCAACGACTTATTTATTATCAAAGGGAAAAGGTAACACTCAAGTTTGTGAGAGACTTTTTACCTAAACACTGTCGTTTAGCGTATGTATCGGTTGAACGCTTGAATTAATGGCGGCATATAAAAATTAATCGCGACAATTTGTATAATACAAGGTACGTAGACAGACATACTTTGAATAATAAAAGGTCGCTCGCGTACATTTGTACACACCTGCATAATGGCAAGGCTAAAAGACTTGAGACTTCATGCACGATCTCTCTTAGTACATTTGTAAAAGTTTTTACATAATTGTTTAGCGTACAATCATAATCCCATTTTAATCAATTTGAATAATCGTGTTAAAACTTTGAATGGTTAATTTCCTTGTGAATTTTTAATGCATTACAAGTTTGAAATTTAAATTAATGTCTGTCATTAATATAAAATGCGTAAACAAAGTTTTAAGTCGATATACACCGTCAAACTATATATTTGCAAAGCAAAGATTGTGGTCACAGTATGGAGTAATTATTAAATGCATTATGAGTTTTTTTTTGAGGAACTGAACTCCTTAAAAATTTAGTGCATCAGGAGAAACTGGCTCAGAGTTAATTTGTAAGATTTGAACGAAATAACTATTCCGATATATTATATCTATTAAAACAATAACTAATTAAAGTATGAAAATGCGTATAACAGACCTTAGTTTCTTCCGTTCCTTTTCACTTGAAGAAAGTACTACTGGAAGATTTATTACGATTTTAATGCACTCAACAAGTTGGTTTATCAGTAACTTTAATGAACGTTTTGTGTAAAGGCACCATTCCGTACTTGTGGGTATGTCTGGTGAAGAGAGCTTTGACCATGTAGACCGGATTTCGAAAGCGATCATTGAAACTGATATTGATTCTGTACGTAGGGCTTCACGACATTTAAATAAGGCAGATGAGCATTTACCATGACAAGGCACTCCACATTTTGCCAAATTAAAGAAGGAATATTTGAGTACTGTAACTATGACATTGATTATATTTGTATTATCCAGGCTAGATTTTTTTTATAAGATTTACAAGAGGCAGAGTAGCGTGCGGGTCATTGGACACTAGATACTCACCACCGCCCATGATACCCGCAATCCCAGGGGAGTCACTAGTGCATTATCGGTCTTTAAAAGCAGCACGCTCATTCCTTAAGAACCATCTTATCAAAGTTCGTTGGCAATACCGTTGATGGTAAATAAGTCCAATACAAAGTTCCACCGTACTTGGCAGAAAATTGCGCAAGAAATATAAGGTAGTAGAGCACCAGTCATCAAGATGGTGCTGATGGTATTTTCGGTGATCGGAACGACGATGTTGAATGGCTCTTCAGAGCATTCTACAGTATAAAGGATAGAGCATGCACAAAGATGCTACTTTTTGCAGAGCTGACGTGTCGAGTTGGCAGGATACTACAGGGTCATTGACAATTCAAGATGCTCGTCGTTGGGCGAGGTCTAAGGACAGAAGTTAATTTTGGGGTGCTCCAGCCCAGAGGTGACTACAGTACTCTAGACGACGTTAGATTTGTGCCTTCTAAAATAAGAGACGATGATTCGGTTTGAAGTGTTGTCGCCTTCATCTGCACATTTAGTGCTTTTTGAATCTTATGGTGCTTAACATTTTGCCCAATACAGTTATTTTATTTCTTTCCAAAAATTACTAGCAAAAAAAGAGTTATATGATGTGGGTTTCAGGAAGCGGCGGCTAGTGTGTTTCGAAAGGCTGTGGAAGAGACCCATAAATTATTGCTTTTGATAATGATAGGAAGTTATATAAAAATGTATTTTCAAGAATTACTTCGTGAAGCAATAAATACACGTGAATACGATAGGGTTGTGATTTATTCTAGTTCAGAATGTTTACTTTACTTTATAATGTTGGTATATTAAGCTGCTGTGGATGATGGTCCATATTTCGCAACCAGAATGTCCAAGCAGTCTGTATCACAAAACCGCATATATCTCTATTTTAGCTAGAAATAGTGCAGTAATAGATGATAAAGGTCTTTTCAAATTGGGTAAGTTTTCGCATGTCTACTATGCTTGACTAGTACGTGTTAGTGATTGCCGTAGAGTAAATTTTATGCGTAATTCAGCCGGACTATGAGTTTTTATGTTTATAATGTAGCCCTAACTTTATTTAAAATGTAGCCCTAACTTAATATACCACCGATTATATCTGCATAAGATTAACCAAAGGGTTCCTTCCAGTTGGCTATAACAAATAAATATGCTCTTTTCTGTTTCATTTACTACACCATTCTCTAACATTATTAATTTTCAATGATAATCCGCATATTATGTTATATAATTGTATTTCTACCATATTCCACTTTCACCGTTCTCTAGCCATATCTTCATTGTAAAGAAAAAAAATCTTTTACAGATATATAAAGACGCTTTCAGTGAAACAGTTTTATTGTCCGAAGCAGCAAGAAAAGGCTCCGTTTATTTAATTTAACGCATATTTTATTTACGATGTTCTAAAACTCGCCCTTATTTGTGAATTCATTTGTTAACAGGCTAAGAATTGTTTGGTCGTCAACGCACACCGGGTATTTAGCGAATAGCCAAAAATAATTATTTACCATTATAAATGGAAATATTTTTTTGAAGATTCCTGCCTTCAAACTGTCGATTGCAACTGAATGTGTTACATACAGTGTTACGGACAGCCGCGCTTTTAGTGTTAATTTGGACAATATGTATTATTTTGATTTGGACGGACTTGGTTAAGAATTCTTTTGTATTTTATTGTATTTTGTGTGGTTATTAAATAATTTTAATAGTTGTCTCTTTATTACACGGGTAGGGATTAGTTGTTAGGAATCGATCATTGTATATTATTTGTCTATTTTGCTTTTTGTGTATATTTATTGTGTTTTTAGTGGAATATTTCTTGCCTCATCTTGTTTGTGATTTATCGTATTTAATTATGAAACCATTGTGATGCGTATATGAGTTGCATATAAAATTGTGCCTTGATGGGGGAGAACAATGAGGGACCGAGAACCACGGTGGTCTATATGGTACGACTGCGAATTGGTGTATGTATTTTTTCAATCATGTATTTTTCAAAGAGAAGATTTTTATGCTATCCCCATTGACGCAACTTGCCACCAGGTGACGCTGCGATGTACCGACTTCGAAAGCGAAACGGAGAACGGTACTGGGGTCGAATACGGATAAGGGGTCGGGATTACAATTAAATGTGTCACCGACTACGGAATCGAAAGCGATACGGGTATTCAGTTGGAAATCAATCGACACAAAAGATGAAGGATTTAATTATACGTCTATGCTGGTGCAGCTACGGGCATTAGTTATATGGGCAAGAACAAGCAAAAAAGAGGAGAACAAAGTCTGCCGGGCCAGCTAGTAGATTATAAAACCTTAGGATTAATTTAATGATACATAGATATTATTTTTTTAAATTTCAATTACTGAAATATATTGTTTATTTTTAATTTCAACAAAAACCAAATTTATAATACATATAAAAATTTAGCCAGAAGATTTATATATTACTCATGATTGTGAATCTTTAATGTGTCAATCTATGCGCCAATTGATGTCAGTGTCATTGTTCTATGGTCAGCTTATAACTTGTACGTGGGCGTGATAGGCTTTATTGCGTATCACCTTCGTGTTCTTTTTCCCTAATGGTTTCATTCTTACTGTATTGTTTTGTTATTTAATTATTTGTGTTGTTATTATTATTGTTTACATAATGAATTATTAGCTTGGACACAAAAACGGAAGTCTATTTCGTAAAACAACAACAATTGCTTAATCTGTGAACATTTATAAACATTATAAACTATTATTCAAAAGGGTCATGTAGCATATTTCTCTCTAATAATAAATGAAAATACTTTTCGTACTATTACTTTGTTTTATTTTTCCGAAATATTTACCTAATTTAATACAAAAGATTTATAAATGTTTGGTACTGCTATCTATTCACATAATTATGCATTATCTTCTCAATAAGCGCCATCTCTTATGCGGTCTATAGCAATATTTTCTAAAATCGCGAGTTACGACTCTATAACCTTACAATATATTTTTCTCTATGATTACATACAAATTATTTTAAAAGATATAATTTATCTATTAAAATATAAAATTAATTATTTATTTGTATTATCCTGCATTCTCACATTTTTTTTGTATTATCCTACTTTAGATTTGATTAAATTTTGATTGTTAATTATTCGAAATAATCACTTTATTGTATTTTATTTCAAATAAATCCTACTCATTCATTTAAATGTAAACGGCTTCCTTTAATTAGTCGCCAGGCGCCTTTAATTAAATACGCCTGGTAGACACAAATGCAAAGAAGGACGCGCCGATGGACAGGTGCACGGTTTAATGAACGATAAAATTTAATCGAGCCATTTCTCTTCACATTCTCGTATAAAGCCATTAGGTCCGACCTTTACAAATCTAGATCTATAAAGAATGATGCAGGTATAGCGATAGACAAAGATAAATGACTATCGAGTGTCAGTTTTCCTAAGGTATCAGAGTTTTTCCCTCGCAATCAAACTTCACCGCGAATGAACCAAGAAGTAACAAACGAAAGAGAACAAAAAGTTATTACAGTTGTCGGAACTAGTTCTGTGATGTGTTGTGGCTCGGTTTCACTCTTATGAATAATTTGTAAAAAAGTTTGTTGGCTTTGCCGTCTGAAGATTAGATCTTCGACAGATATTTCGAGTCCAATTACTTTACATTCAACAGTCTTTAATAAATAACGAGTTTGAGCCATTGTTATCATCGAAAGTGTAAAGAAGAACGTTAAAATTTTGGCGATTTATCTAAGAAGTGTTTACAGCGCTATCATTTAAATCAATGTTAATTTGCTTAAAATGGAGACAACCACATATACTACATAGATGAAAAATCAATTCCTTGATCTCGTATACCGCTTTATCACCAAATCCAAATCTAGTTTTTGATTCCGAATCCTGTCTTGATCCAAGGAGATTCCGATTCCATTTTCGATGTCGGTCACGCTTTAAATTTTGATCTCAGTACTGCTTTTCATATCGATTCCAGTCATGCTCTCGATTTTACTTCCAATTTCGTTTCTGGTCCTGTCTGCAACATTGACTTTGCTACTGATCACGGTTCTGATTTGCACAAAGACGCAGAAAATGTTAGCGGTTTCAAGACGAAATTTGGGCTATATTATTCGAGGATAGTGTAGTTTTCTAAGAGTGAAAGAATTTTTAATTACAAAAATATGAACACGATGCCAAGTTTTCTCTCGAAAGCTTCTCGTTTGCTCTTACTACTTATAGCTAGTTTCATACAAATTGAATAAATGATTCTAGTATGCAAAAGCTTTTTAAAAATAATATGCATTGTTATTGTTAATAAACAGATAAATTACATGTTTTGTCGTCAATAGCTTCAGCAGTTTTGTTTTTTTTTTTGTAATAAAAATTTTAATCCTTATTTCACCCCTTTTAGGGCTACTTTTAAGAACGATGATGTCGTTATTTTTTATTGGTAATGGTTAGCTATAGTATAAATTTTAATATAAAAAGCTACAAAATTTCATGTGTCTAGATCCGGTAGTCTAATCCACACACACATAGACATATACAACACCAGAGAGAAAGAGAAAAAAAGAGAGGAGATATCTCTGTCTCTCAAAACCTATTTAAACTTGTATATTTAAAACATTGTCGAATGAAAACTTTGAGACCCCAAATACTAGGAGAACACGCTACTAAAAAAAAGATGAAGTACTAATAGATCGTATAGCATTGACCGATCGACCGACGCGACGACCCATAAAGAAGTCGAATAAGTGATATTCATAAGCTAGTAGTACATATGACGAGGGTCGTCGTCCAAATAAATATTTAATGCTAGCACAAGATATACGCCTACGCTTTCATGCGCGTTTCCTCAAACTTCGTCCAACCATTTTCACCTATCACACGGCGTAAATAAAATAACAGGCTACTTCGAGATACGGTTGTACCTTTTTAAAAATTAAGCCGTTTTCGCTCGATGTTTTTCTTGTACTTCTATATCTTCGATTGCTAATATGTTCTTTTTAATTTTTTTGTAAGCCGATTGAATTATTGAATGTGAAAATAAATTATATGCGGGTTTTCAAATAAAATAATTCAATTGAATACACTACTAAGATGTGTATACATAGAGTTTTTCTGTCATTTATTACTTTGTATACACATCTGACCATCTTTATGTGGTTTCTATTTTGCCCAATCATGCCTTAATGGATTTACGAATCTCAAGGCAAATGGATTTTGTATAGTCTATAAAAAATCCATTTACGTTACGTTACGTTACATTTACGTTTACGTTAGGATGCTGTTCGAAAATACGATTTTATAATATTCATTATCTTTGGAGGGCCAAAGAATTCATAGCAAAATTTAATATTTTCCTTTTTGTAGGAGACGTGATTTTCAGGCTTGAAAAGTAAACACGACAATTGTGTTACGTATATCTGATGACTAATTAAAATTTAATGCAGTTTTAGAAGTGGTGAAATAAGAATTGTGTAAATTATGTTATCGGCAATTAAATTCTCCTGTAAGATAATAATGACACTTAAGGAAATTCTTTATTCATATGCGGTGTTTAATAATTACATTACATCTTATAAGAAAATATTTTTTTCACAAAACAAAAGAAATGAAAACCGTCTTCAAAAATGTATTAAAATATTTTTTTAAACAGACTTACAAAACAACTAATAAGTTGCTTTTGGAGTCGGGTCCATCTAAAGCAAGGCAAAAGAACATATAATACAAATATCAATATAAAACGTAAAATTATGACTCATAAAGTGTTTTTATTCTTTTTAGAAGAGACACAACTGTGTCTGATTTATCTTTATCTGGAACCGTCTACAAAAACAATTGTTTAGTTATTTGTTAAGTCCTTTTAAAAAAATATTCAAATAGGTTTTTGGAAGTGATTTTTATTTTTTTTTGTTAAATATATTTTATATAACATTTTTGGTGCCTATGGGACCACCTCGGAACTATACCCTTTAAAATAAAAAAAATTCTAAATCAGTCCACAATTGACGAAATTATCGCTGAACATACATAAAAAATACATACAGACAAACATAGAATCTCCTTATTTTTTGAAGTCGGTTAAAAAGATAGATTTTAATAGATTCGTTGAAAATATGTAGATATGGTCGAAGAACATTTTTTTTATAGTTTTTATGTTTCACATAGCAAGCACTTCATAGGATACAAGAGAATCTAAACTTTGCATTATATTGATGTCGTGATGGTATAGTTATATTTGTTAATAATATTTAGCCCATGGAATTTATTTAAATAATATAAAACAAAATAATTATTATATGTTGGTGCACTTAGTTCTTTAAAATGATGCAATAGATAATGACACGGTTTTTATATAAAAGTAAAGAATTGCTTCTGGAAGATTTAATTTGTAAAATATATCTGTATTAAATTAATAGTACTAGACCAATCAAAATCAAGTATTACTATGACGCAGAGATACCACAAATTAATTTACTAGAGAACTTTTTTATGTCTCAGAAAACCTGTAGAAAATACGTACGTATTTTGTGTGTCCATTATTTAAGGATAACATATATTAATTATATAATTTTTCAAAATTGAATAAAAAAGTAATTATTAGATTAACAGGTTTTAATAAAACTGGTTGTTTCAATATAATATGCTTGAAATTAACTTACTGACTGTTGTCTATAATTATGAAAGATTTTCCGATTTTATGAAATTTATTAATTAATATAATTCACCATCGCATAAAATATTAAATTGCACGCCTCACAAGCGGAGCGTTGAGGTGGTGCTCTACTCTCTACATGTCAAAAAACCCAGTCTTTCGAAACATAAACGACTTTTTTTTTACTATTATAACACTTACAGGGTAATATGAGTGCACTAATATCAAGTTAAATAGTCTGTCTAGCACATATGGTATATTTTATAAATAATTATTTTGTTTAATAATTAATAGTAAATAATAACGTTAAAATCAATCATTGTTGGACGTCCGTTAGTCTGTGTTTATGAATCCATGGCAGAGAAATTGGTCGAAAAATGTATCTTACCGGAATACTTTTTTTTTATTATATAAAGTTATACCCTGTGCTGATTCCTAGTTAATATTAGCGTTCTAAGTACTGTCGTTTAAATATAATTTACAAAAAACTAAAAAAACGACTGTGTATTGCACGCCTCACAAGCGGAGCGTTGAGGTGGTGTTTGTGTATCTATATTTATATACAAATGAAGATTAGCCTTAAGCCATATGTTAAAAGTTGAGATCAGCGCATGCGTCATTATAAATATCTCACGAAATGGCGCGAAACTTGAATTTGATAAATCTTTTTTTGAAATTTCATTATTAAAAAACTCTATTGAAATTTTTTATTTTAGAAGTTAATGACCGCGGTGAGGCGTGCACTTTTGGATTTTCCATTTACACTTACTGTACCAATAAATTGTGTATGAGTTGTATAAAAAGTAAAAGCCCTTATTTACATTCTATTTTGTCGGGCCTGTTTATTTACTCGTTCTACTTGCAGAGGGAGAGAGATGGAGGAAAGAGACAGAGATTAAGAGGAAGAGGAGGCAGGCGAAAGGGAGAAACGGAACGAAAGGGAGAGCGACGAAGACGCGAGAGAGAAGGGCGCAGGGCTTGACATCGGGAAGTGGATAGGGATGGAATAGAATAAGGATCGGCTTTAGGAACAAGGTTTTAATGAAGATCAATATCACGATCAAGATTTTCTATCTACGCAGGCGCAACCGCGGGCAATAGCCAATAAATATGTAAATTTTTATATTTTTCCGCATAAGAATTCTTACCTTAGTTACACTTTTTTTTAATGTTAAAACTTTTTGTTTTCTTCAACAACAAAAAGGAGAATCTCATATCCTACTTCCGATCGCTTTTGACGCCATCTCCATATATCGAGGACTTTTACAAGTTGAGACGATATGAAGTACTCGACTTATTGCATTTAAATATGGCGTGCATAAAATAGGTAGGCATGCACCTATCTTTAAATTTATGTATGATAATTTTAAGTTTATTTCATCTGTTCGTAACATAAGTTACCTTGTTAATACATTTAAAACCACCTTCTAGTTTTTATTTTAGTTCCTCAAAAAAAAAAAACCCTACATGTCTTGGTGAACAATTAAAGAAAAGATAATTTTTAGTAGCTAATAACTAGTTAATGGATTAAGTTCGAAGTTTCTTCTATTCAGCACCTTATAGAACTATGGGCCTTAATAATGTTAGCAATTATGGCTCTCTTTCTTGTGCAGTAGAAATAAAAGTTGTAGGGTGAGAAGAAGTGATGAATAGGTCCGTATAAATAAACACATTGGCAGCGCCAATCCGTTCTTTTCAACATCGGTAATACGCTACTTTGTAGACACAAAGTTTTTATGTATGTCTATATATAACTGTGTAAGCTTACGTCAAGAAATATGAACATAGACAGCGCTATAATTAATGACGCAGCTTGGGATAGTTTTTTATAGTTCAGTGATAGTCAACTCATGATGTTGTCGATTCGAATGGAATAAATTTTTGTGGGTTACTGTGTTTTTTGAAGTCAAGAATACGTGTATATTTACAATAATCTGTACCTTAAATAGAAATACAATGTCAATCGTCTGTAAATTTGTGAAACTAGAGAGCTTACTAGTAAGAAATTTAGTAATAAGTTACTTAATATGACCTAGACTAGACACCACTAGGAAAGGATTTTTGGAAGTTCAACTTTAAAAAGTTAAAATAACTGATTAAAGTTTGTATAGATTCTATAGTATCTATATATAATATTTTATAGTAAGTAGTATCATATACATATTTTGTATAGTTTGTTTAAATTTGTACAGATTAATTTTCTTTGTAAAATTAGTAATATAGGATGCAAATTATTGATATTAAAGCTTCATATCATAAATTAAAGATAACGTTTTTACACATTTTCAGGAAATTAATCCTTAAGGAAGTAAAAGCGAGAATCAACTTATTAATGACAATTTTGAAATATGTAATATCAGATACGTATGAAAAGTTTAATAATATTGTCGGTTAGATACTAATTCACCATTTATGAAAAAATAATATCTTATCGGGTTAAATATGTAACTCTAATTTTCTACGAGGATCAATATTAAACGGTACTGACGCCGCAAGGTGCGGATTGTTTACGTTGAATAAATGGGACAGTAATCCCGTAAAGGCGGCACGTCGCGGCGCCGCGCCGCCACCAGTCACCGCTAACCGCGCGTCTGCCGCTCCGTAAATGTGACGCCTCAGGCGGCTCCACGCTACCTGTCTTCGTGCTTTAGTATTGGTTAACTTCGTGAACGTATGTTCGTTGAATAATATATTGTACTGGATATGGAGTCACAGTTCACAGGTTCGTTAAATATAGGACAGTTCTCACGTCGCCTAATAATTTGTCTTGTGATAATTACACACGACAAATTTATTTACGGCATTAGATGACAATTATAGAATTGATGTTCCTAGAATTATAAGGATTTCGACACGCGATTTTGACGTGCGTCTTTGAATTTACTTTCACAGTGGAAGGCAATTCAGAAAACTGTTAATAACAAAATCGGGGAATAAAGTTTGATGCTGCAACTACATATCTGTCATCTACAAGCAAAATATAATTACACCACTCGATAAACTAAAGGATCAAAGAAGTCGTCATGCTCAGTAGGACTGTGAAGTGTCGCGCAGAGAGGAGGAAGAAGAGTCGATATTTTGAGGTGGTTTAGCTGCATCCTAAAATTTTGTTTTAGTATAAATGCAATAACGGGCTATAATCCTCTAATATAAGCCAAATCGAAATAGCTCATATACGGTTGAAAAGGGCTTCTCAAACTTGGATACCCATAAAACAGTACATGCCTGCCGAGGACGTAAAAAAATGAAGGCGTCCAAAAGATCAACGACGGCGCCAATACACCTACAGCGGAAGCGACTGAAGTAGTGCAAGTAGATGACGTAATTGTTTATATATCGACGATGGACTGTATATTCATCGGTTATGCGTGAACATCGATTATCAAAGACAAATTTAGCTGTAGCTAGTGCACGTTTCACTACTACGTCGACGTGTTTACGTCGATTAGACATTACGGATCGATCGGCAATGATCGATAACGACTTTATGGATAAAATCGATGCTGTTTTGGAAAAAGTAGAGCAAGATCCTCATATATTAGTCCTCAAGAGACATAGTTGAAAAGCTGAGGATTGGCCAAAAAGCAGTTTAGACACATTTAAAAAAAGCTGAATATATAATAAAACTCGATACTAGTTTCCCAAATGAGCTCACTGAATGAAATTTAATGAATCGTGTACTCATTTGCGATTCTCTATGGAAACGTGATGAAGCCGAATAGTTTTTAAAAAAATTGATCATTTGTAATGAAAGATAGATTAATTACGATAAGAGCGTGCAAAAAAAAAGAAAGATTGTGGTCAAAAGGCAAGCAAGCTCCACAGTTTATAGTGAAATCAGGATTCATTTCCAATAAGTCGATGCTATGTGTATTATGGCATTGGAAGGGTTATTAATTATGAGCTCTTGCTGCTGAGAAAACCATCAATTCGGATCCTTATCGCCAGCAGTTGATGAGACTCAAGCAAGAAGTAAAGTAAAAACGGCCGGAATCGATTAACAGAAAGGGTACGGGTTTTCACCATGATAACGCCAAATAACACATATCTTTAGCCATTCAATAAATATTAAGCGAGTTTGGTCGAGGAGTGCTTTAATGTATCCACCATATAAGCCCTAACCTCAGATTTTCACCTGCTTTGGTCTCTTCCAGAATTTTATAGGCAGTTTTAGGTTAACATCAAAAGTGGACTGTCAAAACTACTTGTCGCGGTTTTTTCATCAAAAGTACCTATATTTCTACAGCAATTGGATTATGTTTTTACCTACAAAAGTTGTTGAAGGACATGCCATACATACATATGTCACAAAAGGAATTCGAACTCGCGTTCCTTCGTTGTAGTTCCATCTCCACCAAAAAGAATCGAAGCAAGATGGCGTGCCAACCGCATGCGAGCCGCTTGGGTCGTTCCGACTTCCGTCGGCCACCTTCGGACGTTTCATAATTAAAATGTGGCTATCCCACGTTCGCCATCTAGCGGCGCAGGGTAAAAACGCACTGTGATTTGATGGATAAAATTGTTGGTTTTATGATTTAATCGACACGATCTTCTTGACGCACGCATGTCCCTGTGCGTTACTCATCTTAAAACAGAAAATCAAAATTCATTATCACCATCCAATTTACAATCAAGTTCGGAAGACTGAGATCTGTAGGACGTTACCGAATATTACAAATCTGTACAATGTATCATTATTATGTCGATGAGGAATTTGAATTATATAATTAGGACAATTTAATTAAACTGTTTACTTTTTAAAATTAATATTTTTACAAATATCATCGTATTTGAAAACCATTCAAATAATTATTCAAAACACTCAACAACTCAAGTATCGCGTATAGTACTTACTACAGCTCCACGGGGGACTGATTCGCATTTAGCGCGCGGCAGGCCAACGGTTTGTGGCCAGCAGTGAGATGCCACATAATTTAACTCCATCTTTACACTTCACGCCGGTTGGTTCTACGACTACAGCGCCACTTTTCGCCTCACGAAACACCTACGCCACTGTGATATTTCCGACAGTATTATTCACTTTCACATCATGAATAATACAGTCATTTACCTTTATATTCCGCGCTGGCTGGTTCTGCGACAACCGCGTCATACTCCGAATCGCAGTACACCTACGCTACCGCGGTATTTCCGACATTGTTGTTTATTTACACATAACTACCCGCTGACATCCTGCTCTAAAGCTTGATCACATAGAGCTACGCCATTTCCATTAGCCTTTCGCGCCCTTCAGGAACTTTACGCAAGCTTTTATGGGGGTATTTGTACGTTCTCTTTGAGTCATCAATGTGTTGCAGTTCGTAGCGTTCGCCCTATAATCCTCCGATAATTTTAAAGGGGTCTCTAAACTTTCTATCTAATTTGACCTAATTCTGCTTACAACATTTAAGAAAACCCAAAATTTCCTTGCTAAATAACTCCATATGCGCTCTCCCTTTATTGAAGCGCATCAGAATTTACAGGGTGTTTTATGTTCCCAGAAGTATTTTTAGAGATTTCATTTAAATCTAACTTGTACATTTGGAATTCTCATATAAACAAATTATCCTAAAATTACCCAAAGGCTTTTATTTAATAATGAACATTCGTTCCGTCACTGAGTAACCGGCGACTCTGCATTTGGTGCTGTTTAATGCGAGCTAAATCGCAACAAGCTCGTCTCTCCACACAGCGTCTAAACTGTTTTCAATAATGGTGAGTAGGTTTTAAAGTGTAGGCATTACCCTCTCAACCTGTTAGTTGGCTCTACTAACAGGCTGAGAGGGTAATGATACAGAGCTCTAATTTATTGTCTGAACAGAAATTTTGAAAACTATTATTTATAAAGCAGCGACCCTGATCAGCAATAACGTGCTCAGATAAACCTTGATGGTAAAAATTGATAGTCTCTTTTAACGATTGTATAACGCTATTAGCCACTAAGTTTGTCATCAATGGTAATAAAATATATTTAGTAGGAATATCTACAGTCATACTTACGTACTTACTTTTTAAATTTTACCACTCAATTTTCCATTTAAATCTATGTGAAAGGTGTGCCACGGAAAGGGAAGTTCTGGAATGGAATGGAACTGTATATAAGTTGAGCACTCGAGGTCTTTTTATAAGCTCTAAATACCAAATAAGCGTCTACAATTTTTCCATACCCAGGAACCAATACAAGTCGAATAACTAATCAAGTGTCTTATCATAAACGAAATGTTTTACTTCAGAATGTACATGACATAAGGGACCAGACTAAGGATTGCGATACTATAGGCAGCCATGTAGTTCGTTTATCACGATTTACTTTCCAGTACAAAACGCCACTTCTGATATCGTACGATTGACTATCTATCTGCTCATAATATCCGCTATCAGACTGGCTCGTCGTTACTCTAGTGATAACCACTCTTGTTACAACTTCAATACATGAGCTTTATTGTTAAAAACTCTATCACTAATAGAATATGGGAGGGAGAGAGATAACGGATTCCCGAATAAAAGGTATACATGTGACTTGCGACGTCCCTCTCTATATTATATAGTAAAATTACAACTTTGCAATATCGTCTACCATCTGCTAACGCGAGGCGCGTGATCCTTTTTACTGTACTAGATGACTTTAACGCACCACAGTCAGTACAAAATGTAAAACAACAACCGTATAAACAAGGTCTAAGGTGCTCTACAGCACGCACCATCACCGGCTTACAAGTGATAACGCGAGTCAGCGGCAGAGGCGCGCCGACTGTAGTAAGCGACCACGTGTTGAATCACAGCTTTAATGAATGTAACTTCTATACTAAAATAGTTTATAAACATTGTTGCCAACTGGAAATAGCAAATATTTGAAATAATTTTGCCTATTAATAGTCGGTAGCTGTTACATCGAGTTACATATTTGAAATGTATTTATAATACAAGGAGAATTAAACCGTCCTAAATGGCACCTCATTCTTTTCAATCCCTCAAACACTTGATGTTAGTGAATAAATATAGCTATACAATCTTTTTTTTCTGCTTCTGCCCTAAGTAAAAAATATTTAAGTATCGACTAATTTCACAGCAATTGTCTTAGCAATGTTTATTGGTGTCGAGTACTAGAAACATATAAGCATATGTATAAATGTGATATATGTATAAATAAGTACAAAGTGTATCGTAATGACTGTATTAAGGATTCAGGGATTGAGATCAAATGAGAAAAAAAAACATGCAAAAAGCATTAGATATATTTATCAATACAAAGAAACGATAAATCAGTACGGTATCATTTAAAAAATTCTAGTTGTTCGCACTTGACTCGTGACCTCATTGATCTCAAAAACAAAATTGACTGTGAGCATCCAATTTTCGATATTTATACCTCACTATTAGCTATCTCGAATGTTCTTCGAATGTAAGTATCGCGATAAATCATCTATAATGAACAAGATGTAAACGAACCACGTCCGAAACAGACAAACAAACGAGGTTTATTGTACTCTCGAACATTCCACCCACATAACAGGTTACAGGTAATAAGGACCATTTTATTTTTTAATATCGGTGGAAATATATGTTTAAATGGTAGATATATATTATGGGCCGGTGAATATATTGTTACTGTTGTCATAATTATAAAATTTACTTATTATTATAAAATTAACGACTTTAGAAGCTTAATACACCACACAGAAAAGTCACTTAAAATTATTTAATATATTACCTACAAAATAGCAATTCGAGGGTGCCCCACAAAATGTTTTAACTCAGTTTTATGTACTGATAGCTGTTATATTTTTTTATATGATTACATTATAAAATTTTATGAGGGTCCACACCTATCCCTGTGATTTCATTAAGAATAAATAAAAAAAAATAGCATAGTTATAAGGCTTTGACATATAAAAAGAATGGCATTTTAACAAAATCAAAGTTTCACAACCGTTGTTTTAGCAAAACGGTGAAATTCACTACAATGATATTTACTCATTAAACATTAAAAAATCATGCAAAACCATCGAATCTTGGTCCTATCAATCAGAAATTTTACAAAATGGGAGATGCACGTCTAACATTTAACCATAGAGAATCAATATTTCACTTTTGAAATTGGTTTCAAAACATACTCTCAAAGAAAGAGTGTCAACGGTTCTGACGCCCTTTTGTCTGGGAGGATTTTTAATTTTCTTGTTTAAGTTGTTTATTGTAATATTTTTATAAGTTTACAACAAAAATACGTAACCTTAATTTTACAACCGTTTTTTATATATCATATAAATACATTTTCAAATAATTAATGGGATTGCATACTTGGTACGATGCTCTCTGTCTATAAACGTGGTTTCATTTTGATGTCTATTATCATTGAGTAGCCTGTTGAAGTCTAACAATCACTTTATAGTGGAAAACAAATGTTTTTTCATTAAATTAATCTTATAGAAAGCTGAGAATCGAGTTTCTTATCGGCAAAGGAATATACTTGAAAAAAAAATATAGAATTAAAAATGTAGCTTCTTGCCACATTGCAATCGTTTTGATATATTGGGAGAGTTTTGTTTTTATTATTCTATTTATTTTTAGTATGGTACAATTCAAGGTTTCTTCTAAATATAATACTCTATGAATATAAAATACATACATTTTCAGATGTTTCCTAACATAATATAAGCCTACAAGAAAAAATGAACAAATAGGGTATTTTGTGCGACAATGAATTTCAAGTTTTATCTTATTACTAACGTCGTAACTTTTTCTAAATTATTAAGAAAGTACTCTCGTAAATCTTCTGGATAAAAGCAATTGTTCAATATTATGTATAAAAGCAAACCATATCTATAACATGTTAATAATTAATAATAATGCCTTTAAATTACATAAACAACTTGAAATAGAATTTTATAAAATTGAAAAATAAGCTTATTGTATACGTATACATTAATTGAATATATATCGTATGCGATTAAAATGAAGTTTGCGTTTAATTTATGAACAAACTTTTAAATAATAACGCGTATATTGTGATTTGTTTTATATGTTCTTTATGGGCATTGTATGTATTTTCTAATACACCTTTTGTGACTTTATTTTTATTTTAGTAATTATAATTTTCATTTATTCATGCCTGCACATTGTATTTCTTTGTCAATATGCATAACTACGTTTACTTTATTAAATATTCTAAATTCGATTCTTTAAAAAATTGCCAATTT
Source organism: Eumeta japonica (assembly GCA_005406025.1). Taxonomy (NCBI): domain Eukaryota; kingdom Metazoa; phylum Arthropoda; class Insecta; order Lepidoptera; family Psychidae; genus Eumeta; species Eumeta japonica. The sequence goes on along the minus strand of BGZK01000069.1, from coordinate 200,054 downwards.
GTCTGTAAACAATTTTAGTTAGAAGGGTACAAGCGACGCAGCAACACACCCCACGTACCGAATTCATTAATTGACTAGAGTATCTACCTATTAGGCCGGCATGTTGTGCTTTCAACGAAATTGCCGCGTTATCCGCATGCGATACAAACCCTTTGAGGATCGCTTCGTGTCATGAAGGGCACGTTTCAATTTGCTGATGTACGGTGTTATTCGATATTAACAAGCTTTGTACATAAATTGGACGCGGAGTCAACACCGCATTTCTCGAACAATAGAATCGGCGCATGAAAAATTTAGCGTGGCGCGTGCACATCGAAAACGAGGAGGCGGGGCCCGAGCTGCCGAGCACAAAAGAGTTTTGGCGGAACACGACGAGTCGATTCGCAAATGAAATGAGAATGCGTTAGGTTTTTTTGATTACGAAGGGTTAGAGTGATTTATTTTGTAATTGTTAAAATGTTAAAATTAAAATATTGTCACGGTTATTTCATCTTAAGCTGAACTAGACAGCCGAGATTAATGCTGGGGTAGAGAATGTAATTGTTAATGATAGCTGTATCATTTTAGCATTTACTTAAGCCAGTTTTCGATTGTGTCACTTTTATAATCATTTGAGGTGATATTAAAAAGATTAATATTTACCTAACTTTACTGTATTGTGTTTGAGTATAATAATACGCAAATAATAATACTCAAATTACTTTGAAGTAAATAATTTTGTATCTATAATAGGATATTTTACTGAATGCGTGCGAAAAATACATGAGTGAGTGAATATGATGAAAAATGGTTGGTCGTAAATTATTGAAATATGTTAATTTTAATTAATAAAAAAATAAATATTTTGTATATACTGTTTTATAGAATCATAACTTTTTGTCTGTTCTACAAATACGAGAAACGGGAGCCGCTGAAATGGATTCCTACTGATGTCATTAAATAACAAACGTCTACTGCGTCTTTCGTTCGTTATATACGTTAATTGCTTACTATCTAATGACTTCACAAACTGTAGTAGCACGGCGGTTAGCATGTACATACAAAAATTGAGAGTCAGTTACATCAATCAATGTTTTAAAATAAAAGGGCGTTAAAGCAAAATTAAGTACTATTTTGTATACAGAAAAAAAATTAAATTTGAATTAACATTTTGTTAATTATTATTGTAAACATTGCTTGGTGAAATTGGGTTTTAAATAACAAAAATTGATATATAGATGGCGATAAAGAAATGTAATGCTAAAGATTGGTTTAATTCAATACTTATGTAATCTTTATGATCGTGAAATGTAATTTCGGAAAGTTATCCCCGGTTTTCTTTGCGCCGTGAGCTCGCTGCCGGGCTCTAAACCTTCAATCTCGTCGAAAGGCTGAATTGAAAGACTTATAATACTACCATGTACGTTTCAATAATTTTATACATATTTTATTTTTATTTCAGTACTTTCGGCTTTACGTTGAAGTAAACATAAGAAATATGGGAAACGAATATTAAAAAAAAAACAAATGCTGTCACGAACTCTTTTGTAGGTCACAAAAGAGTCCGTGATAGCATATGTCTATTTTCCAGGGATGACCTATGATCAGCAATTTTTTCTTAAAAATAACATTCAGCAGTCGACGGTAGGCGACTTAATTTAATTTTCATTTAAACATGAAGTAATTTATCCACCTTTGTATACACACATGCATGTGTATGTGCGCGCGCGCTCGTGCATGTGTTGTGTGTGTGTGTGTAAAAGTACATAATTTACTTCAAGTTCAAATTAGATATTTCTCATAAATTAATCTTCGTATTATGGAGTCATACGATTTTTTCTTGCTTATTTAAAAAATTAAGGTTTCGATTGAAATATATAAGTAACCGATTGGACAACCAGTTATGCACAGTTGACATGCTAATATCCAAAAACATTGTATGATGTTACGCTTTGTTGCTGTGTAGTTAACTGCTGATAACTAGTGTTTCAACATCGATTCAATGTGTACGAACTTACACTGTTATGGTCTACAAGATATCCTAATTTCAGTTCGCAATAACCGTCTCATAGATTTCACTTCTACAACAAAATAATCTTTACTATACTGAAATTTACACAACTATGTGTCTTGTTTCTTATATATATGTGTCTTATGTCTAAGTAAAAAAATATATATTGAATGTGCAATCAATCTAGAATTTTGTTATATAGTTACGATGTAGTGAGCTAGTTACGTTGTTTATGTAGATCTGTAAAGGTTTAAGTTCTAAAACTCAATCCCTTTGGTATCGTAAAGACAGAATAAATTAAACTGAATTAATATTCTGAACTCATCGGCCATGGATAAATATTCAATAACTTATCTTCGCCTTCTCGCACGAATTTACTTAATAGCTTTCACCTTTTGATTTAATCCAAAATATAATAAATTAATGCAGATTTATTACAATACGTTAATTCCAGTATTAACGTATATTAATACTTCACTTATATGTACGTACAATATGTTCACATTAGTAGTTAATACTAGTATTAAAATATTGTAATAATTTTATGTAGCAATAACGAAATAATAATCATAGAAACTGTAGAATTTGGTTTATAAAAAGCTTTATACAAATTTATCAATATTTTCTTAAAGTTTGCATAGAATAAAGTTATTCCTGAACGAGATGTAACACCAGATATTAGTTGCATCGCATTCGAAACTACTGCATATATACAACATATACTATAATTTGAACAATATCTTGAGGTACATACAATGCGCGTGCTATATTTGACGTGGCATTAAGAACATAAGCCAATAATAATCGAAAACGCAATCAGTAGCAGCAAAGGTACTAGTCAGTGGCAGAACCGAGTAGACGATGCAGTATCAAAATTCTATTCTGTGTGTTTTCGAATTGCATGAATTATTCAGTAGCCGTGTCTGAAAAGGAAGACGTTTCTTTCATTCATCAAATATTAAAGTGTGAAAACACAACTTTAATGCTGACCAGCTATCTATCTACTACCAAGTATCTACTGTCGCTTAATGTGTTGTTAAGAGTTAAATTCCTACTGTACTGTTTAAATATATTTCGTGTAAGGAAATGAGTAGTCAATTGAAACTATTGAAGTGTAATCATTTGATGTTAGTACGTTTACTATGACGCCAGTACGCTAACAGATCAATCTATTGCAATTTAGCAAACTGATAATGTATAATTTTATTATGTTGCTATAGAAATAGTTAACTCAAGCGAACACAAATAAATTAGGTTCATGGTAAAAATTAAAATTCTGAGATTTCATTGTCGATCTTATTAATACGTTAAGTTTTTCTTTAAAGCGCAAAACTAAAAATAGAAGAAAATAGGTGCTAAATATGAGCTATCTTTAATTTATAATCTATATATAAGAACTAAATTGACTAACTTATATATCAATGCATAACCCGAACCAATGGGTCTATTATTCTAATTTCTGTTACAACGTTAGCGAGCACTAAGAAAGGATTTTTAGAAATTTTACCCCTAAACGGAGCGAAAATGGTGAAATACGGTTATAGTATATATAATACCATTGAAACCATTGAAGCTACAGATGCCAAACTTTATATTTCAATTATTTATAGAAATAAAGAAGAAATGCATACATTGTTTTTTTTTTAGTTATCACTGAAGGGAGTAAAATAGAATAGGATTACAAGATGAAATGTTGTATGGAAATTGGATCCGCTGAAGTTGTTAATGTAAAAGTTTTTATTTTAGCTAATAATGACTAAACCATTATAATTAGATGCATCGTTCTTAAAATTAACCCTAAAACAAATGAAATAAGGGTTAAAATTTTTATGTGAAGAAACCGAAACTGGCTTTTTCAACAAAACTTATATTTTAGCTGTTTATTACAAATGAAAAATAACGATATATATAATTTTTGAAAAGTAGGCCCGAGAGGGTGAAATAAGAATGGACTGTTTAATGGCAAATGAAACCATTATATGTATTTTTTCGTTTTTGGTTTTTTTTCGTGATTAAACCTTTTATTTTAAAGTAGCTACATATTGTAGGCGGGAACAAGAGGCTTTTCAAAAATAAATCTTAAAAATTGAAAGTCGATAACGTAATAAAAATTGAAAATGAAACCAAGTCAAAAATCGAGTGTGAGATCAAAATTAGAATGAAGGTGAATCGGAATGAGAAGCAATACTAAGACCAAAATTTAAAGCGGGATAGGTGGTCCGACGAGAGCAGGGTAGCGATCGTTGTCTTAATTTCGTGAAGAGGCGATAAACAAGACCATAGAACTAATTTTATGTCTACGCGGACAAAGCCGCAGGCAAAAGGTAGTATAATATTTTACTAAAGGCGAGTAGCAATTTTTTTTATATAATTATAATCCAATTCACTTATGGAGAATGACTCGCTAAATAGCTCGCTTAATTTTTAGTTTTAGACAAAATATTAACGGCAGTGGCCGTGGGGTAAGCGCGTTGCGTTGAACTTGAAGGAGGATTAAGTATAATCGAAGTATGAACACTGAGGAAGGACACCTAGGCCCGTGAAGTGGGGTGATATAGATCTAAAATAAGAAAATATTTTTTGATAGCCGACTAAAAATATAAGTACAAGCGATATGTCTACCATTGGTTGCGCCGTGTGTTACGAATTAATAATTGTAAATGAATTGTCTTAGGTCTTCGTCGTTCTACTACTAAAGCGCGTCCTTTCAAAATGTTTTCATTTTAAATTGAGAGCATGGATTTTCAGCATCTACCCTGGCCTAAACTTGATCGGGAGTTACTAAGATTGTTGTCGATGACAACGACCTTGGGATAGCGATGATAGTACGGGGCCGACGGTTTGACGTGTACTTCGAGGCACAGGCGCATTACTTTATCTGACTTAAGTTTCAAACTCAGTAGTCAATGTGCCATAGTCGATCGAATTAATACCTTCTGGTTTGAAGGACACTTTCTTAACCACTGAGCCAGTATTATTCATTGAATGAATGGTAGTGGCGCAGTGGTTAAGACATATTCGTTCATTGAATGTCCGGTCGAAAACACCACCGGTATCATTGATTACACTCCGTCAAGTTAATGGGGAAGTTTAGATGTGGAGCTCCATGTAAAAAGTTTAGCGTTCGTCCCGTGCAAATGGGATTGCCGAAGTTACTGCGTCCTACCGGCGAAACTATACCGGCTGTAACGACTCACGTTCAAACAGTAAACTATATGTGACATAGCCAACGGATTATGCGCCACGTACGCATGTGCCCCATATAGATACTCGTCATGTATAGGTATCGCACTAGCAATTTGTCATGTACTTAGTGACAGTCTCAACACATGCATATTTAACAGTGAAATTATTGAAGATTGAATAATTATGTAGTACTTTTCATTGAATTTTCACAATACGAATCAGTGTCAAGTACTATGTACTTATAGCTATTGGGGTGATTACCACAGGAAAAATGTTTATTCAATTGAAAAATAATTCCGTTAATTATTGAATCTTTTGGATTCTTAGGTGATGTTGATTCATATATGCGAGACTAAGTTGTCTTTTCTCTAAAACGTTTAATCAAACCATACAATAATATATATTATTACATAAATATTAGTAAGTGTAGTAATCTATACAATATTTGGACTGTTGCTCTTACTAATATATTACTTCTATTTATAATTATGTCATTTAATTCAATATAAAAACAGGATTATACACTGCGAGCCTTTTACACCATGTCCTTTTACGCTTACATTTAACAAAAAGTCAACCTTAAAATAAAATTTGCGTTCCACGTTCTCCTTTTAACGGTTATTCAGGCTGAAATCCGTTAAGAGGAAGACATGGAATAAAAAATAAATTTTGAAAGTGACTTTTAGTTAAAGGTCACTTTTAAAAGGAAAATGGTGGAAGAGGCCCTTAATGTTGTAACTAAAAAAGACAATGATATTAAAAATGTTACTAAATTTTGTACATCGTACAGTAACCAATATTACAGAGAAAAAAAGTTGTCTTATTTGCAAGAAAATACATTATATTCCTAATGAAAACCTATTTTAAATATTTTAAACCTGTGACAGCTCTCTACCAGCATATAACAGGTTTCTCTTTTACAAGCGATAAAAGGTAGGCAATTAAATTTTTTTTAGATTATGTATTGTGATAACATGAAAATAATGTAAAGTCCCTAAAAAAAATGTTATGAATAAAAAGCGCACCTCGATTTAATGTAGATGAGACACAAAATTTCTTTAGATAACATTAGACCTGCAAGCAATGCGCCTTAGTTTCATATTGAACCCATGAAAATGTACGTTAGATGTGCCTTGTACATCGTGTGAAATAAAATAACGTAATATAACAACATATAGTTTTCTTTTATTGATTTCGAATTTTAATTATTACAAAGCTCTGCTTATTATCCTTGCGTTTATTATTGTGGATAATCTTATTACTTTTTCAACAAAAAAGTTTTATTAATACCTAATCGCCTCAGAAAAATACATTTATTTATTGTTAATTGTTATTCGAGGTTATATGCAAATTAATTCTAATGAAACGTATGAGTTCCAATTCGAAAAGAAAAAATGGGTATATCTTCTATCTTTAGCTGTAATGCATGCATACATGCAATGATAAGTGCACACAAACATTAAAGTATATATATCTTTAAAATATAGAGTATATACCTAATTTTTAAATCTCTTTCCACTTCTTGAAACAAATATAATATAATATTTCAACGATGGAAAGAAGAGAGCCACCGAAACACAGACCAAAACAATTTCCCATCGCTACAACCAAGTCCAGAGTGGTGCGTGCCACCTGCCGTGTTATGCGTTGGTACGGGCGGTTGCCTAGTATGAACTTCACAGATCCTGCCTTCGCTTCATCATAGGGTTCTATGGATGTCTTAGCGGCGATATTGTATTCCGTTTCTGTACAAGATGGTAAGCAATCGCAATCTATTCCCGTCTGATTGAGTCCGGGAACCTTCAGTCTCTTAGCTCGTTGTGATGCCGAGTCAAACATTTCAAACCTTCTAAGTCGCAAAATCTATTTTTGTACGCTAACGGCGACAAATGATGCGTGCAATTACAAAGCTGCAACTGTGCATCGATGCGACACTGAGTTATGCATACAGAATAACTGTATACGTTGTACGCAAAGTAGTTGTCGGGGAGTTCGTCGAAGAAGCGGCATTTTCGTACTTCGGGAGGTGTAAGTGAAACCTCGGGTTCGTTGACTACGTCCATGATCGAGAACGTCATCGCCGCCTGCGCGCCGTACACGACCGTCACCCGGCGGTCGTACTCCATGTTCCAAAAGGGAATGTCTTCCGGCGAGTGGAGGAATGCCTCGTAATCTTGCGACAGGTCGAGTTCGAGCACCGCGGAGGCCCCTTTGTAATCGGCCGCGACCAAAAGCAATTTGTCCTGTACTAGATGCATGTTGTTCGCAGAAAAACAGGTCCCGAATTCAGTTTGTATCGGTTTGAAGGTTTCACAGCAATTTATACGTTTTCCGTTCCATTTGCAATCGAGAAATAGATTTTTGCACGGTGACCGGAATTTACCGACTACTCCGAGAAGATCGGTTGGACATTGGAGTTCAGAGTTACAGGTAGAAGAACAACTGTGACAGGTTCCGCCGAAGAATGCGATGTCTCCAACGAAACGGTCGAGTCGCCCTTCTTCAGGCTCGCCGTACAATCTCTGATGCAAGGCCCATATCTTGTCGACGTTTAAAATCTCGCAGACCGTTATCGAAGGGAAAGTCGTATTCCATTTGAGATAATCCGCTCTCGTCGTGAAACGAATTGTATTCTCTTGATAATGGTTATAGTACTTGCGGATGGTGTATATGACTGCTATCCATATTTGGACGTAAATAAGGAAATATATGAATCTGGCTATATAGTGCACATCTTTCCGGACAATGAAGCTCGGCCCGTGTACTGTGAGGTTGCTGAACGTGTAGGACAATCGTTCAAAAAATACTTTGGTTCGGCTTACAATACTGTTATCCTTTCTGACCATTATGGTCTAGTCTCGAATTTAAAATGACAATAAAATGTATAGTGACATCCTTTTATAGAAGAACATAGAAGCAAAGCTTATACTATCATATACATTCGTTTATTCTCTTTGTTCTGAAAAGGCACATGATGAAATTGAAAGATAAAAAGAATTACGATGAAACGTATAGGCATAGGTAAATGACAGCGACAAAGGAAGGTTCCATTAAAAGCGATTAATGGCGGGACTAATGTAATAATACACGTATTGCAGAGTAGCGCTTTGTGTGATGGAAAATTATTAAAAAAAAAATGTTACTAGATCCAATCGAATGTTTGTCTGTGCTGATGTCCAATATTCATTTATTCGTTTTTGTTTGGTATTAACTTTTTAATTCTGAAATATTCTCTCTTTACAATTTTTTTCATCTCATGTGTCGTTTGATTTCCCATTTTAGCTCCTAAAACTAGACTAGTCTAGTCTCTGTTGAACTATTCCTTTCTTTATAATTATATCTTTTCCATCGGATTGCATCAAACCATAGAACTATAAACGTATAAATAAATTGATTATTAAATTTCATACGCAACAACAATTTAAACCAAAACTTTCTTATATTTGTGTATTTTTAAATCTGAAATTCAAAAAGTAAAATTTAAACCATGTAATAAGAAAATTGTAGAATTTAAAAATAGTTACTGGTAATATCTATTTAGTCGTATATTGATGATTATATTACACATTTTATGGTTTGAAATAAATTATTTTATCGAATTATTAAATTTTATACCTGAAATTTCATATCTAAAACCCTAAAGATTTACTTGTTAAAATTATAAGCGGATTGTAAGTGAAAACAATCAATGTCACCATTGAAATTATTAAAATTCATGAATATGGCTGAATAACTTTTAAAAATAATGGATCAGAAATCATAAAGTACATATATCCCACATTGATTATGGTGTTTTTTCATCACTTCGTGCTCGATGTAAGTTTCTCAATAAATTGGGTTACAAAAATTTTTTCACATCTATAGAGGATTCTGTCGATGATAATACGAAATCATTCTGACGATTAAGTAATGGTAAGAAAGATCACGTTTCAATGCCAAACACAATGACTTATGGTGACCGAACATCATACAATAGTCATACATAGTTATATGAAACTTAACCTACGTTCTCTTTTACAGTCAATTCAAAAAATATATTGTCCCCGAAACAACATAGTTTCTTGAAGCATCGATTTACTATAACGAACCTGATTGAGTATAAAAGATATCAATGCAATTAATTTTCTATACGAGGAAAAGTTGACATGGTATACACAGATTTTTCTTATGCATTCAATAAAGTTAATCACTCAATGTCGCGTAATACATTGTTATTTAAGAGCATTCACGGTAGTTTATGTAGATGCATGTGTTCTTATCTTAAGAACAGGAGCCAATTAGTTTCTATTAAGGGTTGTATTTCAGCACCAATACTTGTAACTTTAGGAGTTCCCCAAGACTCGCACTTGAGCTCTCTATTCTTTATAATATTCATTAATTACCCTGTTGATCATTTGTCATGTATGTCTCTCCAGTACGCTGACGATCTTAAGACATTTGCTCGTATTTAGAACTTAAATGACGGTGCTGCACTTCAAAATTACTTGGATGTACTATACGTATGGTGCTCAACAAATAAAATAGTCCTTAATATCAGCAAGTGCTTTGTAATTTCCTTTATTCATTAAATCACAAAAATAGTTTATGAATATATACTTTCAGATTATGTACTATAACGTAAATTTATAGTTAAGGATCTTCGTATTATCTTTGCCGATAAAGTTATCTTACGGTCACTATAAGGTGTTTAGATTCTTGGCCAGGTCTACGATAGAATTTAAATAGTACCACATTTTTTAAATTATATATTATAGCCTTATATCATAAGCCTTGAATCTTACTAGCTCAATATGGTCCCCTCGTTACAAGACTCATATTAACCACATTGAAAGTATACAAAGAAAGTGTGTCAAAATCTTGTTTGTTCGTCAGAATCTACAATCACTAAAACACGATATAAGCAAAGAGATGAATTTGATCTATAGAAAATTTTACTTTCCCCGATAGACTCACCTATGCTATTATAATTGCTGAATTCTAATAATCTTCATAAATCTCAAACATTCAGAACATTTTCATTGCTAATCTACAAGAATAATATGTCCTTCCTTTGACAATTCTATACCCATTACGACCCGTCTATATAACGATCTAACCGCCGACGCTGATGCGGGTCCTGATGTCGATGTGCTTGATTGCAGACTTACTGCTTTCAAACGCAGTACACAGGATGTCTTGTTTCAGTAATGTGGATCATTTGTGTTTTTATTTTCATTTCTTTTGTTTTGTAAATTTTTTTTACTCCCTTTATTTTTTTAGTTTACTTTATTTAGTATACTTAAATTCTAAGCATGCTATGTGCACATTTAAGGATTACAGTCTCGATCAAAATGCATATGTATCAATTCTTTCCATACAATTTTACAATTGTTGTAATCTGTTTGCAAACTTTGATGTAAATATATATATATATATATATATATATATTCATAAGTCTACCACTAAATACAGACTGTAAAGTAAGAATAGAGTTGAATAATAATATTTTTATTACATAATACAAAGCAGAGTACTTCATGCTATGAGTCTGAAATCCTTGATCTCTCTGTAAATGCTAAACGCATTTTATTCAGATATTCATTAATGATAACAAGAAGATGTATCTTGCCTCGGATATTCACATGTTCATCAATCGAAAAGGTATCAAACGTTTCAGAAACAAATATATTCGTTTGTAATAGGTAAATAATTAAATGTTATTAAATAATTGTTTATTATTTAAACAATTATTTGTTTGTTTATATCATAACTTCTACGAAAATGCATAAAACAATAAATATGACTACTAATAAAGTACAAGAGTTTGTCAAATTATTATATAAAAATGGGTTGTAAATACGCGAAGACAAGTTGAAAAACGTAACGTAGGTTGTTGCGAATATAAATCGAGGAATAGAGCTTGCTGTCGGAATTAGGAACGTGGATTGTAATGAGATCAAGATTGGGATCGGGTTTGAAATCATTTGAAGTGGACGTAATTGAGGCTGGATTAAGGTGGTGATTTGGATAGAGTTAGACAGATATCATTGTGTGTTCGCGATGTCGGAGCTGCAGGCGACTGCTAGTACGGAAATATGGTAGAAAATGTTTTATGAACGTAAAGGAATTTCTTAGTAAACGAGTAGAATAACAAAATTACAAAGTTTCTCTTAACTGGGAATAAAATGAATATTTATTCAATGCAAAAAAGAGGGTTAAGTTTTTCGACGATTAAGACTGATAATTAATTTATCAATTGTAAATTTCCATACGCAACAAATAGCGGCCGCATTTCGCAATGTTTTATAACAAATTTCCTTTTGGAATACTACGAAGGATAAATAGAATATCATATTCGTTTCTTAGTAAAGCCAATGCTCGGGATTTAGTTTACACTCTTGTCACAGGCTTCACTGACCAAAAACGCACGGGATCGAAAAGGTTCTAATAGATAAAAACAAGACTATTGTGCGCGTTGTCAAAAGTAATGTAGTGTGCTCATGAAGGGTTGATTTCCTGTTGCAATGAGTAAACTTAATTTTGGGAGAGAATCTACAAATAACATTGTATACGTTTCTGTATCCGATGCTTTTATAATTTTGAATAAAATGTCTACATTTTCATATCATTTATACTGGTGCTAGTAAAACATAAAAATTAACTGGTGCTTGAAAAAGTTATAACATATACACGATTTTTTATTTATCTCTTCTACTAAATAAAAGAATTTTTATGGTCCTTAGATTGATAACTTGCTGCCGGAAAACTATTTATTAAAAAAAAATCGGGGTCAAATCGGTTGCTGATAAGTAAAATATCAATCATTTCATCCCCGTTGATACTTTGTTTATAAAGTATTGAAATTTAGTATTTCAGGTTAGTTTAAAAATATATTTTATGTACATGTTTCTCTTTCAATCGAGGCCGGCGAGTTAAACAGATACGGGTTTCCGTGAATGGGGATACGGAAAAGCGAGAGAGCGTCAATCCTATGGTAAGTACGTATTCAATTTCGTATAAGGCCGCTCGAATGGAGTTTACTTACAAGAGTCACGCTCGGTGATTTGTGTCGCTCAACTTCTCGAAATCTTGTTGCTATAAAGGGGAATATTTATTGTTTAATACTCACGTACATTTAATAATAGATATTTACGTCGTACGTATATTACTTTTCACCTGTAGGTTCCCTGACGTGAACATATCTACGTTACTGTAGATCTATCTTAAGTTTCACTTACAGCTCTAAACACGACTTTCTTATTTTCGTTTGAACGCTGTTATCATTTTTACCGAAGCTAAGTACAATTTCTTTTGGAATGCTACTGATCTCATAAAGACGCGTTGGATATTTTGCAGTTTTTTACGCAAGTTATATTATAGAAATTGTATCTTTTAAAATTTTCGTAATATTTCTGAACATTGATCAATAATACGAAGGGTGCATCGACAATTTTGCCTACCTAGCTGGTCACAAATGCCTTACTTTCGATTTTTTCCATTTTTAAAAACATGGAATATTATTTGTTACTTGTCACTTATAATCTACGGGCCGTGTATCCGACATTCTAAAATAGTGTTTGATTAAAAAGGTTCAAAGAATTGATTTCAATGTCTAGGTCTGTGGTTCGAATGGGGTTAGCAAAGGGTCTTCTTGGTTCGTTTCTGTTTATGGTTTATGTTTATGACACATTTGACCTGGTTAATAATGTTCATGCGATAGTACTGTTAGGAGATAATGTCTATTTTTATTCCAAGTTATAAGAACTCGCTTATGGCGGTGTGATATGACTATCTTCGATATCTTATGTAAATAACTTATTTCTTAATAATAAGAAAATAAAATGTGTAAAATTCTCATTTCCGAATATAAGGTATGTATTTCGTATTATTTTATTAAGAAACTAGAAGCTAGAGTTGGTAGATGCTACTGTATTCTTTGGAATTACTATAGAACATAAACTTCGATGAGGTGAAAAAGCTTAGCTCTGTAGAATATACAATTAAAAAAAAAAACTTCCGATATTCAGACCACCAGGCTATTTTATTTTAGCTGCTTCAGTAACTTGATGTCATATTGCATCACGCAAACCAGGTGTATTTATGTTTTCAAAAATGGTTTGAGTGAATGAAAAAGTGTATAAGGAAAAGAAAACTAACGGTGTAATAAAATTGGTGTTACGAAATAAAGTCTTTTATGTATATTTATAGTTATATACTGCTTTAATTGAAATTTTTAAAATACAATACAATGTTTCATGTAATCTTATCACGTAATGACGTAATCGTAATCTTCACATTCACGTTGCGTTCCGTGTCATGATAGAAAAAGAGGCTAGAAGAATGTGCTCAATAATTCAGCAATACTTATTGCTGAAGTGTTAATCTGTGAATGTAAGTAAACTTAGTGCGAGCTCAATATTTACACTGGCCTGAACCGAATCACGGACAAATAAATTAAGAGATTTGGTGTTAATGCGATTGATCCTTTCGACCTGTGATGAAGCAGGGTCCACGGCTTTAAGTCCGAACTACTCGAAATGGGAATTAAATTCATTCTTCATGAATGCTTAAGAAGTAAGGTGATGCAGTAATTGTATATCCATGGACATACTGGCTGACGGATTTAGCTGAATATAAAATAGGAAAGTTGATAAGTTGTAAGTTTTCTACGCCATAATTGCAAAAAGAATGATAAATGTTATTCTCTAAAACGCTCCCAGTTATTGTATACGGAGCTCCATGCACTATGAAAGCATTAATGCCTATTTTCATTACCTGAGTTAATTATTTTAGGACTTACTTCAGTTTCATAGCGTTAACTCATCTGCTAAAACAATTAAAAGTCTAGACACACCCTCGAGGGCGCCGTCACAGAAATAATTTAAATAAATTAATATTTTCTACGTTAATATCTACATTTAGCTTCATAATTGCGTCATTATTTAATTTTATAGACCTTTAATTTTATTGAACTAACTACAGCTAAATTGGAATACATAAAACAATTACAATGCATGTACACATTCTTTAATGACTTTAATTATGAAGAATAGTGCAAAATATAAGACATAATTTAGTTGTATGAACAATTAGTTATTAAAATTCATTGAAGAATTCATTATGAAGTTTTAAAGAAAAACGTATCTTTGCGTCGGCTTGAAGTGCTTCTTAGATCATTTTTAGGGTTCCGTAGTCAACAAGGAACCCTTATAGTTTCGCCATGTCCATTTGTCCGTTCGTGTGTCTGTCTGTACGTCTATACACGGATTAGAACTGAAGTTTGACAAGCTGTAATTTGACAAGGGCTTACATATAAATCAGGCCAGCACAATGGTAGAATAAAATCTTGAAAAAATTTTTTTCAGCCTACCTCTTCGATACGTAAAGTAAAGATGATTTTTTTCACGTATATTTCATTCCCAAAATCATTTTATGTCAAGTAGGAGAGATTTGTCCTTAAGCCCGTCACGTTGACGCGGAATGCGTTGGCGATCGTCAACTCCTTTTGTCACAAATGTGGTACCCAAAACCAGTGATCGACAGAAGGAGTTTTTTAATTTAACTCAAGCTGAAAAGTCATTTAGTCAATTTACCCAGCCAGTATTCGAAAAAAATAATTCTAACCACAAGACTTCCACTGTTCGGCAAGTATTTTAAGCTGAATAAATACTTAGGACACTCACGTTTAATCGTATTATTAATGGATTGGATACTACTATTGGTAGAAGGTTTTTCCTGCTGGATGTACCAATATGACAAGCGTTCATTGGTAATACGATGAAAAAGCACTTTATCGAGTGAAATAATGCACTTAGATAATTATTAGTTTTTATAAATCATAACTAAGCTTTGTTGGAAACGTTAGCGAAAAACATGAAATATATAATATTCACCAGATACAAAAGTAGCACAGCGAGATCATCGATGGATAAGACTTAATGTACACAGCTTTTAGGTTACTTAAAAGGTCCTAAACATTGACAAGAAAATAAATAGATTGTAATTTATGAATTTGATTTGCTCAAATTCACACGATACGTTTGACTATTTAATTACACCCGTAATAGAGTATTGCCATAATTAAATTATAATTAATCCACATATATGTTGTTGAGTTTTGTCAAGTTTTATAACCGCACTGCTGAGACATACCCTCCCATAATTTTTTTTTCAGATCGATGGACCCAAAGCTCCCTCACGCTGGCCCAGTGCGAGTCGGGGGCCGCTAACGACTTATGTCTACATAGATAACATCCGGAGCCGATAGCTTAGCGTGGTCTCCGAGTTACCGAGTAAGTGGTTTATTTTGATATAAGTCCGAAATTCATTGGTCAATTCACCTACCGATGAGGATCGATCTCGGTAGCGCCTAATCCTAAGGCAACGCTCTATATCACCTGTCACCATTGCTCTTCGTATGACGATTTTTTATAAAGGTCTTAGTTAAAAGGTATATTGTACAAGTATCAATATGAGTTTGTGACCATACGACACGAAACTGTTTGTGGATAGATTTAGGCAATTATTTTTTTAAATTCTGCTATTCGAGGTGTTATTTGAGATAGTCAAAGAGGATGCACGCATCAGTTTCAAATTTATTTGATTTTAGTGATTGTTGCACACGTGCGTTTATAAGTACGTCTAACGACTTCATCGGACCGAAATTTTAATCATTTAATGAAGTCAACGAAACAAAATCATTCTATGTGAGCCATAAGACAAATGCATTCGCCAATGGAAAAACAGTTGAAGCCACAATGTTTCCGCGCGGCTCGTTCATGCCAAAACTGTTAACTTTGTTTCAATTCCCGGTGAAACATCTCTGAATTATATAGTGATTGACGAGAATTTGGTGCGTTGGCGCACACGCATGAGGCACTCCGATAGCTTTAGACTTGCTAATAACTCGCGAGAGTTCGAAACTGAGTTTCATTTACGGTGGCTTTCTTTTCAGTACACACATGCAGTTTTGCAGAATGCTTACACTGTATCGACTTAAATTAGACTTCATTCTACAAGTGTGTCGAGGTAGAAACACTTTTATACGAGTTGTTGGCTAAAGATGTTTGTAAAGTTTTTCTTTTCTTAAGGTGGGACAAGTTTTGAGAATAGTAGCTAAAAGTATTCTATTGTAAGCAAATATTCGCTACGCCGTTAATTATTAGATTAATTAATATCCAGAAAAAATAATCTGTTTTCATCACGCTTCACTGCTTTACGATAATGTTTAAATTGCGAGATTATTAGTCAAAATTTTTTGCAAAACATATTTCTCAATTCATAATGAGTAAATAATTATATGGAAAAAGATTTGTAATGAAATTCTAACAATTATTATTTAAGAAATGTAATTATAATTTAAACTCATTTTACTTACCTACAAAGATTGTAAAAGATAAAGTATAAAAAGTTACTAACCAATACTTCACCAAAAATGAATACAATATAACATATAGTCGTAACGAAATACGTATTTCATAAGTGCATAAACAACAATAGCACCTGCATATTTATAGTGTACTTCATAATAATATCGCAGTTAACGAATTTCTACATGGCCATTTTAAAAGTTTTTCTGGCATCGAAGAATATATTTAATTAATAACTCCATTTCCACGTAACAATGTACAATCGCAGCATTGTTTAAATTGCAATGAATATAACAATAAATGCCTCTCGAAATGTAATTGTAATTTGTATTGTAAATTGTAATTTATATTTAAAAAAAGCTAATGATCTGTAAGCGATTTTAAATTGCAATATTTAGCTTTCATTTGCAGAATTGATTGTGTGCCGCCGTTCGCGTTATCGGCTCATTCTTCTATCCATTAAAACGCTTTCAGCGGCTCTCGTACAGATTACCTTTTGACTAGTCCTCTTTCTTGATTAGAACCTTGATACAAAGAGGTCGATAAAATACTTTTTTTTTTTAATTAGCTGGTTTATAATTTTCCTATTGCAAGAAATTTCTTTCTCATTATATTTTAATTGAAAATGATTGTATTTTAAATCCTTTACTGATGTGGTAGCAAAGTTTGCGACTGACGGTTTGCCGATGGCAAGGAGCAAGTAAGTTAATTTAAACTAAGTTGAAAAAGCGTTGGCCAATTCCTGCGTCATTAGGAACAACATTCCTAACCTTTTAGATTCAAAAATTCTTGTACTAAACGTCTGTATGCTCACGCATAGTACAAAAGAACGACATAAATAATGCAGATGCGATTAGTTTTCATAACAAACTGTATCGTATAAATGTATCTACTTGTACGTAAATTCGCAGGTAGACTTTTTAGGTCTGAATGCTAAAAGAATTAATTTCAGAAGTGTGAAGTTCACGGAAGCGCGCTCTGAAACACAATTAAGGGAGGTTCATGGCACCTCTCATTTAGCGGCGAAATCTACTCGAAGGCCGCGCCGGGAGACTGAATTCATTTCAGAGATTCAGATTTCGAAATAATTACTTGTCCATTGTTATAATTTGGCAATAATCGTATTTATATTTTAAAAAATATTCAGATGTCACGATAGTATTTGATTGCCAAATAAAGCTATTCTGTGGAAATTTACATATAAAGAACTAGTTGAAGAGACTATGTGGATATTGAATATAGTTAAATCTTTTTTTTCATTGGGATAAAAAATGTACAGCTTTTTTAAAATTATATACCAATTATCAATACAAATATTTTTCGAACTTAAAAAAGTTAGTAAATAGTGTGAAAGAAGTAAGCTTATACAAATGATACAATATTTTTATGTAGAGAAAGTTTTTGTGCTATCCCCTTTATTCTAATTTGACACCAGGTGGCGCTGCAGCATACCAACTTCTGAATATATAAATTATAAATATACATACATAAATTATAAATATTATTTATATGTTCATCTGTTACATAAAATGAAAAAAATGAATGTATTATTTAAAATACGAATAAAATTTAATCTGTTTGTATATATAGAAGCGAAATACCATGGACTAACTCATCGCGAGATATCCGAAATTATAGGTCCGATTGACTTGCACTTGCAAAAAGAGTAACTGCTCTTTTTGGGATGTAGACGCTCACTAGGAACGGATTTCAAGAAAATCTTATTTAAAACAAAAATTTTCGACATTTTGTATCTATGCGGGCACAGCCTCAGACAATAGCTAGTTCATTTAAATAGACACGATATAAAATAACAGGACAACGTCTAAAGAGTTCAATTAGTCAATACATATAATAAAACATTAGGATGGGGTGTGTTTGCTGTACATTGATGGCATTGAGAAAAGACGATAAAAGAAAAGTGATATAAGAGAAAACAACGATTTCTTATCTTTTTGTCTGTTCGTGAACATCGCTAAAATTACTGAACGGATTATAAAAGTAGCCTCAGGAAGGGCGAGGGGGGACAGTGGAGTTACACGACATATAAATGTTCTTTAACACTTAGAAAGCTACCCTATACCAGATCAATTGCATACATTTTATTTTTAATATTAACAGTTGTCTTGGCTTCATACAAGTTCGAACCGTGAGTGATATTGGATTTGCGATTGATTCAAGAGCATAACCGGGGTCGAAATCAAGAACAGTACCAGAATTGAAAGCGAGAACTACATCGGGAAACATTCTATTTCCACGTGGGCGAAGCCTTAAGTTCAAAGCTAGTCTAAAGTAAAGCATATGCATCTCGAATAACTTCACTAGCAAGTTCCAGAATGTGGACGTAGCAGTAAGCTGGCTCTACCAGCTCTCAAAGCTAACAGAGCCAAATTCGTAAGCGCACAACATCCGGGAAACAGCGTCTGTTGTGTGTTCCGATTGTTTTAACACATGTTTCTTATAAACATATATGCGCATATATTTTATATAAAAGACATTGATTATTTAAGTGATTTGCAACTTTTTATAAGAAATATTAAATGGAAAATCATTCTAGGCAAGTTTTATCCTAGATTCTTATTATTAGGGAAAATAGCTAACGTTCATGTTATTTTGCATATAAATGCCCGTTTTGCTGAATATTCTAAAGTGTTTATTTCACAAATAAAAGTTATTGTCGATGTTTTTCCAAAAAAAATTCGTAATGAGAATTGTTAGAGATTGCATAGTTTATAGTTAGTTATTATAAAAAAAATATTGGAAAATCGTATGCACAGTGCTTAGGTTAATGTCGGTATTTTAATTTAGTATTAGTAAATTTAATTTAATCATGCCAAAGTTTATATTTTAACGCAAGTATATAATTTATTACACTGTGCACATGCATTTTTTGAACAGTTTTCATTCTTTTATTATGTATATATATATATATATATATATATATATACGGGAAAGATAGTTGCAGGTGTATAGGTGCAAGAAAAGATAAATGTCTTAAAATTGCTTTAATGTTTGAAGTATTTAACAAATGTAAATAATAATAGTCGTATTTGTAAAATATAGAGTTATATTTTAGTACCGTGATATCTGATAAGTAATAAAAAAATAATAATTCAGAAAGTATAATAGAAGAAAAAAATTGCGTCCATTTGCGAAGGGTGAGGTAATAAAAAGGTGTTTTAACATCTACAATTAATGACGTTGTTTATGAAAACATTTTAATTAAAGTTGTCCACAACTTTAATTAAATTGTGGACAAACTGTTTTGAATAGAAAATCAGATATTTCACAGTTTTTAAATGAAGAAACGTTATACTGAGAAATGTTTAGTAATTTTCAATTTTTACTGTATATCCGTACAGTAAAAAAAAATTGAAAGTAACAAACTAGCCAAGAACATGTCGGACCATGCTCATTATAGAGTTCCAAAGCCATTACAAAGAAATGCCCTACAGATGAAAAAATACGTTGCAACACTTTTTACATGTTTCTCGCACAGAATAATTACAAGCACTTTACTCGCCTATAACTAGAAAAACAAGTAGGTACGTCGACTATTACTACTAAACTAATGTGGACTAAAGTGAATCAGCAATAGAGCGTATCTTCATGTCACTTATATCCTTTTGTTGAAGCGCAGTTTTTCAGCAATAATTCAAAAATGGTATGTGTGACCATGTTTTAAATAATTTTCGTTAAAATTATTTATTAAGTGTTACCTTCGTTATTTTTTTATATTATTTGGACACATAGTTTAGAAAATAGAGAGAGGGACGCAATTTTTGCAAATTTCCGAGCAAATATTTTAGAAATTATTCACGTAATCAAAAACATTGCTCAGAAACCTTGAAGAATTTTTAAAAGAAATATCGAAATATGTGCCACATGTTGATTTTTGCTGAAAAAAATTTTTTTGAGTGCCTCCCCCAGACATATTTATCTTTGTTAACCACCAAACTAAATAACAGCTTATACACGACACCTACACTATTAATTTTATCAATATACGTCCTGTAGTTTTCGAATAAAATGCATGTGACGAAAGGACGGATGGACGGACGGACATAACGAAATTATAACGGTTCCGTTTTTGTCATTTTGACTCGGAACCTTAAAAATGATAAATAAAGAGCGTTGAAAACATTTATTCATCAACTATAAGGGTTGTGTACAGCTATTACATTTATGTACCATACAAATATGCCGACACAATTTTAACCAGAATGCAATGGGAGGATTTAATTTTTACGCGTATCTATCTATGATTATAATAACTTTCATTATTTGACAAAGAAGATACATGGAAAAGGTTTTTAGAAAATTCACTTCGTTTTAACTCGCATTAGATGGCGCTGTAACATATTAACCCCGGCGCCGTCTGACAAATTATTTCAACGTGGGCAACGTTTCCGCGCTATCCGTTATTTCCCGGCTTTGGCGTACATTTTAACAGCGGGACTCCGGCCTCGATACAAAAATAAAAGATTTCATTCTATTTACGGCGGCCGAGCAGCGGACATGCACTTCACGGGCAGGCCGCCCACCGGCAAGGGCGGAACAACGTCTGCCGGGCCAGCCGGTGATGTATTTGGATGCGGTCTGGTAGTATTGGTAGATATTGAAATGTTACATGTAAGAATATCTAAAGACTGATATTTTATACTGTGAATAATTTTCATTCGAGCTAATTATTACTTGTACATACATTATATTGTACATACGCTTTTTTTTTCGTTTGCAGTATCTCAGTTCGCGGTCAAGTTATCTAATCGAGAGGAAAATAATACGTCCCATTTGCGCGAGACTCATTGAAGTATTAGTATGAATCTGATACTTTAAGCGTCACTCATCATAGTCGCTGGTTGTCTTGCATGTATTTTACTATTATTAAAATGTAGATAATTTAACAAAATTTACACGATTTTTTAAATTATTAAATTACGGTGATAAGGCGGCTTTTTATTTGCAAAGACGTTTTCACAATACAACGTTGGCGGTACAATGTCTAGCTATATGCAGATCTTTTGCCATTTGTTTCCCTTCACACTTTATTTCGTTGACAAAGGAGTTGTCACGCAATAGCATAACGGTAATAGCATAATTATATGGATGACCCCATTTTTTTACAAAATATGCACTATATATACTATTATATCTAAATAAACCGAGACCTAATTCAGTGTTGCCCGACGAGTTATTCCACCATTATTATACTACCTTTTAGGTTTCAAATTGACTTAAAAAACTAGTTTATTACTTAGTGCCAGTGTAACGAAATAATATTAAATTTAAATTACTGAATTTGTGTACTTCAGGTAGACATGAGAATGGTAATAAGTGTTAACAAAAACAAATTAACTAGTTATAAACAATGAACAATTACTAATTTTCGTTTGTGGGAGTCTAGATGCGTGTGCTATATAATGATAGAGACAATATAATGTGCGTTTCATTAGTCTTAAACAGTCTGTTCAAAGTTGTTTAATTAAGGAAAGTTAAGTACATAGTTAATGATTGTTTAAGTTAAATAAAAGTTTAACGCTTGACAAACATAATTTAAAGCTTAACAAATATAATTTTGCAGTAGGCAAAAGGAATCAATTATTAAATTTCGACTTTTTTATGTGATCTTATATACGTAAGCTACCTATTTTAGTTGTCACAAATTACGTTTTTGATTACATTATTGTTGTACATTTTAGTTTTATCTATAATATAAATAAATATTCTATGTAAATTTTTTTTATTTATGTGTGCTAGAAACAACTTTATTTATTTCGTAGGTTAACAGTAATATCTGAAAATGATATTTTCTCATATTCCACAAAAGGAACATAAAAAAATTCCTTATTCGGAAGTAGACAATGAAAAAATTATAGTTCTATGAAAAAGAGACTACATTAAGATAACTAAGCTATAAACATTTAATGATGTCTCAATGATCAATGAGATTAAAGATCGGCTGATCGGCCGATATGTTTGAAGTAAATTAAATTTAAATGGGAAGTTAGAAAGGTTTTGTCTGATGAAGTCTATGAATCCTTCAATAACTTTTAACAAACAAAAACTCGAATATTTTCTGCTCGAACTTAGTAATGAGTTTGAATTCCTAGACGAATGCAAAGCTGTGGATAATACATATACAAACTGTTAATATAGAAGTAACAAAGTGAAATTAGGCGTTAAAGTCAAATCAAGTCAAGGTAGAAGGCAAAAAGTTTCTAGTAATACTTTAAAATTAATGGTGTAAAGATAATATATGAGGTTACAGTTTTCAACTAACATGTCCGATTAAACACACATCAATAGATAGATTTCAAAGACCGTGCGATTTGAAATATTTCGCTTTCAATACAAACTGTACTGAAGAGGCGATCGATTAAAATAAAATCACCGAGGTGTTCTAAAAAATTGTCTGGTGAGTAAATCCAAACAAGAAAGCCTTTAAATCACAAGAGTAAATCCTTTTCTCTGAAGTGAAAGGGGATCGAGAATCTCTGTCAACAGTTATACATATCGACAGGTAAACTTGTTACTAGCGCAGCTATAAACATTTTTTGAGGCTTTAAAAGAGGCAAACGTATATGGGAGCCACCAGAAAGTAGGCAATCACCGGCGTTCATGGGCATTCACAACATCAAAGGACTCACTAGTGCGTTAGCGGCTCATTAGAAAGGAATAGATTATCTGATAATGAAATGAATGGTCTACAGAAATATTTAGGAAGGAAAAAAGTGTCTGACGAAGAAGGAGTGGGCTACCAGAACTCTCACTAACCGAACGAAATGAAACAGCGGAAGCTGCAATTCACATTTGTATTCTGTGAGAGTTTTGTATCTCAGCAATAGAACCGACCTATTTACGTGCTGCAGCCGAGTTGCCCACGACATGGCTTTACCATATTAAGCTTCCGTAAGCGAAATTGAATTGACGTTATATTGACGATATTCCGGATGTTAGCTTGTACGAGATTGGAGAATGTTTCTTAAACACGCGAAAAACAATAAAGCACCAGATTAGAACAGAATCCCTATACTGAGTTTCTGAGAGCAGGTAGAAGACCAATACTTGTAGTCCTCTAAGAGTTATTTAATTCTGTCATATTCATCGCCTGATACGCGAAACGGACGTGATATGCTTTAAAAAAAGAAAACATCCTTTTGAAGAATTATCGACTCAAAATTCTCTAAAGTCACATGTTTATGTTGTTTTCTAGGCTTATACAAACCGTCTTTAATAGTATTCCCATTTTAATTTTAATGTTAATAACTTTTATATATAATTTGATCAAGTTTTAATATAAGGACGCTCCGTGAAGGGTGATGTTGATGTGCCATCCTGATTGTTGACATCGAGGAATGATTTGATAATGACAATTAATAGAAGATACAGATGATTTAATTTCACAGAAAATTAACCAAAAAGCTCTCATTTAACGAAATCAATTACAATCTTTTTTAAATTGTATTATTTTTTAATATTATTAAAGCAATCCTGAATATCAAAAATAAATGTAAATAACACAATCCCTCAATGTCTTAAAACGCGAATTTAGATCAATAATTATAAGTGAAATCAGAAAACTGCCCAAAGCGATCAGCGCTAACGAAATGAGTTTATTCACATAACGGTTTGATTTCATTATTATACGACCCATTATTAAAGAAATAGAGTTAGCGTTCTCGCGAAGGAAATGAAATTATGTGTTGTTAATACAGTAAACGTGATCATAAGAAGCATCGTAGACAAAAAAATAATGATGTTAAGTTAACATGAATTGACGTCGGGTGAGTTGTATAGTAATGAACTGTTCGCAGAATATAATATGTAGAAACCCTTTCGCTCTCCCTCCGGGCGTACGAATGCCTTAATTAAAGAGCAATCCCAGTACAACTATAGAAATGGTAAATTCAATGAATTTATTATCGAGGTCGTAACAGGGGCGGGATATTTAATAAAGACAGTTTGAAAATTAAGTTTATTACAGAGTAATTATAGTTTTTTACTACAGTAATATAATTCAGTGAATGTTTGTAGCACTAAACTTGTGCCTATTAATGCTTTCGTTATTTACGTATTCAATATTTATCTCTAAATTCGAAAAATGTTTCTGTGTCAACGAGTACATGTACTAAATCTGTGTCAAGTTTATATGGATGTTTGTCTTTCAATCACGCTCAAAAGTCCTAAACGATTCTAATGAAACTTTATATAGAAATAAATTTCGTTCCAAAATAGAACTATAAGTAGTAAGTATAAAAATAATATTTACATACAAATGCCAGTAAAAAAAATTTAAAACCGCTTCTGTCACTCATAGAAATCTCCGAGTAATACATATAGTCTATATTTCATTTCAATATATTAGTATTTTCTCCTAGTTACCGCCAAGTTAGAACTCTAATCGGTAACAAAATCAAAATTTAAAGTGCTAAACGGAGCAGAGTTAAGAACTGCACCAGAATTACAATCGAGAGCGAGGCCTGGACTGTAATAATTGTGGATTGGAGTGTGGAATCGGGCTCAGAGTCGAGAACACGATCAGGTTCGGTATTTGGGGCGGTACCGGGATGGGACGAGAACGGGATGCGATCGGGATTGACAACACCATAGATCTAGATGAAATATGAAGTTATACATTTATTATATATTCTCACGGACAAGCCGGGCTTGGAAGCTAGTATATTCACAAATATATAATTTGAAGAATGCTATATAACAATATAGGGTATATAAATTATTGATATTTAAGTCTATCTAACCGGTCTCCTAAATATATTTTCTCCTAGTATAGGAACACAGGGCTCATTATTTTATAATCACTTTTCATTGAGTAGCTATATAAAATTTTAATATATTCTGACTGTTGTTTGAATAGAATAAAGATTATTATTATTATTTTAGCTTCTGTTCTCGATTTATACGTATGTTTCACGCAATAAGACTGATAGTCTTCAATTCTACTAAAAGGGATTATTCGACACGTGACTTGGATTTTAAGTTGGACCCCAAGCAATCAAACTATCAAAATGCTATCAACATAAGTACGATGGTTTTTACATGATGCTACAACAAAATAAACAGACAGAAAAATAAACGAACGAAAATTCTCAAAACTATCGCTTTTGGTTCTAATTCCTTTAAATAGTAGACCGCTGTGCGTTCATATTGAATAAAATTAAATAAGCGTAGTCGTTTAACTTTGCTATAGTTAATTTTTGGTTTTTAGGATAGAGGAGTGCTTTTAATAGGACTCAACAAAGGTATGTTCACTCGTTTCCATAATTTTCTGTAAAATTACATATCAAAACATTAAAATAATACTAATTTTAGGCCAATAAATGAATTAAGGTGACGCAGTGATAAAGTACTTATTTGTCGTGGAGCGTAGCGTCCCACAAACTGCGCACTACATACTAAAATACGCCTGCGTTTGCTTATTTTTAAAAATCGTATGAGAGAAAACAGTTTTATCGTTTAAAATAAAAACTAGGATTAATTTCAAAACTGGCATTTAGGAATGTTTGTACAGATTAATTTATATAGCAAATTTTAAGGCTTAAGTCGGTCCCATTTGCATATAAAATGTAAATCTTTCTTTTAAAAGATATTTTCCCTAGATGTTTTTTCTCTATTATAAAAGTTAGTAAATCGTGTAATGGCAACTGTCAAATCAAAGTCAATAACATAGAAAATCGAGTCACCAAAAGTAATTTTGAAATGTTTTGTATTTTCTGAGAAAAATCGAGATCCCTAACACTAAAATTTCCAATTCGTCACCATAATTGAATTTAAAGTTTACGGAAGTGTACGCCACGAAATTCTAAAGGGAATTGCTTGTTCAAATTGTATGCAGTGATTTAGCACCTTAAACTATGGGATCCTCGGCTTTGCAACGAGCCTGGAAATTGAATAACCGAAATCACATTCCACATGTACACGTATAATAAAACATGAATTTGTCCATTTCCATGGTAATGAACAGATTTACGTCTTGTATAAGCTCTGAATTGGGTCAGTGTTGGAATAAGACTTAGGTACATTGATGGCGTAAATTGAACCTTACTTTTATATTCCATTGGGGTGTTCATTTACGACCATATGCGACTAAAGGTATATGAAAATATATAGCAATTTTAGATAATAGTTCTTTTTTGCAGTCGTCGTCGCAAGAATTTATTGGGCAAACGCATCGCAACAGTATAATTTTTATCTAGATTTTTTCATTAGAAATCAGATTATTTTAAGCAAACGTTTTTTTAAAATTACACCGTATGTTGATACGCCATTAAGTCAAATGTACTGAATTAGAAATGGAAAAAAATGAGTAATTTAATAATATAACGAAAATATTAAATTTATCATAAAATTTTAGTATAAATATAGTTAATGTAGATATAAAGATGAAACTAAAAGTAATTTGATGCGGTTTAAAACTAAAGTGTATTTTTTTCTATATTTAACACTGTTTTGAATCTGTAATCATTAGCATCACGACATTGATTCTATGATGGTTTTCGATGTCATTGCTGGTTTTTTATTTCTATGTTTCGTAAAATATTGATATAAACAAAATTATTGATACAAAAGGATTCTTTTAAAATGTTTCATAAGTTATTTGGAACTGGTAATTGTAATTTTAACATTAAGAAAAACTTAAAGCATCTTCGCATAAACATAAAAAAGTTTATTTTTAACTTTTCGATGTTTTGTATTAAATATAACACCCACTTTTATTCTCTACAAGCTGATCAGACAGAGGCTGTCCTGTTCGAATTTTTGATGTGTTTGGAATGTGTTTCATACAGAATATTTATAGAAAAGACAAAAACCTATTAGACTATTAAGATTATAAAAATATGTTAATCAAATATCAGTCTCAATTCCTGTCTTGTTAATGCCCGTTTTCAGGATGCAATCTATCTTTCTGCTCAATCTCACAAATCAATTAAGTCATTTATTTATGAAAACGCAACAAACGTGCAAATACCAGAGACACTTCTTATTTCTTTGAATATTGTCTGTGATTCTAGAAATATGTGCAAATTACTGCTAAATTGTCAAAACTCTAAAGGTTCTTAGTAATACCACGGAACCCTAAAAAATGTATCCTATATACTTTCTTTGATTTCCAGTTATTTCCATACAAAATTTTATTAAAATTAGAGATATCATAAAAAGTACTAAAAACCCTTATATTTTTAGCAATTATTACGAAACCTTAGAAATGAATTCTGCGGTATTTCATTGTATTCCAAGTATGACAATTCTAAACTGTATTAAAATCGGTCAAACTATAAGGGCTCTTAGCAATCCGCATGGAACCCTAAAAATGTGTCATATATTATTGCACTGACTTCATTCTATCTTCGTAATAAGTTTTACTGAAGTTCTTATCAATTCTATCAGAAAACTAAAAAAACTTAAAATCCTTTTTAGCTTTATTGTGGATAGCTATCGCCCGCGGCTTCGCTCTTGTTAATATAGAATGATATCTTACATTTTTAGTATGGACTGATGAAACTGTGTCCATCGTGATTACGATCCTGCTCTTCGTTCTTGATTTCGTCTCGACATAATGTCGATTTCGGTTTTGCTTGCTGATCACAATTTCAGTTCCATCTTTGATTAAATTTCAATAAATCATCCTATTTTTAAGGATGATTTATTTACGCATGAATTTGAAAAATTACCGGGATAAAATTACCCTAATGGTAACCCAGTAAACTTTAGTTTCTAGTGAAAATCGTATCGTGATCGGTCCAGCTGTTCTAAAGGTACAAGGTTTGTTTTGAAGGACAAACAAACAGATAGAGAGACAGAAAATGATTACTTTCTTTTATGTTAACCTTGTACTAACAATTATGAATACAAAAAACGGAATTAATTAAATTGGTCGAGCCATTCTCAATTGAGATGCTCTTATATGCATGTGACAATTTTTTTATATATATTTGTATGACATTAACATCGTCTAGCGTCCACAACTTTTCGAGGCTTATTCAACATTATCATATTCATTGAATAATAAAAATGATGATCATAGAGTTGTTTACTATTATTATCAATGAAAAGTTCTGTTTCTATAAAACAAGTAAACAACGTTATCTTCTTATTTCATTCAATTGTTCATAATGTGTATTTATTTTTACGCTATGTCATTATGTATTTTTGCTGAAACAATTATAATAAAGAACATATTGTCGATATAATATTTTGCCGTAAACTCTACGAAAAACTTAAGCATTGTTATTTGTACGGTATATAAGATAGTTTACCCAAAAAAACTTAAATTATTAAGGAAAAGGCTAAAGTTTTGTAAAATTCATCAAAATATCCTTGAAGCTGTTATTCTCTGAAAACCAAACCATTCCTGTAT
The DNA here is from genome assembly GCA_005406025.1 of Eumeta japonica. Classification (NCBI taxonomy): domain Eukaryota; kingdom Metazoa; phylum Arthropoda; class Insecta; order Lepidoptera; family Psychidae; genus Eumeta; species Eumeta japonica. The sequence goes on along the minus strand of BGZK01000069.1, from coordinate 171,151 downwards.
AATCAATGTGTCTTGACATCGATATTTTTCTAAAGATATCTCGGATAATTAAATTTTCATTTAGCAATTTTCTGTGCAATATTTTTCAATTTCCAATAATATATATTGTGCTTCATTTCCATAATATTTATAACGACATTGAAATTTGACCCGAAGAATGGGGGACCTTAAGAAGGTTTTATGGCTCTGAGGAATGATAAGTTCCTAGACGCACGGTTAGATCACTAAAATAAAAATATGATGAGAATTAATTCGAAAAGTTTAATATAATTGCTATGAAAGACGATATAATATTACCTAACATATAAATTACAGTACAAATAAATATAGATTGAAATGTTTGTCAAAAAATATTTAATGTTACATAAATGTGTGTTAAAAGTAATTTGATCAGATAGATTCGTTTTCATCAGTTGCATCACTTTCTGACCAATGAAAAATAATAACATCAGCAATGTATTCATTGGAGTGTATGGTGTGTTTCTCCTCTTCAACGAGCCTTTTGTATTCTAAATATCACAATACCGCAGCAATATGTACACAACGGCCTACAGTGCGTGCTTTTACCTTGCGTTGACAATACCAAGAAGATATCGGCGCCGTAGAATTACTGTACTGAGTCTACGTGTTATATAGGTGGAATTTTGAATTTCGTCGCTGTGGTACGAATACACGAAAGAGTACTTGTTATCACTTTTTTAAATTCTTGCTATAAAAACTGATAATTTCTCATAGATTTGAGAAATTACTGTTTTACCCCGGTTTCCGAAAATTGAGTTTTCACCAGATCTTGACGTTTCAGGGTATTAGGAGTTTATTTCGACCGTTTTTCGAATGATGTCTTTATGTCAATGTATCTGTGCGGCTGTGCGCCTGTGCGGCTGTGCGGCAGTGCGCCTGTGCGGCTGTGCGGCTTGTGCGGCAATGCGGCTGTGCGCCTGTGCGGCTGTGCGGCAGTGCGCCTGTGCGGCTGTGCGGCTTGTGCGGCAATGCGGCTGTGCGCCTGTGCGGCTGTGCGCCTGTGCAGTTTCGCCAGTGCGCCAGCGCGGCTGTGCGGCTGTGCGGCTGTGCGGCTGTGCGGCTGTGCGGCTGGCGGTGTGCCCAGGCTGGCGGCGCCGGCGGCTGTGCGCCTGTGCGGGTGCGGCTGCGCGGCTGTGCGGCTGTGCGCCCGCGGGTGCGGCGTTGGCATTGTGCCCGGTGTGCTGTGCGCCCGGTGCGCCTGTGCGGCTGTGCGCCTGTGCGGCTGTGCGCCTGTGCGGCTGTGCGCCTGTGCGCCTGTGCGGCTGTGCGCCTGTGCGCCTGTGCGCCTGTGCGGCTGTGCGCCTGTGCGGCTGTGCGGCTGCACCTGTGCGGCTGTGCGCCTGTGCGGCTTTGCGCCCGTGCGCCTGTGTGGCTTTGCGCATGTACGACTGAGCGCAGCAACAGGTAACCTTAGCCCACAATATTTTTGCAAAGATACATCTACCTGCACTGCGTACTGCCGAGGTTTCATCACAGATGAGAGTCCAAGAACAAATATAAGCGAGAAGTATACCCAGTTCAATGTTCGAAATCAGATACCTTAATCTCTTCGTATAACAGTGATCATCTTTATCAGCTCTCCATGCAAAGAGGCCATATCAAAGTTATCTAAACATTTGATTGTAAACATAATTAAGTTTGATTATATATCATTTCTCGGCATTTGTTGTCAGGTGGCGCCCATTAATTACATTGTAATTACGTGTACAATGTTTATCAAAATTCTTAGTCGATAAAACAGTTAGGTATTACAGATCTAAGTTGAAACCCTATTACACGTCAGAGGTTACATAGAAAATAAAACGCCCTGAACCTCATATCTCTTTGAATACCATTAAATATTCTGCTTTGTATCTTTGTGCCTTTCATTTACTTATATTAATGAACTGGCCAATAAAAAATACAGCGATAAATTGTTGAGATATTGAAGTAGAAAATTAAAAAAAAAAAAAATTAATATTGTTTATACTTCTTTACCGATTAATTTTAAAATTAACCAGTTATTTTCTTTAAAAAACAAGTTGATCGTCGTAAAGTACATTAACCCTTAATCAAATAAAGGTAAATATATTCCCACTTAAAATTTTAAGCCATAAATTTTAAATAAAGCGCGGCAATGTTTATCTAAAACGCACTGACGTTTGTCTTTGAATTATACTCTATGATCAGTAAATCCCGGCTTTTACTCTTGACCGAATGATACAATTATTAACGTTCAAAAGAGCCATTTAGTGATTTGCAGCGAAAAGTTTCAAGTTTTGAGTGATTGGTGCGTGTTTTTATTGAATATTTCTGTAAAAAATTCTGGTAAGTAGTACTTTATTTTTTTGGCTATTTGTCTAACATATAACAGTGATATTGTAATGATTAATACTAGTATTTTATAAATATTTACAGTTTTAGCCAGATTTAAAGTTGGTGGGAAATATATTCCCTTTATCCATGTGTGATCACAACTAAATAACCTGATATTTTATTATTTATTACTTTTTACAGATTCTACGTAATTATGGCGCAAAAACGTCCCATAAATGAACAGGAAATATTAAGGCTTATTGAATTGGACGATTTATCAGAATGTGATTCAGACGAAGGCGGTGAATTTGCCTCTCACATTAGCACTCCTTCTGATTCTTATTTGACATTACCGGATGACGTACTTGTAGAAAAACGTCTTGAGGAAATTTTGGTATAGATAATGAGCTTCATGAGGATTCACCCCAGATACCGGGTATGACAACGAGGGATCTTTGTACGATGATTTGCAACCGATTTTTCTGAAATTGATCAATTGGATGACCAATTTCCTTCTTCAACTCCTGAACAGTCAACAACTCCTTTACAATCATCATCTACTGTGCAATCATCAATTCTAGCTTCACGCCCGTCTACTTCACACGATATTGTATTCCAGCGAAACGCACGCAGTACTAATAATAATGCTAAACCAAGATCTTGGAAAATGTTAAGAAAAGTCCCTAAAATTCCAAATTTTGACAAAAATAACTTGTAACTCAGATTATACACATAAAACACAACCAGTCGAAATGTTTGACAATTTTTTCCTGTTTATATTGTCAACAATATAGTGGAACAAACAAATTTATATGCACATCAAAATAATTGTAAAACTGGACTGATGTGACCAGTAGTGAGATAAGAGCGTACTTAGGAGTCCTCATTATGATGGGGCTTAACCCTCTGCCCGACGTAGAGCTCTATTGGTCTAGTGATCCTTTTACAATAATTCTGAAATGACTAAAGCATTCCCCATTGTTCGTTTAAAAAATTTCTGAAAATCTGCACCTCAACGATAATGAAAAGTACCAACTAGAGAGTCCCAAAATTTCGACAAATTGTATAAAGTCAGGCCCCTTATCGATAGTCTAAATATTATATTTCAGAAAGAAACAGCAAATTCAAGTATACAATCTATAGATGAGTGTATGGTTAAATTTAAAGGCAGAAGTTCTCTAAAACAGTATATGCCTAAAAAACCCATTAAGAGAGGCTTCAAAGTTTGGGCAAGGTGCGATGCAAAGTCTGGTTATTTATATCAATTTGAAATATATACTGGCAAAGGTGACAGTATGGAGAATGAAGGTCTGGGATACAATGTTGTTTCTAAATTATGCCAAAATGTTCCTCGGAACTCCCTCGTTGCGTTCGATAATTTTTCACCGGTTGCAATCTTTAGAAAGTTTATATGAGAAAGGTATATATTCCGTTGGCACAGTCAGAATTAATCGTAAAGGTCTTCCAGATATATTTAAAAAAAAGCAACCCAAAAATTTACGATTACTAAAACATGAATTTGCAGCTGTAACAGCATCTCCAATAACTGCAATAAAATGGCTAGATACTCGCGAAGTAACTGTACTCACAACAGCTCACCAGCCTCGAGATACTACATTTGTGAAGAGGACACAGAAAAATGGTTCTCGACAAGAGGTATTGTGCCCGAAAGCCATAGCAGATTACACACTGAGTATGGGAGGGGTGGACAGGTTTGACCATTTCAGATCTTCTTACCCTATCAATAGAAAATCGAGAAAATTTTGGATGCGTCTCTTTCTGTTTATGTTGGACTCAGCCATAATAAACTCTTATATTACATACACAACTATTCACAACATATTAGTTCATTCTCATAGAGACTTCAGATTAAGATTAGCCCGTGGCCTCATAAATAATTATTCCTGCAGAAAAGCAAGACCTACAATATTTAAAAATAAAAAAGGTGGTAACTTTGGGGTGCCAGACGAAATACGTCTTCGTAATGTTGGAGTTCATTTCCCGGATCAGGACACAACATATAAGAGATGCAGGTTTTGTAGCACTAAAAATAAAGAGAAGAGAAGTAATATAAAGTGTAGTGAATGTGGTGTTACTCTATGTGTAAAACGTGTTTCAAAATTTTCATGCCGCAGAAGCGCAAGAAAACTAAATAACTTTTCATATTTTTAAGAAATAAAAGATAGTATTCGCTACTTAATTGTTTTTATCGATTAATAAAATTACAAATTAATCAAATTACCCATTACCTAGATAGTAATTAGTTTTATTCATTTCATGTTGGTCTGGAGTAAAATATAATTTTTCCTACCTCTACCTATGCATAGGGCTATTAAAATCAATAAAACTCTATAAAGTAACTTGTGGTTTATTGTATTATGTGAAGGTGTGTATGTATGTATTATCAAAATAAACATAAAATAAATAATAGATATATGCGAAAACATAGCTACTCATTTACTGGTTCTCTTTACAGATAATGGGAAATATATTCCCACCCAGCGCTTGCTGAATCTGGATAATGGGAATATATTTCCCACCATAAAAAAAAGCCTTTTCCAAAATAGAAAAACTAATTTTTTTTTAACAATATAATTTAGAAGACCAATCCTCGGTCCAATTCAAGTTCAGATTGTCACTAATACATAAGATGCCCCGCGTTTGTTTAAGGGTTAAAATTGATTGGTTGTTTGAGATATTATGTCAAGGAAGAATTCGTAAAAAAGAATTTATTTCTAAAGTTCTTGTTGCATTGATGTTTGATATCGCTCAGCTTTCTGCGATGAAAATACTGCGTTGAATGACGCAAAATAGATCAAAATTAAACAACGCCTTCGATAGACATAATAATTTCAAACTGATTGTTTTATTCAAATAAATCTAGATGTTTGAACTCAAGACTTGAAAACGCATTAAAATTAAATTTTTCGACTCTGCTTGAAAATGTATTGTATAAAAATTGGTTTTTTGAGCTGAAATTCAATAATTTATTGCTAGGTATATTTTTAAAGATCTTGAGGTCACAAGTACCAGAATGTTTCGAGAATGGTTTATAAGATCAACCGATTTCAGAATTTTTGAGCTCGAAAACTTTAAGATTAATCTTTTAATTTTGAGACATCAATACAATTGAACTTAAAGAGTTCAAAAACACATAGATAAATATCATAGCGGGAAGTTTTAGAGATGACCTGTAGGGTCAACCGATTTATAGATTTTTTTTTCGCAATTATGCGCTGCACTCATAGTAAAAGTTGTGCCCATAGTAAAACAGCGTATTCGATAAAATATAAGGTCGGGGAAAAAGTTTTTTCGTATAAATTCAAGGTATTTTTAACATCTATTTAAATTTAATTATAATATTTGTATATGATACATTGTTCAACAACTTGTTGCCAGTTATAGGTAGTGACAATTCCATTGCCATAGAATTTTTGGAACTTCTGATGAGAAAACTATGAAAATTAATTTTGACAGACCTCTCTTGATATTAACCTATCACTATTTAAAGAATTCTAAAGAAACCGAAAGAGGTGAAAATCGGTGAAAGGTCTGGGCTACTCGTATATGGTGGAAGCATTCACACTTCCCAACCAAACTCTCTCAATATTTGCTTAGTGACCAAAGATGTGTGTGGTTTGGCGTTATCACGGTGAAAAACCACACCCCTTTCTATTGATCAGTTTCAGCCGTTTTTTAACACGCTTTTATAAGCTTGGGCTGTATCTATGTATGTATGTATGTACGTAACGGAATCTTTGAGCTTAATTTTCACCAATTTCAAGAAGTCTGATTAATTTGAAACGTATCAAGGAGCAATGACAAAACAATAATTTGATAAGTTTATCCTCTTACCCTGATCAGGATCGCCAGGATCGAATAATTTCGTCACGTATCGTCTGCGTGAGAGCAAGTGGCTTATTACTATTACTAAATTCTATTACTGTTTTGTAATAGAATTTAGTAACAGTAATAAGCATTATTGATAATTCAAATATTGTTGTATTGTTAAAAATTACAAAGTTTTACCAATCAACCGAACTAAAAAGTGAAAAATAAATATAGTTTAAATAAACTAAAAAACACGCTTTTAAAAAAAATAATGAACAATGACGAAAAATACTAGTATTATTGTGGAAAAAGCGTGGGTTGCTCTGTATACGAAAAATGTGGCACAAAGCGCCCCATGCTTTTTCCACAATAATACTAGTATTTTTTAAGTAAGTTAGTATACATGCTTTAGATTTTTTTTTGAATTTAAAAAAGAAATAAGGCTATAAACTTTTTGTTACTTTCGGTAAATGTAAGCATATCAGATTTAAAAATATTGATAAAAGTAAAAAAAAATAACGAATACAAAAAGATCGAACAAACATATTTATTGTTCGAATAAATGATAACTGGCTCAGATTGACCAAAATTAAAAAAAAAACAATAATTGATTACCTTGAGAGCTGAGTTAAGGTCAATATTTTGGTATTTATTTATAAAAAATGAAAATCGAGCAAACGTCAAATTTGAGCGAACAATCAAAAACAAATGACGAACGAACGATTTAGCAAAAAAAGTCAAAAAAATTAATTTGTCCCTGCAAACTTAAGAGAGCCATTTTCCTATTAATCCGTCTCTCCACAATCGTCAAATGCATGCGCAAAGAAAAATCTGCCTGACAGAAAATTAATTGGATCTCGGATTTTTCCTTCATGAATATTGTTTTATAATTTTTTTATTAGAATGTTATTTTAAAATTCATTTTAATGTTAAAATTGAAGTTATGAAACTAGATTTCTTTCAGATACTTTTATACTCTTACCTTTGAAGATATATGTAGAAATACAAGATACAGTATTCCAACGTCAAATACATACACGTCACATGCATATTGGTATTGAATACGTGTCCTGGAGAGTAAGGTGGTGATGGCGATGTCTCACTGGTTGATACTGTCACTTTCGAACAAGTCATTACCGGGTTCGAATCCTGACTACGGGCGATTCGAAAAAGGTTTTTATCACAAGTCAAATTAAACCATTCCTCCGCATATCTGGAGTACACGTATCTGTCAGTGTCAGACGTTTGTCATCGTACGGCGTCACCAATCAGAGGCAACGTCCGTTGGCAGCTTCCCATCCGCACTGGGTTGGCGTGGAAAGCTAAGGTCTAGAGTATAAAATATGCTTCACCAGTGAGATAATTTAACCTAACACAACAAAGTGCATGGGAATGTTAATTTGACATAAATCGTATTCTTAACTAATAAAAAATAAGAACTAATAAAAGTACATTTTTATGCAATCTAATGAAGAGGATTGCAAAATTACCTCATTTGCTAGTCGCGTTGTGGTTACTAGCACGAACTTAAGGCATTATTTTTTATTTTCCATCACTTATATAAGAGACAGACCAAACGAAAAGTACATGTTTAATTATCTGATGTTTGCTAGCCATAATTGAATTTTGTGTGTTTTTATGTATGATATTGTTTTCAGGAAAACGATTTGAATAGTTCTAATCAATATCCTGAAAAGTAATAAGAATAATTATTAATCTTCCTTAAATTGTCAAGGAGACAATATATGGATTGATACGGGTGAATGTCAAAGGAAATGGAATTTCATTTTATTCATGTTATTTTTTGATTTGCTATCATTATTTGGACCGTCTTAAGGCCCAAAGGTGTCAAAACGTTGAAAGTTGAAGAGGCGTTAACACTATTAAGAGTTCCTTCGTGTCATTTGCCAAAGACAGTCATTAGAATATAGCAGCAGATATATTTTGATACCCTCAGAAGTTACATATCCTGAAGAGTTGAATTTAAAAAAAATATATCAGAATGTATTTATATACAAAGAATATTTCATTTATTTTTTTCTATATAACAACATTCATTACAATTAATTCACATCTTGCACAAAAAAGCATAGAAGAATACGAAAAGAACAAAACAGGAGAATAATGTTCAAATTAAGCATCTCGAGGATAACCGACGACCCTACTTGTGTTACTATGAATCCTGGTTGTAGATTGGTCAATCACAGAAAATATTTTAATATATGCATTTATGATTTGTTAAGTTCTATAGTTTTCGATTAAATTACTAACGGTGGATTGAGTTTCAGTGAAAAGATTACTCACCAGTCTTGACTAGTTTGAAGGTGACTTGTTGCTGATTCTTCAGCTGATCATTGTGCGCGGGGTGCGTGAGCTCGCGCAGCGCCATCTCTGCGGATGACGTCTGCATGTTGGCGCGCGGGGGACGCGGCGGCGAGTCGCGGGCCCGGCTCCACTTCCTCAGAAAGCTAACCTTCTTTGGCTTACAGTTTGTTGAACCTGTTCCGACAAATATGTAAATTTTAGTGTGTTACCATAGTGTGTCTTATTTGTGATAAGCATTTATATAAAAATGCACTTTCCGGTTCGGATTGAAAATCTTGATAAAGAAAGACTTATAATAACGATCCCTGTCGATCGAACCACCTGAAATGTAAGCGATGGGTGTTGTTGTTAGAAGATGACAAGATGAGAAGGATTAAAAAGAAACCCGACACACGCATAGCACACACGCAAAATGCAAAGTCCAGCAGAGGCACATTCGCGGCCCGGCTCGAGCGCTAAGTGCTCGTGTTTAATTTTTCAATTTCGTGCACGAAGCGCATGATCGATTGTTAGTGGATGGTGTCACCTTTTTTAAAGAGAAAACGGTCTCGGTAAAAACCTTCGAAGAAGGAGCGCTTGGGCGTCGGCGTGGAGGGCGTGGAGGTGCGCGCGGACGGCGGGCCGGAGTACTCTGACGAGGCGGAGGTGGCGGGGGCGGGGGAGGGCGCGGGCGTGGAAAGTGGTGCGTCGGACTGCCGGTCGGGCTCGGGCGTGGTGACGCGGATGTGCGCGCCGAATTGCGGAGTGTTCGCTACCTCAAAGAGAGCATCGAAGTCGCGATCAAAGATATTTTTGCGGGAAAACGCGGGCGTGGGCAGGGGCGCCGGCAGCTCGAACTCTTCGGGCGCGGGCGTGCGCACGATTTTGCCGAACTCAGGGTCTTCTGCGCGACCGAGCTTCTTGAGCAGCTTGGCCCTGGTGCGCTCGCGCGTCTTGGGCCGTTCGAGCGACGGCGTCGGCGAGGCCGGCGCGCGCTCCGCGAGCTCCGGGGGCGCCGTTTTGGGGAGGGAGCGTGCGCGGGGCTGTGCGGGCGCGGGGCTGAGGGCGCGTAGCGGGGGGCCGTTTAGTACGTCGAGCGTGGGCCGCTGCCGGGGGCGTGGCAGCGAGTTGTGGCTGTATGTCAGGGTCACTACTTCATCTGCGGGGTATATTACGTACATCCCTGGCGAGACCGCATCGCGCCGGCCTCTCGCGCCCTCCGAAGAGGATCACGCGCGCTTCTCGTTCCACTCAATTAACTATATGAGTTTCACTTAGGCCCTTTAGTGTACAGGTATAGGCCAAGACTTTATGGATTGAATACACAAATTCACAATAAGTTAATCGTATATAGAACGTGTGTTATAATTTTGGAATGTTGACAGAAGGTTTCCTCTTGATGCAACAAAATTTCAAGTAAAGAACAGGTTTGGGAATGTTGTAGGAAGGGTGTTTGAGCCATGGGTAAATAACTAAGATAGATTCCTCCACAACGCCTCCAGCCTCTAGTCCAGAGAGTCACAGCGCGGGTCCTCCTGAATGCGAGAGAAATAAAATAAATTTAATTCCTTAAATAAATACTATAATTAAAATAATAATGACAAACGTAGCTGATCTGTTTACATATTTCTTAATATTGATGAATTAGAACGTATATTTATAATGACAATGCTTGTGGCTAATTATATTATCGACGAAGGAAATCATAGAGATGACGTTTACACGGCACTGGTAGGACAAACTGAGTCAGAAGGCGCTTGGCTTCTTTCCAAAATAACTGACAGTTTGCTGCGTAAATTGACGTAAGACGATGATGGTGATGCGAGTATAAAACACTGCGGCGAGATTCTAAGTTTGTAACATTGTATTATTCGATATTTGTGATATACAATATATTGCAAAATTATTAAATTTAATCGTAAATTATTTGTGTTTATGTACGTTGCGATGCGGAATTATTTAGGAATACAATATAACACGTCCTTAAAAAACAACACAATTTCAAAACAATACGTTTCAAAATATTTTAGTACAAATTGATGTGGTGATTTAATTTGATTTGTGTTGTTATTTTGTTGAAACCTACTTTTTGATTTGTGACTGTATATCAAAACTCTTATATTCTTGTACAGTGTTTTGTGTATTAGGAATAAGAAATGTTACTGAAACTTAATTTTACTTAGTTTGTTGAAGAACATCCACGAACTCGAAACAAAGAATCCGGTACACAATCCTTTTAAAAGGGCCGCAAGAAGTTGGCCGATTTCTACGAGATCGATTCATGAGACATTCAAGTGTTTTCGCCTTTAGAATCTGTCGTATCTCAAGTAAACGAAACTGTTTCAGTATAAAATATGAAGGTTTACATCCTTTAAACGGTAAATATAGTAAAGACCCAAGCCGGCATTTCATATTACCCAGTTTCTTTTTTTTCGTTAATAAAGGCAAGTGAAAAGCGAATTTTCCGATAAAATTGTATTAATCTGCTCTATAATATAAATGAGCATCGTCATATATAGGTTTCGAAGCCAAAGCCAGTAGCGATTGAAGATATTCAATAATATTTTAGAAAGTAACACGCATTGTTCAAAATTCGGCAATGAACCTACCTAAATATCTATGTTTTTAATGCTAAATCTGTGTGTTTGTCTTTTGTAAGTAGAGACTCTCTGATGTCATCCAGATGCATTGTTCACTGTGAGCTCATGTCGGACCTTCGAGATTACGATGTACTGGTATGATATAGCATGTAATTTTTGAGAAGAAGACATCATTTGCGAAATAAATTTAAGATAAAACATTTCCCCGGACGCTTATGCTCATAATGTCAGTGTTACTAATATATGTATTAGAGAGACTACACACGTCATGTTAAATTTTGCTGGTATTTTTGGCAAAAGCATATTTTTTGTAGTTTATCAACAACATGTTATTAAGTGTGTCAAGATGAAATTAAGATATAAGATGCATAAAGTATAATAAAATAAAATATAAGACATTATTATAATCAAAGGTCGACGCAGATAGTCATTGTTAAAGTCTAGTGTATACTAGACTTTAAAATTCGTTTTCTGTGTATACAGAAAACGAATTTTGATAGGAGGTAAATAAGCTTGAAGCTAATTTCTTTTTAGAAGACATTATTATTTTCAATAAAGCGAAAATCTTCCTAAACCTAGTATTTTTAGAGTTCAAGAAAATTTTAAGCGTGTCAAGAAATTTTGTATTTTTCTTTTCTGAAAATATAGATGATCTTTTAAAATAACTTCTTGGCTGAAATAAACTTCTTTTTCAAAACTTTGTGAACAAAAAAAGACGATGAAAGCAACTGGAATGTATTTAATACATAAAATAATAAAATACTTTAGAAAGAAACATTTAAAATAACGTAAATTAAATAATGGATTATGTTTTTATAAAACCCGGTTTATAGTGTGTGGTGTCATATGAAATAGAAATAATAGAAAGTCGAATACACACGCTTTATGAAATCAAGTCTTTTATTAGACTATGTTTTATGCAAATAATTTCATATTAATAGAAAGTGAATACAACGATAACGGGTTCGAAGGATGCCCATGCTTGTCGGCATACATTAAATAATCATTTTTATATACAAACGTTTTGAATCTACACCAGTGTGGGTTGGTGTCAGAGTGCACTTAGCCTTTTAAAAATTATACGACTACTAAATCAAATCAAAAATCACCAAAATGATGCAAATTAAAAAATAGTAAGCGTAATCGGAGCCCGTCACTTAAGGTTTCGTTTTTCGGGGCGTATTTAATTGAATTATTTGGTATTTAATAACCTCGACTACACCTAAACTATTGCTTAATGAGTTAAACAAACTATTTTTTATGGCTTAGCTTGTTTCACATTTTTATTTCCATTTGTCATTCGGGTCTTTTATTTTTTTTTGTAATTTAAGGGATAAATAAGAGTTTCGTGTTTTTTATCTCAATATAAAAGGATTAATAAATATCATAGTCATAAACTTAGATTAAAGCGTGGCCATATTAATTTCAATAGACAATGAGTAATAAATAATAACGGACAAGATACTATATTTTGCGATTTAAGACATAATATACGATTTTAAGATTTTGCGACCTGTTATCCAAAACTTTGGTAGTAAAATGTATAATGTGGATGTACCCATAATTGTCAATTATATCTCGTAAAATATTTCAGAAACTTTTTTTTTCAGTTTCAAAATTCAATTTTTTTTCCAAAATAGGCATCATTTTCGACTTTTATCAGATTTTCCTCTTAGAATTACATGTTCGATTTGGAAAAGTTTATGGTGGTAAAATCATTAAAATCAAACTACAAATATTGACTAGAGAAGTACATAACAACAAATTTAAAGCCTTTTAATTTATATAAAGTAGTAAAACTAAAACCCTACATTGAAGATGTTTGCCAAAAACTGATCACTGATGATGTAGGGAGTATAACAAAATACTATAAGATTATTTTTAAAAACTTTATGTGTTTGAACTCGCTAATTTCTAAAACTATCCTTTCAAACTCCATGAAAATCAATTAGAATTTTCATGGAGTTTTGACAGGTAACTTGAACGTAGCTTAGGGTAAGCAATAGGCTTTGTTTTGTTAAAAATAGGTCGCGCTATTTATTTGATTTTTGAAACAAACTACGCTTACGAAGTCACGGGCATACCTAGTGTAATATAAAAAGATTGTAGGAGAGTATGATTTAGCAGTGTGGTGAAAACATGATATGACAACAACAAAAACACTATAAGCCTTGAAATAGATATACATATTTCTCTTTTTTTGACTGGCGCAGTTGAACAACGAAAAAATTAAAAAGTCATAAAATGAAAATAATTTGCAATTACAAAAAAGCTTTTGTATTTCTAAAAGGTTTTTTCTAGTCCACATAAAATTATGTTCCTCATTTTTCTCCCAAATTCAGGGTATACAGCCTAGAATTAAGAGATGAGAAACGCATCGCAAACAACTCTGATCCTAATTAGTTCTATAAAGTTTGAAATGGTGGACGAAACCCACTCAAGATTTTAAAGGCCCATTCAGCGACAGCTCTCTTGATAATGGTTATTCATTTTGGTAGGTATTTTCAACTTTCATTCTTCAAGGAAACTTGTGAGATTATGAGCAGTCTGTCCACGCCAGCATTTTAGAGAGCGTTTAAGGTCAAGAGCATTACAAAGAAGCAAACTCATTGAAAGACATGGACAAAATATAAGAGATAATAAAGACATAAATAAGACATAGATAAACATATTTCTATTGTTTGGGTTTATAACACAATTTATTGTTAACGCTCTGCTACTAAAACTGAAAAATTTTCATAAAATTGGAAAGTTACTGTTTTCAGTCTATCCAAAATTGAGATTTTATCAGATCTAGACGTTTTAGGGTTCTAAAAAGTATTTCAACATTTTTCCAAATGATGTCTGTTTATCGTCTGTATGTCCCTCTCTCTCTCTTTCTGCGAGTGCGTGTGTGTGCGTGCGCGTGCGTGTGTGTATGTAAACTTCTTATTACATTAGAAAGGATTGACTGATCGAAACGCAGTTTATGAAATTCGAAATTCAAGTAAGACTTCTTGAAACGTTGAACTGATTCCGTATGGTAGATTTTGAATAATATCAAAAATAAAGTTTTCAGAAATAATTATGAATAATTTTGAAATAAGTTTATGCTGATCGATACCAAAGTCTGATCAGCCTTTTCCCCAAGCAGCCACATCGATTCCCGTAAGTTCCATAAACAACGGTTAATCTCTTCAAAAGATATTTTTGGAGCAAAATATTTCAAAAAGTATTTTTTATATATGTTTTGAACTACTCTATCCATAAATTCAGTGTCCAGTTGTTTCCTTAAAAAAAAACTATGTCGATCTTTGTTTTTTGCATCAAAATCGGTTGATTTCTTCAACAAGTTTTATTGAAGAAAAATTGTTTAAAAAATATTTTCTTATACTAAAACAATAAACTCACGCCCATTTCCAAGTAGAATAGGCAGAGACTATAGATTTCCACATGGTACGATATTTGCTTATGCTTTACTGATATTCATTAATCTTCTCATGGAAGTTCATCGGTTTTGTGTCCTTAAAATTTGGCCCTTTTTTAATATGCACCAATATGGTCTACACAGGATGCCCTTGCTAATCTTTCCGTCACACACATTCACTCTATAGATTTGTTTTGTCAGTCTACTTTCAATCATCCTTTCCAGATGTCTAATCCACAGGAAGTAGTCACTACATCTACCTTCCAACCACACCTTTCTTTGCCATCACTGTTCCAACATCTATCTTTCAAAGACCCTCTAGATGTATTATTCAGAGATAGCACCTACATTGCATTGATCCTACTTTCATTTTTCTTCTGCCATATCTGCTTTCACTACCATAAATAAGTGTAGGCTTCAGGACTCTATTATGGATAGGCCGGCGCGCTTGTTGTGAGACACATTCACTATTCATAATAGCAATCAAGGCCCCATCCACTTTATTTCCCGCATTCGTTTCCTTTCGATATCTCTATTATGTTTACCATCAATTGTAAACAGATTACACAAATATACAAACTCTTTCACGTGTTCGACTTTCTCACCTTCTATATATATGTCGTATAAAGTCGTGCTTTCGCCTCTTTCGAACACCTTCATCTAAGTCTTGCTGCCATTTACTTTCGTACGTCTATTCTTAACAGAATTATTCATTTTAGTTACCGTCTTCTGCATCACGCACGCCGATGGCACAAAGATTACTTAGTCGTCGGCGTACAGGAGGCATTTGACTGACAGTTTATCTATTTTTACTCCATACACATACTCTTTCAAATGATACAGACAGCTATCCATGAATAGGTTGAATAGCCATGGTGAAGTTAGACATTCCTGCCTGACACTTCTGCGAATGTCAAACTAGTCAGTGTATGTCTCATTGATTCTGACGCAAGAATTGGAGCCCCTATAGGGACTGCAGTGTCTGTATCAATCCGCTACTCACACCATGCATGGAAAAATTCCCCACCGATAATTTCTTTTCACTCTATCGTAAGCTTTTGACAGTTGGCCAAAAACTTTCCGTAATGTTTCTCAGAGAAAAACCTTGATCTGTACACCGTATGCTTTTTCTGAATCCCGCTTGTACATACCAGATTTGTTTTAACATTAATTCAAAACTCTTTTAGTAATGATTTTTGCATATAGTTCATCACATCGCTGAGGAAGCTTATAGGGTGATAATTTGTGCAAATCTGCTGTAAGTCTTTCCCTTTATAGAACGGTACAATGACGGTTTTGCGCGAGTTATTAGGTATCTTACGGGAACTCCAGCATTTATTAAAGAGCTGGTACAACAGAATTATCACTATATCCCCACCTTCCCTCAGCATTTCTGACGAAACCCTATCATATCCGGCAGCTTTTACAACTTTCATGCGTTTAAGTGCATTTATGATTTCATCCATCGTAATTTCACTTTCATTTTCATCATTGATCAAATAATTAGTAGCAGTAACATTGTTATCTGCAACTGTATTCTTACATACAAAAATCCTTTCGAAATAATTCTTCCAGTGCCCCTTCACACGATTTTCCCCATTCAGTTAATATCCATCATCGTTTCTGATTACATTTATACACGATGTCTCAAAATTACTTCGGACCTATTTCACCACATTCTAAAAAAGTTTTCGATTTGCTCGGAAATAACCCGAGAATCTCCTGTCGTAGGTTTTCTTTTTATTTCATTCTTTCTTCTTGTCACGAATTCTAGCTCTCATTTTTGTATCTGTATACTCTTTACTTTATTTTTGAAAGCGTTGAGCTCGAAAGTAGTAAGAAGTTTTAGTAATGAGCCGCTGGGTCAAACGTCTTTCAAACGTTTGCGTGCTTGAAACCCATAGACAATATTTATAAGTCAAGGAACCAAAGACACATCGATAAACATCATAGCGGAAAGTTTTAGAATAGCCTGTCTGTTATGAAATATTGAGTATGTATCATAGATAACAAAATGTCTATGCGCCAGCTGCTATGTATTTCATGTAAAAAATTATATGTATTGTCTCTGGTCAATTAAATGACGTTCTTTTTCAGTCGGTTGATTTTGAAACCTCGATTTGTTTTATTACTGTCAACCGCTTTGGAGTTTTTTTTTCTATATAATAAAAGTTGAAATTTGCAGAGACAGTTTTACGACTTCAATTTACCCGGGCTAGTTCTGTCGTGTTATTCAAAAATATGTGATTATAAATACTTTAAATTTGGGAGTGTTTAATCTTATCTGACTCATTAAATAAAATATAATAAAATTGACGATATCCAATTTCTTATTTAACAACTTTTCTGATATCAATTTGTGAACGTACAATTCTATTCTTCATGATTTGCGATTCTTTATATTTGATACATTCAATTTTTGCCGATACGATTTTTGTCTCGTTTGTCTTTCTCATTAATTTTTGCGAGCACAAGGAGTCACTCATCTTCAGAAACGCATATCTAGACCGCGTGAATATATAAAAAAAAAATGTTTATGATTCGGAGTTTCTTATGCTAGGTTTGTATTGATAAGGCATGATATCCTTATTATGTTCATAGTTTAGATTGAAGGGTTTTGGCCTTAAGGTCTTCGTGTTAGAGCGATACGAGTTAATTGAACAGCACACAATCCTAATGATCATCTTTCTCAATATAATGACTACATCCGGCACCGACGGATTGACGTGTCCTTTGAAGCATGAAGTGAGTGGCTTAATTTCATTTAGGTTAAAAACGCATTGGTCTACTTGTCTGTGGTATCAAATGGTTTCTACCAATTGGCCGTCATCGATCTTTATGTTAATGTGGTAAAGAAAATATTGAAAAATATTCTATGTCTAGCGGTTAGGATGTTACAAGGCTGATACGTATCATTATTAAAATAAACCGAAAAAAATGGGGAAAAAGAATAGTTTTTTGTTGTTTCCTAAGGTTTTAAATGTATTCAGGTATAGCGCTAGTATAGTAAAGGTACCTGATTGCTTAGGTATATAAGCGAACTCGAAGTGTAGTCACGCGCCGGTCATCATTCTTGTACTTCATTAAATGGAAAGATGAAACCTTGTGTTAGGTAAAGATCGTTATATAAGACGAAAGGAAATATTCCCCACTAGTGGCAGAAATGATGCCTACATTTAGAAATGATATTTCTAATGTCTGTTAAAAATTATGTTAGCGAGCGGAAGTCATTTTCAGCATTGAAAATGTTTTTTCGATGGCTTCAGTAGGGTATCGGTTTTCAGTTAAAGTGCGACAGTGTCGTCACTTATTAATACAGAAAAATAAAAGCGATATCCAAAAATGCGTTATTAAAAAATTACAATAATACGAAAAAACTCCTGAAAAATGTTTATAATCTATTTAAGATAAAAAAAAAACCACAAAGTTTTGACCTTGTTGAAAGGATTTCAAATTTCTTAAAGATGAAGAAAGTATTAATATTTTTACAAAAATAAACTATGCAATTTTAAATGAGCCCATAAACACAAAAATCGCTGGATGTTTAATGGTACTTTTGTGGACCTTTATGAAGGTACTTTTTACAATAAATATGAGTTATATAGTATTAAACTTGATACAATTTCACAAAGAGGTGCAATATATATAAGAAAAAGATATGATGTGAATAGGGGAAATCGGCGAAAATTTTTGTCGTATTTTATTAGTAAAAAATTGCAGTAAAATCTCTTTTGTTGTGCTGTTTGTATCTGTTTAATTTTCATACTGTTATATAGATGAAAGTTTTAGAATAGTATCTAGTCCTTTCAGCATTTCCATAAGAATGGAAATGCTAAAAGGACTAGACAGCGCGGAAACAGGACCAGTTTACTTTTACGGACTAACAAAGTCACAGCAGAACTTCACTGGCTTTAAAAAGTTCTGCCAAAAATGGCATCATAAGAGAGGTCTGATTGTGGAATGAAATGTAAGGTGTGGAATGAAGCATGAGAGTGAGAACGGAAGAGACGCATGGCTGAGTATTTGTATGTTTGTGATGTATGTAGCCTTGAGCGGCAGGGCTCGCTGGATCGTGGATGGGGACATGATTTAGAAAGATGTAGGGGTCCTTCTGACCCCGCGTTTCGACCCTTATCACCCTTCGGGTGGGAAAGGTCTGGGTGGGGGCGGGATAATCTGCTATATAGATGAGATTTAAAAAAAAGTAATAACGATGTCCCGTCATTTCTATGTTACTTTTCTGTCCATCAAAATAAATGAAACTAACGTAGAAATTCGATTCATTTTGAAGTTCTGTATAAAAAAGGGAAAAATGCGACACATGTAAAAAAAATGTGACGCTTATAGACTTGATGCAGTGTCAATACGAGAAGCACAAAGCTCGTACATGTGTTTTAAGTTCGGTAATTTTGATGCCAAAGGTGAATCTCGCTCTAGTTAAATTGTTATAGATAACTTCGATGCCATTTTGGAAAAAAGTAGAGCAATATTGGCATATTAATTTTTATGACATAGCTAAAGAGTCGAAAATTTACTACAAAACAGCTTTGATCCCTTTGAAATAGCTGGATATGCAAAAAGCTCCATACTTCGGTCCCACACGAGGTTACTGAAAAAAATCTAATGAATCGTGTACTTGTTTGCGATTCTTTACTGAAACATAATGAAACCGAACTGTTTTTGAAAGATTGATCACTGGTGTTGAAAAATGGATTGCCTACGACGAGAACGTGCGAAAAAGATCATACTCTAAAGGTAAGCAAGCTCCACAGACTATAGCGAAACATGGATTAGCTCGCAATATGTATGGTGGATTGGAAGGGAATTATTCATTATGAGCTTTTACCGCCACTAAAAATCATTAATTCGGATTCCTACAGCTAAGAGCTGAATATATTCAAGCAAAAAGTAGAGAAAAACCGGCCGGAATAGATCAATAGACTAGGTGTGGTTTCTCACCATGATAACGTTAGATCACATACATCTTTAGCCACTCAGTAAATATTAAGGGAGTATGGTTGAGAAGTGCTAATGCATCCACCTGACATCCATCTGACATTTTCATCAGATTTTTTCCTGTTTCGGTCTCTTTAGAATTTTGCGATAGTTTTTGGTCAGAAGACCCAAAATTTCTACGGCAATGAGACTATGTCACTACAAACAAAATGGCAACAAGTTGTTGAACAAAACCATACCATATATATATATATATATATAATGAATGTAAGTATGATATATTGAAAAATTATCTTTAATTTGTATATAAAGTATAAAAACACTTTTTCTCCGGCCTTATAATTTTGATTGGATGGATGGATAAAATCATGAATGCACTAAAATGTATGAAAGTTGGAAATGCTGCTGGATACGATAGGGTTTTATTAGAAATACTAAGGGACGGTGGCTATAGTGGCAAACCTGCTGTACCAGCTGTAACAAATGCTGAAAAAGCCGTAGGATACCTAATTACTTATTAATTATTATTTACAATAATTAATTTCAATAGTGTAAGGCCGTGATTGTACTCCTCTATAAAGGAAAATGCTCAACGCAGGTTTGCATAAAGCACCATCTGATAAGCCTCCTCAAAGTCGTTGAAAAACTATGTGAAAATTATTATTATTGAAATAACTGTAAATGAGGCTGAAAATAAAATCTAGGATGTACAAGCGGAAAGCGGAGCACTTTGAAAAATAATGGCGTGTACGGTCCAAGTTTTTTGCTCTGCGAAACATTACAGAAAAGTTTTTCGCCAAATGCCAAAAGGTTTTCTGTATTTTAGTAGATCTGAATCAAGGTATAGTGAAAAAAAATTGTATTTTCATATTTATAAAGGGATATAAACAAGCGCTATTTAAAAATTTAAATTCGTTAACTTCGGTATTTTGAAGATTTTAGTCAATTAAATATGTGAAATTTTAATAAAACGATGTTAATCAAACAACTGTGTTCGGGAATTTTTTAGAAATATTTCATTACTTATCTATCAATCCACTCTAAAATTGGGGATTTTCGCAATAACAAAAATGATGCCTTCAAGTTTAACAACAATCGAACAATGACCTACCTTTTTTTATTACCGCAAACTTGAATTATTTACTTTGTCCTAAAGACATATTGAACAAAGTATTTGAAAAATATTAATTATTCCATTAAGATATTGAAAGAAAACGCTGATAATTTTGAGTTCCAAAATGTAAGCAACGATGTTTTCGTGCATTCCACACTCGAAAATATTATTACTCGTAACGGTGCTGAAAGTTTTGGGGCTGGCCTGTAATTTCAATCGACGTCCAAATTTTTTAAACAGAGATGTAGTCAAAAAGCCTCTCACCAACCAGTGTGCCTGCCGTCTATTTATTTACAATAACGCTTTTGAGCACAAATTTCGTTACCGGTATTATTCATGTAATTTAAAAGGCAAATAAGTCACTTAATCGCTTTTTGGAACCGTTTTAAATCTGTATGCTTACTCTTTAGGTATGTGTATAAGGATGAAGTTTTACGAAAGCGCCTCATTCTAAGTATTCACCAAGTCACCTTTGAAATTCGTAGAATGTTAGCCTAATGAATTAGAATTTTCAGTATTAAGAGATATAGTTCTAAGCTTTGTAAAACATGTAGTCATTACCTATAAAGTACAAAACATTACATCCTTCATACTGAAAGGAAAATATTTGTCGAATATATTTATACTGTTTTATTTTTTGTTTACGTTTCATCATTATAAATTATATTTTTACCTACATAGAATTAAAAAAAAAATTTTTAAACACTCGGTATACAGGTATCAATTAACACCGCTAAAGTATTCTTCATCTTTTCAATTGAAGTACAAGATGTTGATTTACGTTCAGCAATTGTGAGACCTTAAAATAATTACTAACTGCGGCATTAAGGCGATCGTATTGTTTGTGCCGTTTACTTGTTAATGACGTCATTAAAGTTAAGAATGTTCCTTACACAATGTACCGATTCTGAGACGAGCCGCTTGATCCAAAAGCGGCAGAGGCCGTTCAAGTAATAGGCTTCTACGCCGAATTGATTCCGTGAAACCAATAATGCTCATAGATATTAAATCACTGAAATTGTTCGTCACGACCGTGTTTGACGCCGCCGCGCGCGCCGTCCCGTTATTAGACGCGAAATATTTCAATCTTTCTCGTATTTGATTGTCTCAACCTCAATATTATATTGTGAAAGCACATTTCATGACTCAAAAGGACACTGTATTAAAAAGAGTGTTTTTTTTTATACACGAATGTACCGTCAAACGCGTAACGTTATTACAATTCTATTTCGGTACCGAACATACACAATTTTATTTCATATTTTATGTGTAATATGAATGTAATTTCCGTTTTGGACGTACGAAGATAGAGTTCTCAGAATATTACGCGAAATCGTGATGTCGTGAGCGAAAGTACCACTGAATTTTGATCATATACATTTAGTGTAATACTTAGAAGTATGCGTAAAAGGTAAACGTTGAAATGAAAATTTAATTCACCAGACAACTAAGAAACGATGTTAATGTCACTGTAGCCTCTCGTATAACGTGTATCTTGAATTATGACCCGAAATCACAAAGTTTATTTCTATCCTATCCTCTTCGCCACGTTTCATATGTCTTTGATATATTCAATATATAAACCAAAGAGAAAAGTTTGCATCAACTGAATTTCGATTGGAATCAAAAGAGCTTTGGATTCGTACATTTGTAATCGTTTCATTATTCAAAATTCTTTT
Organism: Eumeta japonica; assembly: GCA_005406025.1. Taxonomy (NCBI): domain Eukaryota; kingdom Metazoa; phylum Arthropoda; class Insecta; order Lepidoptera; family Psychidae; genus Eumeta; species Eumeta japonica. The sequence continues at coordinate 148,945 of BGZK01000069.1, read as the reverse complement.
CTATAGGATGAAGCTATCAACCCATCCTCGGAGAGCATTTATTATTGATAGATCTTTGTTTGAGAACCCACCATTATCTTTAATTTTTGTTCCATTGAAGGATAAATGAGTCGTTTGCTTTTAACGAATTCGTAGCTACTGCATATTTTGTCATTGAGTTGCTGGTTTTCGGTAAGAATTTCATCATAAATTACTTAATTCTTATCGTACCGTCTTCTGTAGTAATAGTATGCTCAATTTTCAGATACTGACAATAATTACACTATTGGTAACAAACTTTAAAATTTCGACCTTTCGGTTTTTCCGAGTCAATTTGAACTAATTGGAATCAAATTTGTTTAAATTTGCAAGCAAAAAGTAAAGCCCAATCTGCTACTTATGAGGATTGCTATTTATGTGTCCGAAATATCGATAAGAAACAAACATCTATCATTTAATACGGTTTTATTGCTTTTCAAAATATTCGCCTTGATTATCGATGCACTTTTGCATACACTGAAACCAATTTTTATTGCATTTTTTTCTATTCTGATTCAGGTATCTCCAAAACGAGCCTTTTGAATGCATCAATGTCCTATTCACGGCTCGAAAAACGTTGACCACGTAATTTATTCTTCACGTTTGGGAGTACATAAAAATTTTTGGGTGCCAAATCGGGGCTATATGGCGGATGACCCGTCAATTCGATCTTTCGACCTTCCAAAAACTGAGTTGTTTCGGCCGACGTGTGACAGCTAACATTGTCATGATGAAGAATGATTCTGCGTTGTCAGTTATTCTTCCCTATTTCTTTAAAGACTTTTGGCATAAAAATGATCATGCACCACTCAAATTTAACCGTTTTATTATTTTCTAATGGCAATATAACAATATGTCCATTTATACCAAAACCTGGGCAACCATTTTTTTTCAAGGTGCTTTTGGAATGAATCACTTCTGTTGGGTTCGTCCAATCTTGGTACAGCCACATCGTTGACTGTTGTTTAGTATCAAGGTCATAGGCATAGATCCAAGATTCATCACCTGTGCTGATATTATAAACAGTTTTTAACGTGTCATGATTGCATTTTATCATTTTCTTGCATTAATCATCACGAGCTTGTTTTTGATCAACGCTCAAATTGTGCGAAATCCATCATAAACAATTTTTTTTTTACAGCCAAATTTTCGTGTAATATCGTGTGTATGCTCGTCATACTTATACCCAAGGACGCCTTTTTCTTGCGATATATGACATGACGATCTTGTATTATTAGTTCCCGCACAGCATCGATATTTTATGGTATAACAACCGACTTAGGGCAACCTTCTTAATTAGATCTTAATTATAATTAGCAAAGACCGCTCACAAATAAACTCACTAAACACACAATAGTTTTCGAGGGTGCTTCTTACCCAAAAGTACAAGTGAGTTCATCGATATATTATCTTTGAGTTAATCCACGCCAAAAATCGCAATATTTCATAGCACGAAAATTTTAACGAGTTAAATCCATGATGATATAGACAAGTTATTTTCAAAATTACGCTACAATGATAAAACAATCGACAGTTACCTGAAACAAACTGCACTCTACGGCCAAAGAGTTCCATTTTTAAAGGTTGTAATTACTTTTTAAATATTGTTCTGTATGTGACCAGTTCCAGATACATAAAAAACATTTCATAAGCTGTTATATATTTGAAGCTTGAAAATTAGATATTTTAAAGTTTTCTTTCTCTTAATGAGATCATCATATATATTGTGTAATAACTATTAAGAACGTTCATTTCAACTGGATGTTTATTAATTCGACATAAACTTCCCTCATGGTACATATGTTTATACAGATTTAAGATTATGCATATCTTTTTCAAACATTTTCAAGTGATATTTATTTTATAAAATAATAGTCCACCAACACTTATAAAATTTATAAGCCTTATAATGAATTTCAACAAATAAGCCAAATTTAAATTTTTGTAATACGTAAGCAGTACTTAAGCAAATAATTTTAATACGATATACTATTATATCTTTTTGGTTAAATGTAACTGACAATTCACTGTTAATCATATCAGTTTATGTAGTGACAACTATATTCTGCATTTTTTTCATCTAAGGTTTCAACAAGTTTTCTTAATGGAATTTCAATGCATTCATTTTATTACATTTCCTTAATTTTAGCTTGGGGCCATTTATAAAATACGTTTGCAAACCGGGGAGAGGGGTATCTCTTAGTGTGACAAGGGGAGATGAGGGTTTAAAAAAACGAAATTTTATTATTGAAGTAATAAATATTTTAAAATATAAAAGTATAGAAATTTATAGAGGGGGGGGTCTAGCTTTCATGATGTAATATTTATAGGGGGCTCGTAAAGTATGTGACACGGCTAGACGTGGGTCAAAAATGGCGAAATTTAGTGTGACGTAGTTTATAAACGTCCCTTTGTGACTTTTTTTGCTCCTAAAAAATTTTAGAACTGTTGACTGAGCTAGGTTAAGACGCGCACTGTTTTTGAATTTTAAATGAAATATGAATCTTTTTAAAAAATGTAATAGGTAATTTAATAATACGTACTACTTGATATTACATATTATTAAATTACCTATTATATTTGTAAGATATATAATGGTGTGTAACATATATAATGTTCAATGCTTTTGCCATAAATAGCACTAAGATCCTTTATACCCGTTATAATCCATATAAATCCTTTGTAAGATCTATTTGATTAATTTTGCAATCTGATAAATAAGGTCAAGCTCTAACATCAGACAATATTATTCTCCCTTCAAAGAAAATCCTTTGTTAGTCCGCTTCTATCTGATAGAAAATCACATAACTTTTACATCTTGGTAGCTGTAGGCGGGTCTTGTGCGGGCTTCGACGAAATTGTTACGATTATTACAAGGAGTTATGTTAAATATTTCAATAATTGCTAGAGTTATAAAAAATATTTGCGTCTTTTCATTGATTCCTAAATCAACTATTAAATTCAGTATATGGATGTATAAATTTATTTACATATGTATTTCTTGATTTTAAAGGAAACGATTAATTTAATTAATTTGAGTTAGATTATACATTATAGACATTTGTATACGACTATTACATAAAATTGAAAATCAAAAAAAGTGCAACCCGCAACTCACGTCTATTTTTTTGATATTGTTTACAGCTTATATATTGAGAAAAAAAATATTTACTCACTTCCATTAAGTTCAAAAATTTTTGTTAAAATAAAATATTACTAGACTGTGAAAGTGAAGTTAAATATATATTACAAAACTAGGAAATTAATATGAGCTCACCTAGTGGGCTATGAATAGACCTGGGGCTCGCTTGTATTTGTAATTGTTATATTGTCAGTTTAAGCTGATTCATTTACAATTTCAAAATGGTTTATAAGTTTGCATTTATTCTCACGCAACTTGATTTGAGACTTCCGTATAAGTATGCCACTCAAAGTGTAAAGCTACGCTTAAGCGATACGAACTCTTGTATCACAAAAAGCATAAAATATAGTAGATATTTACTTATTTATGTGAGATATATCCATGTATAATTTAGTTTTTAAAATTTATTTCATTAAATTTTAATACATACAAATTATTAAGAAATAAAAAAAATAAAATTTGGGAATATATTAAGTTAAATTATTATAATATTGTATTGTGTGAGGTGTCAATTCGCGGAAATCCATAGTAGACGCTTGCCTGCAACATGCATTAACATGCAGCATGCAACCCACCGCTGACCCTCGAATCTGCCTCTCCACTACGGGTCTCTATCCAAATGATTGAATATTTATTCCAGAGGATTGACAGATATCGAATATTTTAATGTTCGATATCTGTCAATCCTCGATACCTTCGAAATTTTAAAACATAAAGATAATAATAATATGCTCAATGACCAAATTGACGTTTATAAATCGCCATTATTGGACGCTTGCCTGTAACTATTTGTGTAAAGTTGATGATGGTTAGTTTGTTACATTTGACAGACATGTCTATCAGTGGTGGTCTGTGCCTGCCTTAAGAATGTTTAAGTCGCTCTTTGACCATTGCATGACAGCGGCCTGCCTAACGAGGTTGTGTTGGTTGTTTTAACGCTCCTTGCACCCTGGTGGATGTGACTGTCGGCAATTTCCTGAGGATGTGCCTAGTTGGCACGAAACGTACGTAGAATTAACAATTTAATGGATAGCGGAATAAGATAATTATAAAAATAAATACCACTTGCTTAGGTGTTCGATATCTGTCAATCCTGTGGAATAAATATTCAATCATTTGGATAGAGATTCGTAGTGGAGAGGTAGATTCGAGGGTCAGCGGTGGGTTGCATGCTGCATGTTAATGCATGTTGCAGGCAAGCGTCTCAAATTATTATAACTTTAATATTAAGCCGATCCGTCAAATAGTGAATAACGACAGTGTCTATCAATCATCCAATCGGTATATTTGAAGAGCTCACATTATGTCGATGAGCAACTGATGATGACATTTAACATCAGTTGTTTACCGCCCCTCTCCGCTGAATGTAAATATAAATTAAGCAACGTTTATTTTAAGACTTTAATTCTCTCGCGGTTTCCAATAACTACTTTTCTGATATAAATCTTTCTTTTTTGGTATAACAAGCATTTTACGATCTATTTCATTACATAGTCTATGTCTCTCAAAAATATGTAATTACAATATATACATGATTGAGTTCGTTCATTGGTATAAGTATGATTGAAGAGTAATATAAGACAATAAGAACACAAATTCATTTTAGCCCCCTTCTATAGCTGTTAATTTAAAATCTAGCAATTGTCGTTTTTTTATGTTTTAATTTGTTCTCGGCTTACTATCACAAATGTTCTTTTGATTATACATATTTTTTAGTGTATAAAAGTATCTTAAGTTCTGTTTCAGGAGATAACAGGAGATAACTTACCTACATTGAAACGCGATTGAGCGACAAACATTCAAACGAATACCGAAACTTCATAACATATTTAATTTAAAATAGTAATCATTTTCTTGAGAAAGTAAATAACTCTAGGAAACATATTTTATAAAAGTTTGATTCCATTTCTTTATAAAAGGAGTTATATATGCACACATGCACATTAATAGGCACGCGCAAACACACATACACATTGTGTATGCGCATTTACGTCCGCGTGTGCGTGCGTGTAAGCGCACGCATGCGTGCTTATATTGGTATATATAAGCATATATAAATAGATATTGGTTTGTCCGAAGGTAATTGACTTTGACACCGTTTGATCGAACACCCTGAAAGTTGTTAAATATATGCATTTTTCATGAAGAAGGACTTTATATAATCTATTTTAGCATTTGTCTCTGACTTCGTCCGCGCTTTATACAATTGAACCGAACTACTACATCATTTTCAAAAATTCTTAAACTCGTAGAAAGCTATACTATCTTCTAATCATACAGCCTATATACGAAAATATAAGCATGTGTATAATATAACCAAATCAGTAGGTTTTTTTTTAAATTTTTGTATTTGTTTGTCTGTATATTGATCGTACATCTAGCTGAAGCTGAAGTATGGATCAGTTTTGGCATAATCGTAAATGCCAGCATGGATTAACATCATATATACTTTTCATTCTGAAAATGTGTACTATTCCTTCGAGATAGATCAATAAATAATAAGAAAGTTTTCATCGCATCACGCTGAAAGTACCAAATGGATTTAAATTAATCTCAGACAAATATAATTAGAATTGACAGCGGAATGAAGTAGGATTTTGAAGCAGACTGTGATCAAAATCAAGAGCCGGACTATGATCGAAATGGAGAACGAAACCGAAATCGGAATCAAGTATGGGATCCAAATCAGAATCCTAGCATGGAACCGGTATTAATATTAAAAGCATGATCGGTATAGGGAGCAGAATAGAGTGTCGGACCAGGATCAGCTTTGAAAGTGGAAAGGAATCGAAATTAAGAATGAGACCGAGGTCGAAATGGAGTTTGAGACCTAGACTAGAACTAAGAACGCGACCGGGTTGGAAATGGATGGTAGTACCGGAATTGTAATTTAGAGTGGGATTGGAATTGAAATCGACTGCTTAATACATCGGTATAAAAGACGAAGAAATTCGTCACGTGTGAAAAAGTCGATGAAAGTCAACTTTATAAATGCACATAAAGTAGGCGTGTAATGTAATTTACAATAGTATATATATATTCGTGTTAGACGAATTCGCTCATAAATGTATGTACATGGTATTAAAAAAATTTAGTACCTACATTTTTTCATATGGTTGATTCCGAATTTAATGTCATATGACATTAAATTCGGGAAATAAAGTATTGGTAAAAATCTAAATAATTGACAAACAATAGCGACGTTCCTGATTAAGTAGAACGACGAGGATTTTGCATCGAATTTGTGAGCTGTTCGAACATGGGTGTCCAGGGAGTGCTTTCCGTTTGCTGGCTACGAGCGTGGGCGCCTAAATTTCTGTACACATTGAATTCTTTTTACAAATTAAAGTCCACATATTTGTACAACGTGATTTATAAAGATTTACGTTCAGTCGCAGTCGGGTTTGTACCGTATCATAAATGCAAACAGTTTCGGGATTACATGTTTTTGTTCAGGTATTTTTTGTTATTTTCACAGATTGTTTGTAAAAGCCTTCGGTTCCCTTTGTACGATACAGAGACAAATGGACCCTTAGAAATTTCGATTGTACTCGTGTATCCGTGCGATATTTAATCACACGGTAGACCGCGTCAAAGGCAGTTAGGAATAAACTTCCTTTCTAGTACAATTGTATTTATGCTCAGGTGCATCTTGTATCGTCACACATACGACACCACTAGGTAATTTCTGCACATTGAAGCTTAAAGGACATTCTGTTAAGTTTTTGAGAATTCATGAATTTGTGTTTCAAACTCACATCAGTTTTAATTTTGCATTGGTCAGTTTGATCAGAAGTGATGGAACTGACGAGATATTTAAGCAAAGGCTGACGCGCAAACAGAAATCGCTCTAATTGGATAATAGTATAATACATACAGCGGAGCCCCATTCGATTGTCATTATTTCATTACCATTAGAATGAAGAAGTCTGATACAAGTTATTAACAGATACTTAAACCCTGCTGTAATTGGCTTTAATTAAATTAATTATCATTACATGCCTGAAATCAATCGTTAATGAGCAAGTGCTACCTAAAAGAACTTTTTCAACTTTATAAACCTTCATAAAGAAATGGCGGCAGGCTTTTATGGCGTTATTCGTTAGCACATAAAAGCAGGTCATTGTTATTCGTAATTCATTTTTTTTTTTTTGTTTGATAATCAAAACGTCTACAGAACTGTGTGAGCACCTGCGTCAAATTTATATTATGTGATGGCTTTCTTAAAAATTGAATTATCTAAGTTATAATTTGCAATATTTATTCAAAACTCATTACAGTTAATAGCAGTAAAATTTTATAAGCATTATAACATGTTTTATTGCTTATAAAAATGTAAACATGTTTTGCGTTATAAGAGATTTTGTAAACTAAACACAACTATGCAAGAGTTCTCTATCTTAAGTTTTGAACCTATCTGTACCTCATTTTGTCATAGACCAAGTAATATTTTCCTAGTACCTAGTTTAGATTATTTGCATTTGTAGAATTTCTTATTGTGCACACTACGTACTTCTAAGTGATCATTCATCTGTTAAAATTTGTTTGCAGGTGACAATAATTTGACAGGAAATATAAGAGGAAATTCTATATTGGTGACAAATTATAAAATTTATTTCCTTGTTTAATCTGTTTTGTTACTACTTTAACAATTTAAACATATTAATAATTTTATCAATAAAAACATTTTTTATAAAAACTAAAACTCGGCCTGGTTGTAAAAATACGCTGACCAGTATATACAATAATACTCTGAAAGCATTAGTCCGTTCTTGATGATCGGCCATCGAACGATTTGTTTGATGTTACAATCCCATAAATAGCTCGCTACCTAGATAAGCTCGTCGCCGAAGGGCATTTGACTGGGAGGCGACAGTGCATGCCGGAAGATTTTTGTGTCGTGCGAGGCCGCGACATTGGCCGTCTCTCGTGTGGCGTCGCACGCGCACTATTTTATTTTCGACATCGGAATATAAGAGTATCATAAAAACACATCTCGAACATGGGTGGCCGTTAATGATTTTTTAATTATATCAAAGAAAAAACATTTAAGTAAATATTGGATATCTGACTATTTCATTGTATTTTGAACGTAAAGGTTGACGTTTCTTTTATTCTCAAATGCTTATGGTTTTTTAATAAATTATAATCTGCGGGTTGCACCAAAAAAAGAATTTCGTAAACACGATTGGTTAGATTTACACAAAAATATAAGGGTAACCTGTCTTTTACGGATTACTTTTACAATTAACGTTTTTACTTTCGGTACAACCCGCCGAATAGCTTTTAGGCCTATAATTAACATTTTTTTAGTAATTAACGTGAAATAGGTCGACTGATATGTTTACGTAATACATCCGTTGAAAGTAATTAGCTTCCAGGCCGGATATTTGCCGTAACTATTTCGGGTTACGCGGTATTTTTGAAAGAATGCCAAGTTATTTATTTTAGATCCCTTGAAAAATATTGTTGCTCTTATTAATTGTTTCTATAGAAGTTTTTGTCCACTTAAAAATAAATATTATTTCCTATTCTTTTGTAGTATTTTTCAAAGTTCAGTATTTAAACACATTTTCTATTTTTTATTAAAATCTCGTTATTTATTTGTAGCAATCGTATGATGTGATTGAACACTTACAGTAGTATATATTCCTATACGGTTATTATAATAATAAAATTACCTGAGTATAAAGTTTAATAAGAACTGCGTAATAATGAAATTTACACATTTGTGTATATATAAAGTCATAATTAAGGGCTTTAGTGCGCGTAGGGATTTGAAATAGGATATGCCGTGTCCCTGTATTTTAAGAATAAATTTTTACAACTTTTGACTACACACAAATAAATTGAAGGTCACAAAAAAAATACGACACTCAACAGCTTGTAAACATGTAACTCGACCAAACAATTTACTCGCTGCTACAATCATCGCGTTTGCAGAAACAAATCGGGAAATCGGCAATAAATCGCGGTGCCAAACGCATGTCGTTTGCTCCTAGCTCTAGGCATAGAGATTCGCAGATACGTCATTGTGTTTATTGAGAGCGATACTATATTCAATTGCAGCATTATAAATGGGTATAAATCTAAGAAAAATCGTGTTCTTTAAAGGGGTAAAGTTTAAGTGAGTAGCTTAAAGTTTTTAAGCGTTAAGTGCTCCGTATACCCGTATAAACCGATATTAGTGTCAAGGCGTCGACGCCGCGTCGTCAGCTCGCGTAATAGAGATAAAGCGGGCGCGCGGCGCGGGCGTGTACGAGTGCATCCTCTTCGACCGGCCGACCTCGGCCGCTAAGAGCCTGCATTTGACGTCGTCTTATGGCCTCTCAAGAACTGCTTTGTCGTTCGCGTCCGGGGCCGATTTGAAATAGTAGCGAGCAAATGTTAGTGTTGTCTTAACTTGTAACATGCATGAGTACATTAGTCTTTGCCAGGTCTGCTGCTATTAAATGAAAATATGTGTTTAAGTGGGTTCAATAGAAATAGTTTCCAATCATTTGTAAGAACATTTGGGAAGTAAATTTTAGTATAACAGAAGGCCTGTAGTACAAGTTAATACTCGTTAATGCAAGCATTTGGCGGTCAGTCAGAACAATGAATTTCTTTATTAGACGTCAAAGTTATACAGTAATTTTTTCGTATAATTTATATCAGAAATGTACGAGTTTGTATGGATCGATTAATGAATGCCATTGAAGCAAGAGAGACAAAATTACAGCAAGTTTACATTTGTGGTATATGCCTACACCTCTTAGAAACAGAGTTTGATTATAAGTAAATAAAAGAAAGCACTAATCTAAATTAATTTGCATCGAAACGGGATCCGAGAATTCGATGCCCTTTCTTTATACTACGTATGCTTTCCCGCTCGTATTATCAGAACTCAAACGGAACCACAATAATGATATCGTAAGTAATTACGGATGGTGGGGGATGAATGATAGTGTAGATTTTGAATCAGACTGTATCGGGTTCGGTTCTATCACGGACGAATTTACTAATGAATCTTTAACTGAATCAAACTTAGCCACTAGTTCTATGTTTCAGAGCGTACGTTTAGTCGTCGGTCGTGGATGTCATCCTTAAAAGCTCCCAACCCGTACATCGTACCCACATCAAAAGCAAGTTGAAAGTGGGCAATTTATTAAGAATGCTTAAACCATTTATAAATTATTCTTTTGGTACTTAACACATGGACTAACGAGCGTAATTAATTTTAAATTATACTTCACAAAAGTGACATAGAACCACAGAGTAGGATTAGTCTCTAAACAAAGAGAATCAAACAAATGTAAAGATGAAAGCGGACAGGCTTCTCGTAATGAGGTAAGCTCATAAGAAACCGTGTTGTTACGCGTCTAATCTCAGAAGGGCAGACGTGGCAAAAAATTGACGACGTTAGACGAATGTACCAAAAGTTCTTTTTTCTTTGTGATACAGAAAGTTTCGTATGGAATTTAGTACCAAAGAAGGTGAAATAGAGCTTTTATATTTTCTCTGTTTGTTTGCACCGATATGGTTACAAATAATGCATACCTATTTTCCCTCAGAAATGGTTACAAATAATGCATACCTATTTTTTTAATGAACTGCCCTGCATTCAAACTCGACATTATTTCGTGCGCTTTGAGTTTTAGCGTGATGACACGTGTCTTGCGGCTGAGACACATAGATTTTGGCATCGAGCTGAACAAATTTATTTACAAAACATTTTGATTAATCAGGAAACGATATCCATAAGTATATTTTTTGCTACCACAAGAATTCTATATCATTGAAACATGTAGTAAAAATAATGAAATACGTAACACTCGATAGTGACATTTGATAGTAAAGAATATCAATGTGTTCTTCATGAACTGATTTTAGAAAACTGTCACGAGATATTATCAAAATATAATTCACGTGACTTGTAAATTTCTAGCCAAACCATTAAATAGGAAAAATCAAAGGTTGTTATTAGATCGATTTTGTATACACTACTTAAAATATAATGCAAATTGTTTCTCAAACCTTTTCTTAACATAAAACTAACCTGGTAAGTTTCCCATCCTGATTTACCAACAAGTTTCAGGAATTCACATTTGTAATGTCTATGGTATACTGTGGTATAGTTAGTATTTTTAATATATTCTACTACTTTAATTAATCGATAAAGGTTTTTAATATTTAACAAAACTACCTTCATTTACCCATTTCAATTTTTTTATCGTACTCAGTAATAATTATTTCAATAAAAGTTTGTGATGTAGTTTTTTTTTTAACTTGCATTTCATTTGTTTTCATGTAGTTGCTTGATACTATTCTACATAAAATCTAGTGAGTAGATATATGTCGATTCATGTATATATCATAATCCTATCTCAACTAAAAGACACGAATCATTAAAGAATAAATAATCGGACCTTAATTAATTATGAGAAGTTGACATGTTTTTGAAGATTTTGGTAATTTTTTTGTGATATATAGGCTTTCTAATGAAATTTATATTTGCCGTATAAAACTAATGATAATAATTAATATGCCAATACTAAGCTGAATGCTGAAGCTCTATGGTTTAGTCTTAAGTCCAAATTTTCGGCATTACGCCGGAGACGGCATACTATATTATAGTTACTTAACTTTTACCGTTTTCTTTAGTTATATTATACAATAGTAAAGTTCAAAACGATGTTGTTAAACTTCGAGAAATTTGTTCGTAAATAGAGGGTTCTTGCTGCGGTGTCAGATTAAGGGCATCAGATTTCATTTTGAGAATTTATTTCCAAAAAAAGATAGCCTGTGGTACTCAAACGAGATGAAAAAATCGAATGCTAACAAAGGTGAAGTCGGTTGTTATGTTACCCCTCCGCGCAACTTTTTTGCCTATCTTATACTGAAGCATATATTATTTTTCCATTGCGGATTCATACATGTATTATTTTTAATACAGATTAGTTTAGCTCTCTATGCACACGGTGTATATCTCCATGTACACACACACACACACACACACACACACACACACACACACACACACACACACACACACACACACACACCCACATGCACGCATGAACGCATGCACGCACGCCTGTTGTATACATTTCAAGATATTTAGTATGTACGCGTCCGTTTTTTTCACAATTTTTTTCTTTAAAATATATGGAACATATTCTTAAGAGTAAACCCCAGTCGCGTGTTAGGGCTGCCACGTACCATATTCAAAAACATCAAGAAGCTGGTCAAAATATTAATATACACTTTGAACTCTAAAGTGTGTTTGAAATTTCTAAAAAAAAGTCTATTTAATTTGCAGTACTAAAAACCGATAATTAAAACGTTAAAAAGAAACGTTACATTAATAAAGATACACAAAAGAGTACAATTATGAGAGATGTTTACATTAAGATCGTTTCGAATAAAAGGCTTGGGCTTTCTGCGCTGACCGAGTACGTATTTAGAGGACCTGAATGCTGCTGACTATAATGCGATAACAAGGTTCAGGATAAATGGGTTAACTTACTGTCCGAGGCACGGACCAAGTTGTTTAATTTAGCTCACTGACGCCGACGTTTTAAAAAAACTTGTCAAATGTCTCTCATCAGAGTTACACCCCGATATCTTCTGAATAGCGAGCCGACACGTCGATGTTTGTTAAGTATGTACAGGACTCTATGGGAAAGACAAAAATGTATAAGAACGAAACGCCCATGCTAAGCGGCGATAAACACTCTAAATTAGGTTGTATCCATGTTTAGCCACATCGACCGGCTCCTTCTTAATACCTTTGGGCGATATTTAGGAGCAGACCGCCTGTTTGACCGAAACTCAAACACTTTTTTAGGCTCCCCGATAGAAGAGCAACTACAATCACTTCATTTTCATCATTAGATTGATGCAGTGTCATCATGACACTATGTTTTCACTGTAGTTACTTATCGTATATTTGTGTCGATGAACGTGTATGTACAATGTACATACATTATTCCTAAATATTGTGCATGGGGAAATGGACAATTACCGAGTTGCAAAATCTGTATTAAATAGCTATATGTAAGATGTAACTCACCGTTTGTCTGGTTTGACATCGACATCTAATAATCTGATATTACAAACGCATAGTAGCATACTTGACCATATTTTATGGTTTGTGTATGTATGGTGACAAACTGCAATTGATTATTTGGATATGTTTATATAAATTATGAAAAGAAATATTTTTTCACTATGACTTTACATATTTTAATCTAGGAACTGTGAAATGTCCTTCGAAAAGTATTATGTAAGAAAAAACTGACATGAAAAAGAAATTCCAGGTCGGTTTTACGATAAATTGGGTATATTTATTACCTTACCGCCTATAGTGCGCTACAAAATACGGTATATTTATGGTGAATGTAAGACAAATACAGGCACCTACTATTTGACAATAAATAAGATTATTATAATGAAAATTATTATTATATTACTTGAAGATAAAGCAGGAAATTATTAAATTAAAAATAACCCCTATCTGCTAAAGAAAAGTGGCCTATTTACCTTTTGCATCGTTTTGTTTGTTAAGATAAATGTCTTGATTACTTTCAAAACAATAACATTTCGTTATTTCCCAGGAGATAAGGTGTTAATTCCGTTGATAAAATTGAAATAAACAGTAACAACCTATTATTTAACGTTTTTTCTGTTTTGTTGTGGTCACAATCGCGTCGATGTGCAAACTAACTTTCTCCTTTTCTGACCTCACACAATAATGTTTCAGCAACAAACAGAGGAAACGGAACGTCGGGAAGAAGAAAAAAAAAACAAAACTTTATCAGATAACAATAATACGTTTCCGGCGTAACAGCCTTTATAGGCGCTGGGGGACTGAAAAGTAAACGTAAGTTCTCTTTTCTACTAAACAATGTGAGACAAATAACTTCTAAGTTCAGACCTCTGTTTCTGAGTACCCGTAATGGGCGAAATTCGGAGCGAAAAGTTAAAACTCGTAATGATATTAACGCTCGGAAACTTTTTTCCCTCAATGGCGACTCTGTAACCCTGGTACCCGACGCGACGTCGAGAATGCAAAAGGAAAAACGGTTTGTCTGCATAAGTTTTCAATTAATGTTTGCATTTTTAAACTATGTCTGTCGATGGATATTGTATTTATAGTTAGAGTGTGTTCAAACTCCTGGCACTTTATAAAGAAATACAAATACAAGAAAAATACAAATTTTAATGCGTTTCTCCAGTTCTATCGTCTATTGTGTGTTAGCGAATTTAAAATATATTTTATATATACATTTGGTAACAATTTTTGAATCGGTTGCCGCTTTTTTCTTAAAAGGAGTAATAACTGCTGTTAAATTGTATTTGCACTTGGAGATGTTATTAATAGAAATGGAGATTTAGCGACGTCTTTGTTGTTTACAAATACTTAAAAACGCTAATTTGAAAACAAAATCTATAGTAATAGCGATCAAACCTCTAGCTAAACAAATTTTTCGCCTTTTTGTAAAAAAATGACAGACATTCTTGACTGTTTAAGAAAATTGGTGTTTATAATTAATGTTATCACATCGTCTATTACGATCAATCAATTTTATTATTTATTTTTCATATAGTGATTTTAAATCAAATAATTTATAACAACATAATTGTATTTGAAATCAATTCAAATAAAGTCTGAAATAGAATATTGAGTTTTACACTTATTAAAGAATTAAATTATTACCGAAACCAATTTTAACTTTGGAATTCTAAGAAACTGCCCCTTCTAACAATTAAACATAATTAAAGGCTGTACAAATATACAAAACGAAAGTAAAACATTATTCATATCCATCAGGGGGTTTATACGTTAGTATCTAATTTATATGGTTTTTAACTTTTGAATGCCTGATTGGAGTTGTTGGTAGTGACCCTACTTGAAGATATGGCTTCGATTCCTTGCACAAGCCTGACACTTATTCAAATAAGTGTCAGGTAAGTAAGTAAATAAGTGTCTATTCAAATAGAAATTAATGTTTGTCTTGAGTCTGGGTGTTTATATGTATTATTTGTATGTATTTACAAAAAAAGTATAGATGTGTTCTGTCAGCTATCTAATACTTCTGATAAAACCTCGTTGTTTAGTTTAGGATCAGATGGTACTATGTGTATGGCAGTAGATAAAAAAAATAACTCTATTATCCTGTTTACATCTCCTCTCGACAATACAAAGAACTTCATCTTAGTGAGTGCATAAGCATTTATTTGTTTTTTACAGGTTCGAGGAAAATGTTTTTTCATATTTTATATATAAATTCAAGATAATTTTACTTATATTTGATCATAATATATATGCTATTCTGTTCAAAAACTTGTTTCCATTTTATACGTAGTGCTATAATTCTAATGTTGTAGAAATTTTGTGACTTCTGATCAAAACATTTAAACAAGTAGTTTTGTCAGTTCTCCCTTGATGTAAACCTAACACTACCTAAAGTATTCTGAAGAGGCTAAAACAGGTGAAAATATGAGGGTGTAAGGTCAGGGCTTTGTGGTCGATGCATTAACCTAACCTAACCAAACACTCTCAATATATGCTGAGTGATTAAAAATGTGTGTGGTCTGCCGGTATCATAGTGAAAATCCACACCCTTTCTGTTGATCTATTCCGGCCGTTTTTTCTCTACTTCTTGCTTGAGTATTACCAGATGTTGACAGTAAAGATCCGAATTAATGATTTACTTCTGGTAAAAGCTCAAAGTTTCATTACATTTTAATAGAGAATCGCAAATGAGTGCACGATTTGTTAGATTTCTTTCAATGATCTCGTGTGGGACCCAGACATCGAGCTTTTTTATATATCCAGCATTTTTAAAATGACTTAATACTGTTTTATGATCAATTCCCAGCTTTTCTACTATGTCTTAAGAACTAATATGACGATCTTCCTCTACTTTTTCCAAAATGGCATCGTCTTTATCCGTAACAGATCGAGCAGAGCATAATTCATCATTGACATAAAAATGGCCGGACTGAAAACGCTTGGATTAGTTTTGTCCTACTCTTACCCAAACCTCATTAGCTCCATAAAGGTCAAACTTTCTTTTTCAACTTATTTAGCATTTTTCCCTTTTTTTAATATACCTTCAAAAATAAATTAAAAGAAACTTCGAATTTCTACGTTTTATTCACTCATTTTGGTGGACTAGAAAAAAAATAGAAAAATGGCGAGACACATTTTTTTTGTTATTCTTTTCTTAAAATGCCATCCACTTAATGGTATCAAAACTAGCCAGATACAAACCGTACAACTAAAGAGATTTTACTACAACTTTTTATATATAAAATTGGAAAAAGCTTTTTCTCCGACCTAATAATATATTTACGTAAATAGGAACTTAAGACACAAAAGGAAAAGATGTAATAAATATGCCTTAACTTGTCCGCAATATAAGCGATAATATCAAGATTTAGAACATTGACACACATACCTTGCAAACTAAGTTAGTCTAAGTTGTTTTTTGGCACTTCTTTCATAAGGAGATAATAATAACGATATGTTTAATTTAAAGGAAAGAAAATTAAATAATTAAAAATACACTAGCTAACGAAAATACAAATTTTTCAACTTCAGATATATTAGTCTACTAAACTGCACTCTATATACAATTTTTTATCTCATAAAAATAGATCTAAACTGTTGGTTGTATGAAATTATACCAAGAAGCTAATTATGTTTATAAAATTGTTCTTAATATCATTACAAACAGTAAACGAGCATGAGAGGTACCAAATAGCAGATGATCAACGTCTCCCACAGACACTCACAACTCCAGAGGAGGTGCGTTGCCAGTCTTTTAGAAGGGAATGCTGTATCCGATGGTAAAGGGAGTAAACCATCGGCAGTTTTAGGAATAAATGGGACATCTGATGAAGGGAGGAGTGGGCTATCGTAAGTTGTAGGAAGGAATGGAATATCGAAGGGAGGGAAAGTGGGTCACAGGAACTTTCATTCATATTAAAAGATGTTCAATTTGTATCATAGCTTATTTTCCGTTTGTTTTTTTGTGGTTCATATTTTTAAAGTCTGTAACTAATCTCCTGTCGGCATCATATTGATTAGCAGCAGACACTGAATTATGCCGTAATTTATATTGTTTGATTTAATTTTTATTGTTCCATTTATGTTCCTTGGTTAAATGTGTATTATTTAGTATATTCTATTTCCTCAAAAAAAAAAGGGTTATTTAAACATGATATACAGGTGTATAAATGCACCAATTCTCGAATGAAGTAAGCGGCAAAAAAGAAAGTAGCAAATATCACCCGAGAAGGAACGCACAAAGGAGTTTTATTCGTCGCGAAATCAGCAATGTGGGTTTTGTAAGGAGCTAATGCCTCTCTCATCGTATTATGTGGAACACAGCCGGTTGTTAGCGCCTCCTAATGCAAATTTATGGGTCGGAGTGCGGCCGACTTTTTAATGAATTCCCGAAAATTAGGATTTTACGGACAATTCTGACGTTACAATTGCAAAATAATAGGAAAACAACATTTCACGAGTTGCAACCTAATATGGCTTAATGTGTTGTGGTCGCTTCTAAAGCAATGACTTGACGTTTGAGTGGCACACAATTATTCATGTGATAAATAGAAATTGTTTTGTTTGAGGAAAATGAAATTATCTAAACACATTCCTGTGAAATACGAATAATGTTAACACGTTTGTGATAATTTTGATATTTTAATTACATACACCAATACAGAACAGAATTATTTTTTTTAACTCGTGCATACTTATTCAGGTACAATTGTTTAAATCATTCTCAATCTACTTTTCTTAAATTATCGTCTTGGATCATTGATGCCAGTAAATATAATATAGACATTGGATAACTATACGATGATTGAAGTTCATAGTCTAGATGCAATATCGGACACATCAACGTTTTTCCGGCAAAGCCACAAAAACATTTCATAGTAGGATTCAGATTTTTCTATTTCTATAGAAGCCCAATCATAATGCTGATAAGAAATAAATTAATGCTGTAAGAGTTACGCTGTTAGCGGCACCATGTTCATAAATTATAATGTTAATCCGATATAGTTGACGGCTAACGACATGATTCAGTGACCTTATTAGCAAATGACGGTTTCGGTAGGTAGTTGGTCTTTGTACCGTATTTCGTTGACAGAACGTATATCACTTAAACTTTTACTTATTGAGATGCACAATAAAAAAAAAAGCCGAGATATGTTTGTCTGTAATGTAGGATAATGAAAAGGAAAACCTACATATCGTTGGAATCATTTTAAGTCAAATTATGAATTAATTTTAATGCGTTGCAAGAAATCGGTATAATCCTAATACAGCAACAAAGAGAAAAAAAAAGAAAAGTGTATCCATGTAATGTAATTCCTATCACAAAGTCCGACCATTTTTAACATTACGTTGAAGTTTGTGTAACCGCAAGCGGGGACACTACAATTTATGCGCAGCAATCTTAGATCATAATAAACTGCCTGACCTGAAACTTATTGCGCTATTCATCATTTCTTTCGTACTCAA
The DNA here is from genome assembly GCA_005406025.1 of Eumeta japonica. Taxonomy (NCBI): domain Eukaryota; kingdom Metazoa; phylum Arthropoda; class Insecta; order Lepidoptera; family Psychidae; genus Eumeta; species Eumeta japonica. Next base: position 130,259 of record BGZK01000069.1, on the reverse strand, counting down.
GTTTCGATAATAGAATGCGCTTTGTTTAGTGTCGAATTTTTATGTCAGATTGTTTATCGTCTCCTGCCGAGGCGCAGCTCCCACGATCTTTTTCATTCAGAATCGAGGAGTGGGGGAGCTGACGACCGTTATCGTTGATGCGGTTTCGATCGATGACGATTTCGGAATGCGTAAAAGGAACTTTTCGAAAAGGCGACGGATAGTTGTGGCCATTTAGAGTATTTAATATGAAAATAAAATAAAAAAAATATTCATTACTTTTATTTTACTCATTGCGGTACTTTCTCCAAAAAAAAAATACCTGATGGTCTACTCGTTGTCGTAGTTGTACACTTAAGAATATACTTTTCTCGGCAATTTTAATATTTTGCAAAATAGAGAAAGAAATGTCGATTTTCAATGCTTTCATTATTTTCATTACTGTTTTGAACGTGATGCCTTGGTACGAGTTAAAAAAATATAAATATAATTTATTGTTTCTAGATGCTTATCTGTAGACCTTAATAACGCTAAATACAGTGATAACCAATAACGATTTGTTGTGTCCTTTTTAACTATTTTTTCATATTATACATGTACGATAAATTTTATTTCTTAACCTATTTTTTATTTAAAAATAGGGTAATTTTGGAAAACAAAATTATGAATTTTGTAACTAAGTATTTAATTGAAATTAAGTAATTAATCGCTCGAACATTCGTACTTTAAAAACGGCCATATTTAGTTAATAACATATCTAACGAAAACAGTAACCTCCCATGTGCCTCGCACTATTAAATTATTTACTAGAACAATAATATTTTAAAAGAATATTCGTATGCTATACTAGAGTGATGAAAGTATCAAATATACTTTTTGTATGTTGACCGAATATTAAATTAAAAAAAAAACCTTGAATATTTGTGCAATATATTTACAAGAGATTGCTTACTAATATTTATGCAATTATTAATCACAAAATTTTCATTGTAAAATGAAGCATTTAGTATATATGTATGTTCATTGTCACTTTCATGGCTTATTGGCAATTCAAAAACTTAAGAGTTATAGGCTAAGTTGTTAAGAAGTAATAACTCAGAGCTCGATCTTAGGACAAGTTATTTTTTAGAACGAGACAAAATCACGCGGATATTTAATTACATTTAATAATATTTATATACGAAGATCTGAAGAGATTACACGTGCAGTGAATTGCTCGTGGCGCAGCTCAAACTGAGCCCCGTCGGCCCGTTCATACGTTATTAAGGTTTTACTGTGGCATTAAACCGTGAACGACTGTCGTGTTATTATATCGCACGGCAAGTTTTTCGGAAGCTGTACGCTGTCGTTTCGTGAAATTTTATATTATTACTATGTAAAATATTTTGCTCGCGGCATCGCCAACATGAACATAGTACATATTTTTAGTCATAACTTAGATCTAAATCTCTATTATAATCACAATCAGGATTTTTATTTGTTGTTTGATAGTGACGCAAAGATCTAAAAAAATAAATTTTGTTTTCTTTATAACTTTATGTTTTGTGTACGAGCTGCATACAAATCGAGTTAGTACTTAATATATGATGCATATATACGGGCAAAGATCCCAAAAAGTAATAAATATGTAAAGGAGAAACCACCACACATCCTTCAGCATTCAATTTTTCTCTGTAACTTATACTTTAAATAAACAGACACGCAATATAAACACTTTCGTTCTTCATATGCATGTATATCTTCGCAACCCGATCGTTTTCGCATCACACAAGTCATCGTCTATGGTAACCTATCGTCAATTTATGTCATATTTATCAGATTGTTAAAACTCTTTTTGAGTGGTAAATTACACATAAAAGGAAAATTGTAAATAAAAAGTCATATGACGATTGTTGAAAATTATGAAAATTCATATACTTGATTCGGAGATAAATATTCCGTTTACTTATAGACATTTTTATACAGTCGTTCATATTTAGGTTAAGTGAAAATAACAAACGTATCATATTTAGTTATCGCTACAAACTATGAAATTATATATAGAGAGACGCTTCCATTATTATCATAGGTGGAGTGGATAAACGAACATGTGTGTTATACTTCAAAAAGTGTTAAATTAACCTTAATGGTTGACTTCATTACTTCAATACCAAAAGAATAGCCAATACAATAATGTCTTTTTAAATTGACACTCTATTCTACTAAAAGTTCCCATCGGTACATGTATCCACAGACACCTCTGATAGTAGTTCGTACGACAGTTTCGTTGTTTGGAATGAAAAGTTGCGCGTGAAACGTTAACACAGTGAACTGCAAATCGTCGATGTGGCACGGATAAAAGTTAAACGTAAAAGGAGCGGAACGGCGGTGAAAGTTAGCGGTTGGTGCGAAACGGATCGATGACTCGACTACGAGTTGTAGTAATATGTGCAAGAAAATGCGATATAATTTCACAAGGTCAGGAAATGGAGTTGGCTGGAGATCATTGAACCACCACCGATTCGAGCGGTGATGACAACGTAAAATAGTCACACCTACGGCAAACGGAGGAATATATAAGAATGATAAGAAATATTCGTAAGCTCGCTATTTATATTGTATGTATATTCATGGACTGTTCGCAAATTACATATAAAGTACAGATGGCCAGAGTGGACAATGTGCGGTATGAGCACTTTTTTAAAAATAATACTCAGAAAGGAAGGCCGAGTAATGGAAATATATGTGCATGTATAATTATATATTTCTGTGTTGCTGTTCAATTGAGCAGCAACACAGAAATATATGACATAAAAATACGATTTTTAAATTTTACATACAGTCGAATTGTTTTCCAGAATCGGGTGATACCATGAACATTTGCTAAAGAGCGTTATTTTGTAATCATTTGAAATAATTCCTTTAATTATCGTTAAATATAATGGGTCAACAATGGGTAGAGCAATTGCATTAATCTCAATGGTTTTCAGGTAAACTTTGAAACAAATGTATTGATTCCAAAACACGAATATTGTTATAAGAAAGATATTTAAAAGACGCTGAGAGGCTTCTGAACAAAACTTAATTAAGTATGTAGATATATCATTTATAAAGAGTCTCTACTATTTTCGCCCGTTTTAAGTACCGTCACTGACGAGATATCCGTCCCGGGAATTCACAAAGACTTAAATTTTTTTCGAAAAAATTTTTAAATCTACGAATTTTCGGAATATTAAACCTTCACTCCTGCGTCGGAGGCGAGCCTACTAACGACCAGTAGAGCATGTGCTTTTGCTTATTTAACAGTAATTCCTTACATGGACTTAGCCCGTACTCGGCGACGACGTAATTATGTAAACGTATTTATGGTAATCTTGTAAGTGAATTCGAAGTTGATTTTGAATAAAAGTTTGAAGGGCTATGGAGTTGTTTTAATTAGATCATGTCTTGAAGGAAATTCGTTTTCGATTGTACTACAAAATATTTAAAGTAATTTGAGTTATAGAGTGGCACGATAAGTTGTAAGCAAACGAATAAAAATAAGCGTATATATTATACTGTATTTTAGATAAAACGAATCAATTGAAAAATATCTCTATTTTGTAGGTAGGCAATAGAATTAAACTTAAAATACGTCGTTAACGAATTGTTTTCGATTTTAACATTATCACCCATTCCAAATGCTGATTCACCTTGAGAAGAATATGCAATAAACTCGAAACTACAACCGTTGACTTTCTTGTGCGTTAATAATTATAAATAAACTATAAGAAAATTAAAGTAAACAAGTCACACCGGTGGTATTCATTAAATTTCCATTCGTAGAAAATCTGAGGCTAATAAAACGGAATAGATTAATCAATTAAGTTTTTCGAAATTATCGTGTTTACATGCATCACCTAGCTTAATCATACAGATCAATTGGTGTCCCGACCTATTTTTTTTTATATTATTATTTTATTTAAAGACAGAAGATGATATTGTCAAGTGTGCTTTGAAGTGCTCATTTAAATAATTTATAATTGAGGTAAACATTCCCCGTCTTTTTTATGTGATAATAAAGCACAGCCTCTTTGTAGAGTGAAATAAGCGAGTAGATGCAGATAAATATCAAAATGTTACTAATTGCTGCGTGCGCCTTAAAACTTGATCCTTTGAATTTATTAAAAGCGGCATTCCAGATTTTCGCGGGGTGAAGTTAAAGGCGAACTTTGCATTGAATTAAACTGCGTCGAGTTTCAATGGAAGTCCGATGAGCGAGTTCGAATATTTGAGTATGGCGATAGCGAATGCCCGTTCTCACTATTTGGAATCGCCTTATGATAATTGAGAAGCTGTATTGAGATTTATTAAAATGCCCATTAAATTACAATACTGATTGGTTTAGGGAGTGAACGTATAAGAAATCTACGAAGCTTCACTATTGATTAATCCATTTAATTACTAAAGACATATAATAGTAATTTGTTTATGTAATATTTTTTATGAAGCATTGAAAGAGGCAATAATCTATAGTAACGTGGTGTGGAATATAAAAGTATTCGAAAAAGTTAAAAAAAAAATGGTATTTAGAAAAAAATCTGTAAAATGCTTTCTTCAATATTACTTACCAAATTTTGTATAATAATTTCTTAACATAAAACGCCTAAGAAAATTATAGCTGATTACGCAAGGTTTTTTTTTGCGAAAACAATAGAAATCGCACTACAGGCAAGCTGTCGAAAATTTGATCCTACTAACTGTACCGAAAAGCGAAGGGTGAGTGTACCGACAGATCCACGAACCTGGGAACTAACCGTTCACGCTTATACTGGAGGAAGCAAAATATAAATACAGAGAAGCCAAGTGGTCGACAGTTTTGCCATTCACACACTTTTATTTTTTTGTGCGCACATTTTAAGACAACAAGGACAAAATTTGCATCTGTTTACGTTTATTCCTTAAGTGCGCGTGCTGACTATTGCCAGTCCGTAGCTTCATTATCCGAGCAAACGGTGCGATAGCAGACCCTAATGTCGTTCTATCAATCTTGACTCTTATTTGCATTTACTTCTGATATTAAAGGAATAAAAATATTTCATAAGATGATTGGCCATCGTTAAAAATCTACATGGAGATTGTCATATTTAAGAAAAAATCCAATTGATAAAAATGGTACATAAGAACGCTAGATAGTTATTCAGTTATTTTTGAATAAGTACTCGATTTCATGTAAAATATTATTATGCTAAATTGCATTGATTTTATTTGTTTTTACACGCTAATTAAATTTTGCCAGACTTTAAGGACATATCTCGAGATGTAGCGAACACAGCTTTTAATCGATTGCTGATGTACATAATCTCCGTCTCTTGCCTCGCTGCAAACTTAGGAGTGTCGACTTCTTGACCCTGTACTTAACGTATTTCACAAAAATTGACACTATTCTGCATAAGTTTTAGGGTTCTGTTCCCAAAGGGTGCCAACGGGACCGCACTACAAAGGCTCCGCTGTCCGTCTGTTCGTGTATCCGTCCATCCATCTGTCACAAGCCTATATCTTTTAAAGCGTAATAGGTAGAAATTTGAAATTTTCACAGTTTACAAGGAAAAATAATAAAAATAAAGTAAAGTTAAAAATTAAAGGGGGTTTCCATAGAAGAAACATGTTTTTTCATCGTTTTTGGCGTAATTTTAATAATGACAATATCTAACTAGTAGGACCGTGATACATACCCATACGTAAAACAACAAATAATAAAAGCCGACCAAGTGTGAGTCGGACTCATACTACGTTCGTTTTGCGCCGGGCGGGGGCGTCGCACTTGGTCTGACCTTAATGCATACTACTGAGTATGATTTAATACCCTATATTTCGTTAAACTATTTAAAAAAAAACATGCAGTTGAGGGAGCCCCATCAGTAATTAAGTTTTTATTATTAATATTAGGTCGCGGAAAAAGGTTTTTTCGTATTTTATAAATAAAAAGTTACAGTAAAATAACTTTTGCTGTTTGTATCTGACTTGTTTTGATACCATTAAATAGATAATATTTTTGAATTCAAAAATGGAACTTCGTTCCAAAAATATGGAGTGTTAAATATTGTACGGTGGTATGGCTCCCGTTCTGACTTCATGCTCGACTCGCACTTGGTCGATTTTTTAAAATTCCTTTTAAAAGAAAACAATTTTCGACTCGATTCGATTTCGAAGGAGTTAGCGATTACCAATTTTCGTTTGGCTAAAGTAAGAGTATTTTATGTATTTCTTTTACTGCTTAATTGCTGGGATGCTTCGTAAAACGGATTATTCACGCGTTCGAATTACACACGCGGTCCCCGGGGCTGGAGTCGGTAAATAAGGAATACGTGCACGCGTCGAGTGCTTATTACGACGGGGCCGGCGCGCGCGCCGACGCCGGCCGCGACGTGAATTCATTACCAAACCGTCATAGAAATCGACCCATACGACGTCCACTGAAAATGTAAACTTGAACTATAAAAAAGTTATGATACGCTGGAGATACGCTGGACTCTCTTAATTGTCAATTTGACTTCAATTTTCACATATAAAAAATACTATATGCGATTTATTTTAATACTGTTCGTTGGTGTGCGTTTTTGAAAATCTTATATTTATATTTTACGAATATGCGATATGGCCTATGTTGAAATCTGTATTTGTCTGTATAATTACTTTATCAAAATAAGTAGCGAAAATGTGTGAAAACATATTCTCCATGTTCGTAATTACCGCTTAATTGCATTTCTTAAAATAATCGCCATAATATTTAGTCAACTAAAATGGCTAGATATATCAGCATGGAGTACCCAGCTTCCGGCCTAGGGGGGGCTAGTCAGATTTTTTAGGTCAGATCGTGTAAAAGGGGCGTAATATATTGTAGAACATATAATTTCCGGGTAGGGGGAGCAGTACACTCTCCCCCTGGTTACGCCCATGTATGTAAGAGTGATACGAACTTGGCAAACAATGATCATTTATTTACCACCAAATTATTCATTCTCATTTTTTTCTATGACTGTCTTATAATTGTAACTAATGAAATTTAAGTAAATTTTATAACATATCATACTATTTTGTGGATAAAATGGGACGCAATAAAAATGTTAAAACATTGAAATTGCAATCCACTTTACACTTAAGACAGTAAATATTGTCCCTGTAAATATTTACTTAAATAACGAAACATTTTTTTTCACATAAAATTTACAGCATATTGCTCAAATCAGAATAAAACTTTACCTTTTTCATAGGAACATTTTTCGACAAGTGTCAATCATATAACATTGACGTTTCTAACTGAACGACTTGAAATAATATTAAATTTGTTTATTGTAGACAAACGTTTGTCTTTCCATCTCAATTGCAAGCCGAAAAACTTGGGGAACAAACGATAAAGAAAATATTCGGTTCAATGACTATTACGAATCCATTGAAGAGTATAAAAGTGTCGCCCGGTTAGATGACATATTCTCAGTCTGTGGCCTTTTGCAGATACATCGGCTGCTGAAGAACGTGAAGAAGGATTTAATGCGTCTCAACAAAATATCATATATATATATATATATATATATATATATATATATATATATATATATATATATGTATACCAAAACATCTTTCTTTGCTATAAATAAAAAATCATTTTAAACATCCCAACCATAAGAAATGGCTGTGTTCTTTTTACTAAGAGACAACATTTTTTTTTTCGAAGAGCCATCTATTAGTAAGTAGTTCCATAATACGATTAGACGATTAAACGTTGACCGATATTTTCGGCCGCACTTGGCCGAGGGACAGAACTATGTCACCGAATATGTTGGATCGCTCTATTTTTGCCACTCATTATCTGTTTGTGCCAGGAAACTAGCGGGAGCCAATGCCCACACTTCGATGCGCGAAAAAAAAAAACACATTTAGCTACATCATTCTGTGCGTTATGCAGCGCAGCGGTTTAATCTTTCGATTCAAATAACGTACACCGTAACAGAAGTATGTTTACGCATTGAATGTATTTCCAAGAAAGATTAAAAAACCAGTGATTTGAATTATCGATTTTTAAATTTTTTTCCTGTTTGTTCGATTGACGTCCACAAACTTCTCAATACATTTTGGCATGTTAAAAGCTTATGATTAAACTTGAACTTGTATACGCTTTATGTTGTAGCGGTGACGGAAGAAGCCGGAGATGTAAAAATAAAATGATATTTTCCACAAACGTGTAAGGTGAGCTTTTATTTCATTCATATTCATATTACGGAGGGTACAATTATATAAATATAATTAGAGATATTAATATATGTAATATATAGTAAGTACCATGAGTCGTAAAGTATAATATGGGCTGTCGAATAAGTAAAAATATAATTTTATTTGAAAATATTTTATTATTGAAAGAAGTTGCAGTGATTTTGGTTAATTACACATTTTAGATCTATATAAAATTATTTATTTTAATTTTACCCCAAGAACTACTCTGTAACCATACTTTCACAGATTTGATATAGAACATTTGACAATGCCAATTTCAGATTCTTGACCTACTTTTTTTACTAATTCTGGTCCAGCAAAACACATATTTTTACCTTATCGGTTGCCTTCTTTATCTTTTTTTTTAATACAAATTGCCCAGTCTTATCAATAGCACAAGCTTAGAGCATATTAAGAGCATTTCGATTTTTTTCTATAAATTTGACATTTTGTGACTGTAAATAATCTAATTGAAGGTGTGCAATGGTAGGTTGCCATATCTGGCCAAGAGATGACACTGTTTATGCTGCGATATTTATTAATGAAGGGTAAATAAATCTTTTCATAATATTTTTCAGAGTTCATTAAACCTTCAGAAACCAGTGTACGAAAACATAGCCTTTAGCATCTATAGCCTGCCAAATGACGTTTTTGTGAAAAAAAAATTTCTTTGGGAAAGACTCAGTCTTCGTAATTAATATTTTGACGATTAGATGCATATTTTTTTTTTACTCGAATATCTATTACCAGTCAATATCTAGTGACGTTTAAGTCTCGTCATCGATAACAAGAACCTTTTTCAAAGATTTTTCATAAACTGTTTTACATCCCTTTATTACTCTCGCTTATTCATCTCGATAATGTTTTGGTGATAATAATTTCCAATATACCTACAATCTCTAAGTTCATTTTACATACAGTAAATTTCTGTAGGTGGTGTTTACGGGCTGTTTTGAATTTTATTCAAAAATTGCATAATTTTTAGTTCATATAGCATACGAAAGCTCTTTAACAAAAAATATTTTTAATACGCCTTTGTATCCGTCTGGTAGGTATCAAATATTCTGAGTATAGTGAAGCCAATGAAGCAATGTTCAAAATTACTCTTGTTGAACTAACCTGTACTATACAGAGTTTAGGAGAGCCATCTGTGGCAGGAAAGCTTATGTAGGGAAAACTCTTATTCTGGGTGTACATGGGCAGCGACTCATGGCTGAGACTCGAGTATCTATATTCAATTTCACCTTTATACTATTCAATTAATTTTGAAACAGAATTAGCATCTTTCTATATATTATCATGAACAAGACACAATTTTTGGAACGACATTCCTTAACGCGTCTTGCTGTAGGAGTTGACTGGTAGAAATTATAACATAACGAAAAAGCGCTATGCCCTCTTTGTGCGCCTTTCATTCTCTCTCTTTCTCTCGCACCCCCCTCTCTCATTCCTCTCTCTCTCTTGAAATTTTATAAAATTGTTTTTTATATAATTTATAAGTCACTATTTTGTATCCAATTTTTGATAAAACAATATTTTTCTTCTCCAATATTATACAGAACTTTTTGATTTTATTCTACATTTTGTATTATTTATATTGAAAAAAAACATGACGGAATCGCCCGACCGCAATTTACTTTTTTTTTTGGGAATGTCAAAAAAAAATGACTAAAATTTGTAATATCAATTATATGTAAAACTAATATAAATACGCACACACAAACACATATAAAATTACATTACTTATTTTAAGATTATCACACCATCAATTAATATAGGTACATAACTTGTTAGAAAGAAGGCAGTGAATGTATTTGGCTGCATCGTCTCATTTAATATACACATGGGGAACATGACTTTTTAAACTTATAAATACAGATATTAGATTTTTAAAATTATTTTTAACATAGAAAATTAAGACGGAAATTTTAACTAACAAATATTTTTAAATAATAATATTGACATATATATTAATTGTCTGTATCGAATTTAGTTAAAGTCCACCGTTACATAATTATTCTAATTAAAAATCAATGTTTATCGAATAAACGTTTATACTGAATATTATTATCTAATATTTCTCCAAAATGGAAACAACTTAATTAATTCTGTCTCCAATGGAACTTTCCTTAAAATTTCAATGATTGTCATGTTTCTTGATAAATCATCAATTATGTCTGCTAATTCTCTAAAAGCTTACGACTATGTGGAATACTGTTTATTCTATGAAATCAATGTTAACCCAAGTTCGATTATTTGTGCATTGCCCGTGATCTTGTATAAGGTGCTCTTTTTTAAGATTTCAAATAAAATGAAACTCAATGTGGTTAGAATAAATCATACTGCACAAGAAATTTTAAACAAAAACGCAGTGCAAGTTTCGAAATTATTTCTTTGATTTACAAAAGTCAAGCGTAACTTTTCGTTTTATATATGTATTGATATTAAAAGTAATTTAACTGGTATTTACCAATATATATATATATTGATAAATACTAGTTAAATTACTTTTTGCTCTATAAGTTGCTTACTTGAAAAATCTTGTCAAATTATTCATGTCCACACCATGATGTAAAGGACAAAAAAGATCAAATTAAAAGAAAGCGATAATTGGTCAGTATTATATTGAAATTAAAACTTATACAGATTGTTTGTACCATTTTCTTGTAACCTGATTTTTATTTAAGTTACTGCAATAAAGTTAAATTTTGTAGTCTATCGAAGAACGTATACAAGTAAAGTTGAAACTTAAATTCGGAAAACACGAATTTGCTGAAACCTAAAGTCGTATTTGAAAGAGGGGTGAAAACTGGAAGGCTCTTCCCTAGAGCGGGGGCTTGTTGGATGGAATAGAGAACAGTTCGTAAATTGTGGAGGAAAATTTCAGACATTGCAAGTACTAGATAGAATATTTTGCTTTGAGTTAGGCCTTAGGTTATCGAAAAGTTGAAGGCAAAAGGCCGATATCAATAAAGATAAGAAGAATAATATAGAAAACAGAAATGAAAAATAAAAATCCGGCCAAGAGCATGTCGGACTATGTAAGGTTCCGTAGCCGTTATTACAAAGAAATGCACGGCAGATGAAAAAAACTACGTTGCCGTACTTTTTTTTTTCATGTTTCCCGCACAGAGTAGGTCTAAGCACTTTCGTCGCCAATAACTAGAGAAAGAAGTAGGTACGTCGACTATGACTTTTGACCTAGTGTCAACTAAAGTGTACCAGCAAACGGACGTACCTTCATGACACAAGTCTTTTTGTAGAGAAACGGTTTTTCGGCAATAACTCTAAAACAGTATAACTAACCATCTTGAAAATAATTTTTATTGAAAGTATTTATCAGAATTACCTATGTAATTTTTTATTAGACATACGATTGAGAAATAAGAGCGAGGATGAGACAATTAATGCTATTTTCGGTGTGAAAAAAACTTTCAAAAATTTTAAAATTTTGAACAGTTTTTTTAAAAGCACTGTTGAATATGTGACACTTTTTTTACATGCATGAATTGGCCCCCAGAAATATTTATTTTTGTTATTGACCTACTTAATTAAATATCTATTTCAAGACGCGTTTCCACATTTCATCGATATACTTTTTATAGTTTATATGGAAAATGCCTTTGAAATACGGGCGGACGGACGGACGAACATAATGAAACTATAAGGAGTCCTTTTTCGACATTTTGACTACGGAACTCTAAACACAGGCTCTAATATCACGAAAGAAAATTGTTACAAGAGTTGGACGACATCGAAACACGTACAAAAGATCCCCTAACAAGTCGAAAAAAAAAATCAAATCACTGTTCAAGATAGGGCTATCTCGAAGTGGTTTTTCAAATCAGCATATCATACGGATATATAGACCGCTGGTGTACGAGGGTTCACGCCAATGTTCGGTTTCAGTTTGCGGTTTGACTCTGAGGCACCTGCAGACCGGCGTAACGAGGCCTTGATGTATCTCGTAACGATTTCGACACAAAATTATACGGGTTTTGATTAAATAATAAAAGGTTTCGCGGTCGGCGGCCGCGGCGCTCCAAGGGCGGCCCCGCCCGGCTTGGGGACGGATTAATAATTCCACGCGTCGCACGTTCGCTACCTTAATTAATTATTAGGAACCGCGGGCTCGCGAAAAACTGTTGCCTATCCCGCGTAGACTAACTCATTTCATATCAGAGATGTTCGAACAGAAATATTAGCTTTTCGTGGTTTCGGGCTTACTTTTTTTTCAACCAACTCATTTAATTTTAATAATTCAATATATAGCATGTGTTATGCGAATCAAATTTCCAAAATGTCAAAATTAGCACATTGGAATTAATTTTTTGTTATTTTTTTTCCTTACTTCTCATTTTCGATAAATTACCGATACGTACATTATTTTTATGAAACATTTAAAAAACAAGAACAGAACTTAATAAGAAATTGCATTTCTCAAAAGAACACCTTAAGATCTTGTACAAAATTGTTTCTTAATATGTTTATTAACATATTGAGACCTTTTTTTAAACATCTCCAAAAACGATTAAAATCACAAACTCGCGCGGTGCGGACGACGAACGTGATGGCGAGAACGGAAGAAAACTAATTTTGGATGGCAAAATTTTCTTCAACCAGATTTCATATAACTTTTTATAAATTTAAAGATCACAATCATATAAGCATTTTTTTTAAGATACTTTCGGAGAGCCGTAAATCAACCAACCTAGTTTTGTTGAGCACGAACTTATTTGCGCTTCGAAATTATGTTTAGTTTTTGCCAGCCGATGCTAAAAATCCACAATTCTCGTAGATATTTTACGTTATACATTCGCGCTCGCCTTTGTATGCGAAAGTGTTTTTCATGTCGAAGGGACTTTTATTTTTTCTGAAAATCCCCTACAGTTGTTACACATTTCCCGTGTTTGAGTTACGGGTTAGAAAAGGTCTAGAAATGGCCCGTTAAATCGTTCGACATTTAAAATACGGTCTCATTTTCACATATGAGGTGAATTAATATGCGTAGGACGTTTGATCAACCAAAGGCGTAACTCCTGTAATTAGAATTTAATTTTGATATGTATTATTAAAGCCGTAAGGTCTCAAAAGAGTTTCGCAATACGTTCAAAGTATAAGTAAAATACATTCTTATTTCAGAGATGATTTATGTAATAAATATACAGGTTTATTTTTCAAGGACATTTCACTACGTGTGTAACAAATACATGTATTTTACTTTTTCTCCTATAATTTTTTTATGATATAATAATCTGTTTTATAAGAAAAAACGTTGTTTTTGATAGTCAAAAAGAAGATCTGTTACTTTCAACATTATATTTCATGAAAATCATTATTAGTAAATGACTATTATTATAGAGAAAAAAATTATTCTTATTTGTTTGACGCTTTGTAACAGAAGAACGGTTATTTTAATTCTTTTAAAATCTAACTTCCATATTTTTTATACTTTATGAATTGCTATGTTCTACAATGTAACTAGTAATATAATTGCACATATGTGCAAAAATTTCAGAGCCATTTTTATAATGATGCTAGAACACTGTATTGAAATTAATGTACTTTTTCTTTACGTTGCGGTAACATTGATATACATTCGCTATAATGTTGCTATAACATACATATTGACACATAATATCATGTGACATTATGTAAAAATTTGTCACATTAAATAGCATTAGAAACTTAACATACAATTACAAATTACATATTAATGAGGACTAAGATTAAATTTGATTAGAAACAGGATTTAAAGTGAGATGAGGAGCGGAATTAGGTTCTGAGTTAAACTTAAGGTGAGACTGATGTAAAAGATGAGGCAAACCACCTTATATAATACTATGTCCTTTCGGAATAAGTCACGAGCGAAAGCTCATATAAGTAGCATAGTACGATAGAGCAGTTACGTTGTAATTTATCGCCGGTCTTAGAAATTGTGTTATCCTAAACTCATCGCTTGTTGCCGATGCATGCGAACATATTCATTTGTTCGTAGAATATCCGTATTTCATAATAAATTATACAATAATAGTTACCATCAATTTAAAATACTATCTCCTGAGAAAACAACATTCTAGAACAGCTCTTCTCGAAATGTCACTACCCTTTATCAACTAAATACGTACATAGAAAATGCCTCTATCGAGATCTAGATATAAATTTGAAATTAGTTCTTTGATGTCAGTCTAAAAGATATCGATTCATGAAGAACTTTCTTTATTGAAAACGAATTCTCTTCATTGGGCGTTGGAAACTTGCAGGTATCCACCCGCTACATACACCGGTGAAAAACGTCCAGATATTAATGATGGCAATACATCAAAACCTTTGACGCACTTTTTGAAGCAGGCAAATCTGAGTCAATTCGCACAACCTCCCCAGTTTCCAGTGGTCATAGGAGCAGTGTGTTGACATGTTGACGCTAAAATTTTTTAACCCAAAGCAAAAAACTTAAAGTGTTAGATCTAAAAAGGATCGTTAGGTCCGATGACTGAAAAACAGCGAACATAATCTTATAACTCCTTTAAGATTTTTCAAAAAAGTACGCACAATTTTCGAACGACAACTATATTTCTCCAATAATTCGAATAAGAAGAATTTACTCAGATATTACTACATATTTGTTTAAATATCCCAATAAAGACTCGCAGCTGGATCAAATGACAGGCAACTGTATTCTTGACATCGCAAAAAAATTATTAGACTCATCAATGCTATGTGATTTTGGTATATAATTATTCTTTTTTATAATTAGGTCTATACCGGTCTAATTAATAGCAAAAACTATTAATCAATATGTACTCATGAAATATAATGAAACTGACTTTGTTCCAAAAAAATTTTATAATTGGGTAACTTAAAATGAACAAAAAAGTGTAAAGGTTAAATTTGACAATAGAATTTAGAATATTTCTATTAAGTTTTCTTTGCGGTAAAAACAGCACGTTTATATTAGAAACTGTTAATTTGAACCGCAATGTTTTTGTGTTAAGCAGAATTAATGACGTTGTTTTAGGATTACAGTGCTGTTAGAGAGTTTACATTTCTTTACACCCTAAATCAACTACAATTTTCAAACAAAATCCTAATTTTAATACGCCACATCCAAATTGAATAGTTTGTACATATCCAGCAAGGTTTAGGCAACCGCGACACAGCAAATAATTTGCGGACTTTGTCCAACTTAATTGGGGTAAAGTAGAAGGTGGGAGCTTACTTACAAAGTAACCAAGATTGTAAGGCAAAGTTTGGAAAAGTTTTAAAAGGCTCGCAAAGGCTGCGTTTAATCATTCATTACGGTACAAAGTTGAGTTATGACACTCAGCCGGTGACGAATTCAAATATCTGTGACGAGTTTGCAAAAAAAAAAAATTAATCTTTCGTTATTGATGTCACACGTATTATGATTAATGGTAACTTGCCTTTGATCGGGAGAAACGAATAGTTCATCCGTAGGATTAAGCTTGCGAGGTCCGAATACAAATTTCTGGGTGTTTCGGCGTAGACCACGTACAGTATCGACGTCGCTAAGAAATTACTGACAATAGTTAATGAACTGAAAATTTTTCTAGTAATATGTAGTTTTTAAAGTGAGCACATTATTGAAATATGTTGTTTTTTATCGTTTTTATCACTCCATTTCTGAGACATAACCTCCCACGATCTCTTTATTGCAAATTGAGGGGCTCGAACGCTCACTTGTGCTTTGGCGCAGCGAGTGTTGGTGGTTGCTAACTGTCGTTGCCGCCGATGCGACGACCGATGTCTTATTGTGCTCTCTGAGTCACAGGAGAGAGCGGCTTAATTTGACTTAAGTTAAAAAGGCATCGCTCTTTCCGCCCGCTAAGATCGAGCCTGGTTTTTTAAGCCCCAATACACACTCTTGACTTAAGACTCGCATCGGTTTGATATTGCTTTTAATGATATAAACTTATTTAAAATTCAGCAACACAAATACTGGTAATTACGGCCTTATCATGAAATACGACGATCTGTAAGAAAATCGTGTTCAAAAATGAACAATCTTTAAATTATGATTTAAAAAGAATTCTAGTATACTCTTAAAAAATGAAATGGATGTCCATTGAAATGTCTACAAAACGTTGGCCTCGCTGTCTCGTGAAGAATTCCAAGTCATTAAAAGTTATTGCTCGAACTCGGTCTAGACTGACAGATAATGGATTTGCATTAATGTTTCCACCATTTTTCGCACTTTACAATATTAATTAAATACAAGTTAAATAAAAAATATATAAATTAATAATGTATAGGACATATCCTGCTCGGAGAGCGCGTCACATTTCAGTGATGTATTAGTTTAATATTTCTCAAGCGGAAAGAACAGGTGACGCAGGGACACGGCAGCGTTCCGTTTTAATTTCATATTCAAATTGAATCCCTTTTATTTAAATACATGCGAAATGAAGTATCCAGTAGATGATGCGATGTTACACCCGAAAAAGTCGACATTTGACGACTCCATTTTTAATTCATAGGTCCGTTCCAAAAATTGCTCAACGATTCGTTTGATCGAACCACTGAAAAGGTTTCAAAAGGATATTACAGTCCATTTTAAAAGTGATTTAGGGTTGTCCGGGAGTGCGTAAAATCGAATTGTCTCCTATATCCGGCCCACGCGCCGCTGATCCAATCACAGCTATAGCCAACGACACGCGATCCCGGTCCTCCGTGTCGAAACTATAATACGAAGCGTACCTACTGTAGTTACTTGTAGGGCTATGTATGATTTTTCTTTTCTGTTCAACTTCGATACTAAAATGAAAATAGAGGTTTATTTTATTTTGTTTTGCGTACAGTTTTTCATAGGGAAAAGTTACTACTTGGATAAGTTGCGGAGTCGAAGAGGAACGCGATTCAAATATATAATTTCTATCTCTTTCTGTACAATATACGACACGTTACAGAAACGAGATTTGTAAGGAAAAAATGTTTATTTTACATGTCACATCAGAACGAATTCCCACTTGTTTTTGATCTTTCGTTTGTATGATCACAGATGACGATATCGACGCATACACAGGTTCATCTTCTGACGTGCACTGAATTCATTCTAAACATTGACGACCTCAGTGAATTTGCGTGATAAACGTTGCTCCAGATTTGAAAGATCTGTGTTCGATATCCGGTCGGAAGTTTTATTATCCTAGATCATCGCCCGGATCGGGACTGTTGCGCTGTTCGTAGAGTGGAATAGTTTAAGATTGTACTAAGCTTAGAATTAGTTAAGATTATATTAACCCCAACAATAAATTCCTACTTATTAAATAATTTATCCTTTGCAATATATTAAACATAAGTCAGTACTAAAATTGCAGGTTTTCAATAATTCAAAATATTTTTGTACTCAAAAGTCTGCACAGAAAATAAATAGTAATTACAATGCATATTTTTCTTACTTTTGTAACTATTATTAAATGTAAGTAAAATTCTCACATTTCAAAATACCAATATTCATTTTTTTTAAATGAATAATATCATTTTTAATTTTTTGTTAATACGCTATTGCTACAGATGTATTATTACCACAGATGTACTATCTACTCGAAATTTGATATCCAAATTCGCAATCAACAAACAAAGAAGTGATGAAACAAACTAAGTACAAGCTTTCAAAAGGTGTTTTAAGACATTTATTGGAATATTTTCATATGGGGCGATTCAAATATTATATAATAACACTGTCAATGCATTTCACAAACGATTGCACGCCCTGCAGTATTTTTAGAAAGTTGAACTCGACTCAATTTTATTATAAAATGTTGTTTTAATTGCATTTCCCTATATTATTACGGCAAAAAAGCTGAAATAAACAGATTTTTCGAGGGAAACTAAGATCTCACAATCTATAAATAGAAAAATCAATGTTAGACCGTGTGTAATTGAAGACTTGAATTTCGTTCGATCGATTTAACTCAAAGGAGAATGTCCACCAATGGTATCGCTCTTTAAGCGCCTGGTATGGTCGTGAAAGAATATTCATAGTGCATAGCATATTTTCGTTATTCTTCTACATACAAATGGTTAAAATAAGTTGTTAAGTTTTAATTCTCATAATACTTAAATATTAAAGTGATCATTCGCTTACTGCATGTATTTTAGTAACAAAAATTTGCTTATTTTCAATAATTTTTTAATAGATTATCAAAATAGGTGTATGAGAACCAGTCGAAGAGTCGACATTGAGACAGGAGAATATCTACACAGAAAATATCTCTGGTAAAATGATTAGTGGTCCTACTGTTATTGATTTTAAAACTATATTGCTATTGGTAAATGAAATGTATTATCGCTGAAAAAGATTGATCGTCTCACGAAAGACCAGGGACTTTGGATACAAATACATTGGCAGGTTACAAATTCATAGCCCTTAATCATCTAATAAAGTATATGAATCACGGTTGATGATCAATCCAACAGACAATGAAAAGTTGTCATATAAGTACTTAATACAATTCACCGTTATAAGATGCAAAATTTATTTTCTGTTTGTACTTGTTGTTTGTTTCGATACTAAGTTGTACTAACCTGAAAGCTGAAATGTGATGAGATTTAACGAAAATTAAAAAAAATATCTTTTGTTTAATTATAAATTATTATATAATATTAACTCCCTTTTTGTGACCAGTTTTAGCTATCATACGAAATCATTTGCAATTTAACAACTTACAATGAACCAAGATAGTCGGATAGGCATTCTCCTTTACACATTGTTTGAAAGGTGTGGAAAGTTTATAGACTCATGTTATTAGGTGATGCTGTGGCTATTATAAATAATATAAAGAGAAAAAAAAGGGCAATTTGTTGGAATTTTTGATTGTTGCTGTGCAAAATTGCTTGGTTGGACAATGATATTATTGGCCACAATTTATGTATTTGTAGTTAATTAAAAGAATTGGACAAGTTTAGAGAGTAGTTTGAACAATCAGCATTTTTTTATTTACAAAATAGTCACTGCGAAACTTGACAGGATATTCCTTCATGATATTCCGAAATAAGGAATACAGGTAACGATGCCCTACTGTACAATAAAAAAACGGCATTATATAAATTAAAAATCGAACGAGCTCCGTATAAGTCCCCATCAATAACACACCTTTAAAGCGACTGACTGCTCGGGCAAGGAAACGCCAATAAATACACGATCGGAGGATCATCGTTAACTTCCGAATGCCTTTCCAATCGATAAAACCAACTAACAGAGCTCCGTATTGTGCAATTACCCCGCCGATGGGCGTACACGGCGTCATAAAACATTTCATAGCCCCCATAAATTAAAGTGCCCGGATGCCGGGACGTCCGCTGGCCACTGCGCGACCGCGCCGCTCGATGCGTTCATATAGCAAGTGCCGATCATCGCTGTTGAATATATGGACTGCCGAAAATTTATGCTCTACTCTCGAAGGGGATAAAGGTGATACACCTTTTGAAGTTTATTCCTCAAGAATAGGTTTCATAGAAGATGCGGTAGGCTAAATAGATGGGGAGCGAAATCGAGTGTTAACAAAAAGTGAAGTCATTAGTGTGTTGCTTTTCCGCGCAACATATTCGCGAATTTTATACTGAATCCGTGTGTCCATTATTAATTGCTTATTTACAGACGTTTTATTTTTAACGCTGATAAGTTTTGAACGTGCATGGTGATAAAAGTTATTGCCATTGTTACAAATCGTTTAATATGGGGTTGTGGAGATTCAAAGTTTGATTATTTAATTGTTTTTTGCAATTTATTTTACTAATTCAACATTAATAAATGTAAATAAAATTAAATACACATTCTCGTTATTAATATAAGAGACGCGTTCATTGAACTTTGCTTATTCTACGTACCGCAAGAAAATTGTTCATAAAGTATAAACTCAAGTGGCGCGTCCGAGCTGAGAGACAATATTGTTATAGCTTTTTAACAACCGTGTTACAGAGTTTCTTAAATTACACATTGTCGTAGAGCGCACCAGCTGTATGTGATTACTTCGTGTTGTACTAACGTTGGCACATTACAACAACTCTATCGACTCATTGATTCGTAAAATTCTCATTTTGCCTCTAGCGATATAATGACTATGCTCGTGGCCAGATTATAAAAGGGAAAAAATCTATAAACTCCTGCTTATAAACTTATAAAAAGTTGTCAATGGCATAATATGAATAAACGAGCATGCAATCCACCAAAAAGTAGATGATCACCGCCTCTCATGGACCAATGAAAAGTTATATTTTATGATTGATTGTATTTGTGCAGTTATTTTAGTAAATCAATTTGAAATTAATAGTTTTCAAACTTCTACACACGTGTAAGCCCGACAGTAAAATAATAATTTATAGGTGTCGATCTGACGATGAAACCAAAATAAGCGCATTAGTATGCGTTTATATTTACGAAAAACCGTAAGTTGGTTATCCCTTAGGTAGATGGAAATAGCGTGTTGATAATTATGCGGTAGTGATCGACGGTCAAGCTCTTCATTCTGATATAAGAAGGTTGCGGGAGGGCATGTCTAAGATCTGGGACTAAGACCTGCTGAAAGCACACTATCCGACGTCGCGTATCGTTGTTTGATTTTATATTCAGAACATAATATGGGATTTATTGTCGAATAATATCGCATTTTGATTTAATTAACTTGGGTATAAAACAGACGCTACAGACAGTGTTGCACTGTAAAACAATATAACATGACAGATAAATAAATTAGCAACCTGATGAAGTGGTGAGAATGTACGAAAGTAAATATAATATGCTGCATCAGTTACACATTCTAAACTTATTATTGTTTATCTAAAAAGTGAAACACTGTTGACCTTTCATTTTTTTTTGGGCTAGCCTTATCATATTCTAAGTTATAATCCATATTTTAATCTGAAATTAAAAAAATGAGTCAAATATTAGTACATGTTGTAATTAGCTTAATTTCTTTATTTTAAGAAAATTTAATTAAGCCTCGTTTTAATGATGATTACCGTAAAAACTAAATTTTTTTGCAATATTTTAAAGCTCTTAAAAGTAATGGATTAAGGTTGCGCCAAATAGATCAGTTTTTCAATCAGAATATTTTCTTTTGAAATTAGGTTTTACTAAAAGCCCCGGCTCCTTTCAGTTCGGTTTCAGTAATCTTAGATAATTTAATAGAAAACAAGCTAAAGAACGGTATTTAACAAATTGATGATGTGTTTAGTTTGAACATTTTTTTTTTTGGAGGAAATTTGAGAATAAGGCATATTTGAGTTCTTCGATGTGAATGAAGAGCGCTGCATCAACCCTCACGATCAAGCATTAATACACCATACATAGATCTATTGTTTATGGGCAGACGCGCATTGATGTAAAGTGATCGACGGCACGATGGACCATATCGAATCCTCTACCGACTATGTTATTTCGCAATCAGGTAGAACGACGTAGGCGCCAACGAAAACGACGACGGCGAAGGAAGGAAATTGAGTCGACTCAAATGGATCGTGTAGATCAAACGATCGAACGACATTAAAATTCATCACATTGTAGTATTTGAACGAATCGTAATGCGATTCGGCCAGGTTTTAATACGGAGAAGACAGAAACACGACAACAAAGCTCAAACTACTTACACGTGGGCGAACACTCGGATGTTTTTAGTGTAATGTACATTAGATGTGGACGAGATGTTGTAGAACAAGAAAAATGTTTTCCGAGGCATCGAGACAGCCCGTGTAGAAGATTTAGTGACTGTAACACTGTTACCTCCCGGCGTCGGGATGCCGTTCACGTAAAAATACTCAAGGGGTAACAAACTCGGAAGATTTATGCAGGGCTCTCAGCGGCGGTAATGTACTTAGTGGCAGTCTAAACTAATGGCATTTTAATTTACCATGGGCTGCCATAGCTTTTACTGACGTCGAATAGGGTAATGAAGTGCAATTTTTTTTTCTCTATAAATATTTGAGCTTAAAACTAACTGCTCTTATTAAGCTTTATAACAGTTGCGTTTTGTATAAAATAAGGACCTATGTCCTTCTTTTATAAAAATAACTGATATTACGTATAGAAGAATTGAACTATTTCAATTCTTCTACACGTAATATCAGTTATTTTATCTAAATTTTACTTACCTGCACATTAATTTGAGAAACGTAATTAGAATACAACAAAGGATAGTTAGAAAAAAATATGTACTATTTTATTTATTTTCACAACATCAAATATTTCTAAGAAAAAGAACTAAAAAATTATGAACTAAAAAAATAATATTTAATTGAAAATAACATTCTACTATAATATTTGCTTTCCATTGACTTATATATTTCTAAGTTTTTTTTTTAATTCGCAATCAAATGTTTTCATTATTTGTCGTCAGATTGCGTGATATACTCTTCGCATAAAACCAAAACAACTTTCCTCTATATATCAAAGGCCATCTGCCCTAAAATTGGTGTCTAGTGTCTAATTAACAAATACGACAAATCCGTGGGGGATAAAGACGCCCGCTTAGAGTGTCCATTCGGGTAACAAATTATGGAGTCAAGTCAATGTGGCCAAGATTAGGGCCCGAGTTCCGAAAACAAAAGGCCCTAGATCGTTCAGACGATCCGGGACGGCTCGGGTACGGCGTGCCTTTGTCGGTGCGTATTGTATAACACGCGTAATGCTCGTATTATATCTGAAATAGCGCGGATGAGCGCGTGCGCCGGCGTCACCCGGGCCTTGGCACGTGCTGGTGACAATGAACGCGCCGCTAAATATAAGCGCTGCCCACCTGCGACCGGGCTTCACGCCCATCTCTCAGCTGTTGCGAACTATTTCCTCAAAACAAAGACCTTAAACCTAGTTTTAAACGTGCGACGTACGTTTGCATCTGTCCACGACTCTTAGTTATAACGCTCGCCTGTGACGATCTATTTTTGGTGTTCACAGTTTTGGTACTCTTTTTTCTAATTGATAGATGTAGTACAGTTAAGAAACATAAAAACGTGCATTCCAATGGTAAATAAAAAATAAGATTAACGGCTCCCAACCTGCTGGCCCGGCTTGGGGAGCTCAAGGTCCAAAACGCTCATTTAGAATAAGAAATTGTGGGGAGGTGATAATGTTTGTGGAGTGGGGTAATATAAATTTAACAAGATATTTGAAGAAAGATGACAGAATCCAGAGAAAAAACGATCAAATAATAAACATATTGACGTGTTTACAAGTAGAACTATTTTTATGGTAGAGTGATTTATCTAAACAAAATTTGACTACAAAAACATATCGTTCGCACGAACCGCACATGTAGATCGGAGCAAACACATTGCAAGTTCCATTGCAGACATAATTCAGCAAGCAGGAATTAAATCGGACAGCGTCGCGCCAGCCGGACACGTCAATGTTGTTATGTAAAACCTAATGCGCCCAACGCTGTGCTCGCATCCAAAAATACTTTTCAGCTCTACGATATAAAACAAAATTTTGTTCAAGCTAATTGAGTTCACTCACCGTTCCTTTCGTCATTAGCATAATCGCCATCACGGAATACAAGAATATAGTTTATTGTGTTACCGGTACGAAACATAGCAACGTGTTTGCTGTGTTTCTATTCTGGAGCTGAAACTCTTAAACTGCCCACACGTCCTATTAAAATCTTAAGAAACGGAGAGCGTTACTGAAACGATGCCGTGTAAAACGATTAAAAATAATGCAGCATGTTTAAAAGCCGAAAACATTTTAAAAGATTGAAGGCCATAAACAAAGTAAATTAAATAGATTATCCAAAAAAAGCAATTTGTGTCTCTATAAATTTCTCAGTACGGACATGCTCGAAAATAATAATGTGCCTCGCATCTGTCCATGCCTCCTATATTATGATCTTATTACGTTATTTACGATTTTGTATCATAAAACTAAATTTTAGATATCATGTCAATGACCTCTCGCCTCATATTTCTGTGAAAACTGCTGTAGAGACCGAAATGTAAAATAAGTTATAGTGCATTTTTTTTAATCGTTATAAAAATATATAAACATAGAACAGCTATCACAAAAATTGTGACAAAATGATTCCGGCCGTCGGTATCACAAGTACTTACCACAAACCGTAAAAATTTATGACGACTACTTAATTATAATACGCATCGAATCGATCACAGAGTACAAGCGAATAGGTCTTACTACGGGTAAAGCGTTATTGTAGCATAATACATTGAACATTCTATGCGATAGACTTTCCACCTATGCCATGAATTACAAAACAGATGTACTTTGTCGTATTTGCGTCTAGGCGTGCACGATTTCTCATCGAGAAACTCGATGACATATCGAGATCGATCTAGAAACGAACTATTTTGTAATTATGATATCGATTATCATTTTGATGGAAGGAGAACTAAAATGCGAACCGCATTGACACGGGATGACGTTATAGCTAATCGATTTATTTGCAAATAGTCATCACTGTGTTCTTACTAAAATAAATTCCTTTTTTCAAAAGCGGCATTGCATGACAGCGGTTCACTTAACGAGGTTGTGTCGGTTGTTTTTAACATTCCTTACACCCTGGTGGATGTGAGTGTCAGCAATTTCCTGAGGATGTGCGTAGTTGGCACGAAACGTACGTAGAATTAACAATTTAACGATTAGCGGACTAAGATAATTATAAAAATAAAATTAACACTTGCTTAGGTGTTCGATATCTGTCAATCCTCTGGAATCAATATTCAATCATTTGGATAGAGATTTCGTGGTGGAGAGGCAGATTCGAGGGTCAGCGGTGGGTTGCATGCTGCATGTTAATGCATGTTGCAGGCAAGCGTCTACTATGGATTTCCGCGAATTAACACCTCACACAATACAATATTATACATGCAAATTTAAAATGTGTAATAGAAAAAAATATTTTTTTTAGGCAGAATAGTGATCATCATAATTTAAATATTCAAAATTAAAATAATCTTTACATGCTGGTCAACTATATAAGATCGCCCATTCATTTAGAAGGCTCTATGTGCGCATGTTCAAAAGGTCCTTGAAAATATACATAATTTATCTTAATGTAAATTTAAAGTCTCTATTAAGTAAACATTTCAGCAAAAAGGATATAACACAATTTCTGAATATTTAGGGGATAAATATTTATGGATATAACCAGCTCGCTTCCTACAGGTTTGTCTCTTTTTGAAATATTTTATTTTTATTGTGTAAATTTTGGTGTAAAAAGAGTTTCCATCAAGTTCCTTGCTCGTCTTTTTTAATGACAATTGCCTGATGAACAAGTGGTAGATTTTAAAAATGTATAGTATTATGATGTATTTTAAGTGTTAATTTATAATCAACAATATAAAGATACTTCGAATCAGAAATTTTTTTATATAGAAAATGATATACGTCAGTTTTCTTTAAAATATGTTTCACTTTTTAATCAAAATTTTATATTGTCAATAATACTCAAGAGATGTGTGTTCATGATACGTTTGTATGAAAAACATTAGTTACTTAATATGAAATTCAACGTAAGTATAATATTTAGTCAAGGCACAAACGAAACGATACATTTTTTTTTTCTTAGGTATATGACGTAGAAAAATATTTGTCTATGTTATATTATCCACAAAATTTTTAAATATTCTCGACCTTAGGGGATTCTAGAAAAATTAAGATCTGATTTCGCACACAAATTAAAGACGATGTCGATTCGATAACTTTACTAGGGATTAACTTGTCTGGTATGACTAGAGCTAAAATAAGTTATTTTTGTGGTTTTGTCAAGCGATTTAGTAGGTGTACGCCTACTGCGGGAACGTGTTACCTAAGGTTTCCTACGCGAATCACTGCATGAGCACACAGCGAGGATAGCTTGTGCTAACGTAATAAAATCTCTGCTACCTTTCGGTTGACTGTACACACACCACTATAATTTCATTCTACTTGAAAAATATAAGGGACGACGTTGATAAATACCCCACGGGGTTCCAGGAGACTAAATTAAATTGCAACGGCGTATATTTTTCAACTCCGTTGTACGTGGAAAATATACGAATTTGGCTTTTTTAGTACCATCCACTGTCTCTGCCAAATACTAAAATAATAGTAAAAGCCTGATTGACCTTTCGAAGGGTTTCGATAGATTGTGTTTAGTGATCGTAGTAGTTGCTGGATGGTAATTTCAAAGGGTTATACCTTAACACATTTACAAAGGAAAGGTGGGCCGCGTTCTGTTTCAACATATGAAATTTCGTGA
The DNA here is from genome assembly GCA_005406025.1 of Eumeta japonica. Lineage (NCBI taxonomy): Eukaryota > Metazoa > Arthropoda > Insecta > Lepidoptera > Psychidae > Eumeta > Eumeta japonica. The sequence goes on along the minus strand of BGZK01000069.1, from coordinate 103,842 downwards.
CATTTAAGTTTCCATAATAATTATGTTACATTACAGTTTAATCACGAAATTCTACTAAATGTTAGGACTATGATTTATCTAAAAGGATAGTGTGATACATGTAGTACGTAGGTGGTGAATTCTCGGCGAGCTTCCCTCCGGCCCCGTTTTAATTACATCACGTAATCTGAGAATAATAGCCCGCATGACCGCGGCACGCTCCGAGCAAATACGGCGCGGCAACTCGAGCGACCTTTGAACTTGGCGACTGACGTCTATCGGGATCTGTAGTACCATGTGGTAGGCTGTAGTTAGTTAAACTTTACGGTTCGTGCTGCGGTTTTGTCTGCGACGACATGAATTGCGTCGTTCTAGTATCAGTTAAAAGCTTTTTCCGTTCGCTTATCTATTCCTTGTCTGTATTCCCCCGTCATTATGCACGCCTGATGTTCCCCGTCATAAAGCTCTTACAAGAAAATCGTTTGAATTATATACACAAAAAAGTATTTATATTGTCTTTGATACAGAATAATTGACAATAACTTTCAGAAACGAATATATTTCGTTTATAAATATATTGTGTTAAATAAATATTTTAAATTTGAAAATGTAGTATCAACCCTGATCTCTCGATGGGTTCGAAACAAAGCTCTATCGTAATCTTATAAAATATGACTTTTAAATCTTTTTTTTTAATAATGAAGAATACTCGTATTATTTTTAAATTTCTTGTGTGACTTTTATTAATATATGTAATGTAAAAAATATAACTAAATAGGTGAATTGCGAAGAATAAAAATGATTATAACATATAGATAACATAAAGTGGAAATATTTTAATTAATACTCAAAACACATTATTTATCTACAAATAATCTCATTATAAAATGTAACATCCCATAGCTTTTAGAAGATTAGCTAATTCCTTGTTACGCAAAAATTTTAATATCAATTCTTGCATAGTCAAAGGAATGTGTTATAAAGCGAAAATTATAATACGCTGCTCCTTTTTTTGCACACCTTTGCACACCACGTGTTAGTCTATGTTTTGTATATCTTTGGTATGTGTTAGTCTATGTTTTGTGCTGGTACTAGTAATACAGATTTTTTTTTTGGGATAAGCACAACGTATGTGTTAGAGTAAAATAATTGTTATTGCTGAGAATCGAAAGTGCTTCCTATTTTTTTCGTTATCGTTCCTAATTATTTTAACACTCGCCATATAATTGCCAGCCTCCTTTCGCGATCTCTGCATTAATCCTCACTGTGAGACCCCTTTTCGGTACCTGCTGCCGGTTCCAATTCTCGTTCTTGCTTAATTTTTATTCGTGATATTTGTTCGGTACCAAAACATACATTCATTGTTGGGTAGTTTTAAAGCAATAAAAATAACAATAACATATGTGTCCATATTTTTTCCGTGACTCATTCGGCGCAATGACCCGTCCACGGGTCGGGTAGCGTGACCGCAACAGCTGACCTCACGACTCCCCGTGTCACATGCTAGTTCCCGTGAACCCGTTCCCACACCTACCGTGTGCCCTTATCGTAGTACTACATCTATAACATTTTAAAAATTATCTTTAATTTCATAATATTCGATTAGATTTCAGATATTAACCATAGAGCCAAAACATTGTCATTCAGCATGATGGTATTGCTTTTTAAATGGTGTTCAATATGGAAGTCTAACACTCAAATATTTCGCATGTAGTTTAGGCGCTATTGAAGACGTAGACGAAAATTTCTTAACAACCCTTTTGATAGAATTAATAATTTTATAAAAATATGAAAGTAGTAAATAAACATCAACGCCTTGTATTTCATTATCGTATTACAACATGATCGTTTCAGGCTGTACTGCCCATATGTACTGGCTTCTTAGTAATGATTCAAAACTACGAATTGCATATGTAGGTCACATATTAACCTGCTAAAGTTATATATATATATATAAGGTTACATATACTTGATAATTATATATAGTTTGACGTAGTTCTTGGTATAGAAAATTAGTTCTGAATATGTCATTCAATAAACTACGTTTGACCAATTTTAGTTCTGACTCAGTCAGTTCAATTGACTATGTACGAATTGAACAATGAGCTATTAATTTAAGACATATTAAAGCACACGCTCCTCGCATCACTACTATAAGACAAGACGTAGGTAGATAGAATTTGCCACAGCGAGGTGAGCTATAGCACTCTCCGATTTGCGATGGTGCAGTATGCGAGGCAAGGAGTGTCTCAGACCTTAGTCTAAGATCCTTATTTTGGAGCGAATTGCACAAATAATCATAAAAATAATTCTCGCCGCAGTAAGATGATAAAAAATTGACATCTAACTATAATAAAATAGTAAACATTCTTTTTTGCCAATTGATAACAAAAATTATTGATGCAAAATATAACATACTCATAAATAGACTTAATGTTTGACAAATAAACACATCGAAAACAACTAAGTATAGAAACTCCATAATAAGCAAAGTAATTTCTTATACAAAGCAGAATATTTTAAATACATTCAAAAGAAGATAAAAACGAAAGTCATGTCAAAAATAATGGAAAATCCATTATTTACGTTTACGATAATTAGAACAACGAAAATGAGAATGTACGTATCTCAGAGATTTAGGGAAAAAACTAGAACCCTAAGACTAAAATTAAGAGTAAAATATTGTGTACAAATTCTGAATTTTTCAGTAGTAGACTATTTCATCGGCTTTGAGGAATTTCCAAATATTGGAACAAATAATTGAAGCAAAGTTTGGAATAGACATACTCCATGATTTTAAATTCGGTGCAAGTTTATGGTTATTCATCAAAATATCTTACTTTTTTTATTGTAGGTAAGTACTGTATATAAAATATTGATTTAAGAAAATATGGCGCATTTTAACATCGTAAAAAAAAACTATTAGAGATAGAAAAAGTTGAAACAGGTTTTTCGAGCAAACTTTAAGGAAGAACTCAGAAACTCCTGTTCATTGTGCCGTGAAAACTGAGAGTGACAATATCTATAATAGCTAAACAAAAGAAAGTTTTCGAGCTTTAAATAACCTAATTAAGATAGGGATCAAGAGAGAAAGAGAAAGTTCAACGAGTTTTGTGTTTTAGCTAGAAAGAATCATAGTTCTATACCTAAGCAATAATTATTTTGAGATCGATAAAAATTATTGGAATTGAAGAGCACAATATCTGAATATTGTGAGGTTGAAAACGGCCCTTTAAATAATATGCACTTAATATTCTATAAATGATATATAAATAGTGTAATATATCCAGAATTTGGACCAAGTATAGGATTGAAAAAAGAATTAGTACCAGGATACGCGTCAGAATGGACTTGGCGTGAGATTAATAATGGGGATAACACATGCTCGAAAACGAGATCGCGATATTAGTGTTGAGTTCTATATAAAGATCAGTATTTAAATTGTTACTATTTTTGTAAGAAATTTTTTTATTTAAACGCAATTTATACACCGCTTCCTGGAGGAAGCTGCTGTCTGCGACTGTCAGTACTTTTACATACAAAATAATATAATGCTGAGCTTTTGCCGTGCGTTCGCGGACCGATACATCCGTAAAGCGAAGTACATCGAGCCAGTTTCACTATTTTTAATATGTACGTAACGTTTTAAATCGAGCAAAGCGACGAAAAACGGTGACCGAGTCTTGTATTTCGATTTGTCTGTGATTCCACCGCAACGATGACAATTTAAGGTTTAATAAGTTTATTTTTGAAATGAGGGCATCGCCCAAGTGCGCAGTCACCGAATCAGATATAGGTATTGCAAAATATGTGTCGCACTTCCGACCTTTGCGTGTTTGGTACTCGATATTTTCAAGTCTGATGACCGATCGATATACACTCAAATATCTATGACACAAATAGGGCTATCTCCCGTTATCTGTCTGATAAATATATGTCTATGACGTAGTTTCCAAAGCTAATATTTTCGTTTGTAATGATTGATATATTAGTAATGAATATTTGCATATTGTACTAAAAATAAAATCTTTGAAATTGATTTGTCAATGTTTCTATTCAAGTAATCTCTAACGTCATTTTGAGCCGTGGCCCAATAAGAGCAGGAAACGATCAAGTGCATGTGTATAAAACTCGAGTGCTTAATATGTAAGGGCACAATTGTTGGCTATCGCCGTTTATCTTTCTGATATAGAGTGAGTATGTGACGTAATTTCAAAAGGTAAAAATGTAAAACAAAAACGTAACACAATATAAAACACAATAGGAATACGCTTTTTATTGTTTTATTTTTTAGGAAAAAGTCTATGATTATTTTTTGTGATCTCTGGTATAGTTTAGCAGAAATATATAATACAATATGTAATTTCTTAATTTCTATTATTAAATTCATAATAGAAATTAAGTATTATTTGTTTTTAATCATAGAAAAATTCAAAAGTACTTTGCGCTTATACAAAGCAGGTACTTTGGATTTATCCATCCATAAAAACTATGGATGAGAAATTACTTATGTTTCATCTATAGTTTTTTATTTAAATACGTAAACACTTCGACAAAATAAATTAAGTACGTAGTTACACAAAATAAAATTTGGCTTGGAAATTTTAAAAAAATCTAAATTTTATTCATGGAAAATATATTATAAATTTCTTCGTTACTTTAGTTTGTTAATCCGTATAACGGATCACTCACATTTCACTGGAGAACACTATAGAAGTATTTTTATAAAAAATATCAACTTCTATATTGAAAAATGACAACTGGTATACTTATGGCCTATTTTCGCGCAAGGTCTACAAATAGAATATCGTACATTACAGCACGTATCAAATCTATAGCTTATTTTCTACATCCCTTCCGCGCGTATGACCATCGGCGCCCTCCGAGGCTGTGCCCTTTCCCGCTGTCGGTGATCGAGACCGACATCGATTATAATCTACTGTCCCTTGTCTCTCCATTATTTGAAAATGAAACACCTTTCTTTGTTGGTTCGGGCCCTGCTCGAGAAAGGTGCTTTGTCGTCAAATCGTCCATTTGACATTTTTAGATGTTCCTTCCTATAATTACAACGGGCGAAAAGTCTATAATAATCTCTTTTAACTATGTTTGGCCTAAGAAAAATCGTATAATGGGACGGATTTACATCATTAATTCTTATATTGCTTATTAATCTTCGGAAGAGATTTTTTTTCTTTTGTTTTCAATGAAAGAACGTTCTGTTTCAAATTGGATTGTCACAGAATAATAAAACGACAGAATAATTATTATGAAAGTTGAAAATCAAATGATTCGTATTTCCAAATGAAATACAAGCTAACAGTAGATCTGCTTTATCGACAATGAGTCTAATTATATTAATAATTTTAATTGTCTCACTTAGCTCATTTGTTTCAATTCCAATTTTATTAAAAACCTTTTTCTTATTAACGCTGGAGGGTGAGAAAAGTACGTAATAAAATAGGGACAATTATGAACAAAAATTGAAGTCGTCTATCGTACAGTAAATTCATTTTAGCATTCATTCACAATTATTGATTATTACGTCAACATGTGGTATAATCGACAATTTTAATAAATAACAACATTTACAAATAAATCATAACATTTACAAAACTACGTCTGAAAGCTTTCGTCTAGCATTGATGCTCACGGCACGCATGCGTACCTCAATACACTATTTTCATTTTTATGTTCATATAAAAAGTTCATTTTCCAAAACAAACACGCTGGGAAGTGATCTAGCGCTATATTTACTTGGAATGGTTGTGGGTCGTACACGACGCTTTTCAGATACGGATCCGTGGAGATTTATTACGAAACAGCTTTTCGGGCGCGACTTTGCCCGCATGGAATTCGGTTTGTCAAACAAAGTTTTTATCGCAAATCTACCCCCTCCCTCATTCACCGATCCACTCCCCCACCAAACACTCTTCACCTCTCGTATATTTTTTAATGAGTCGAGCGCGTTGCGATCAGTAATAAGGTCAAGTATTAGTTTTGGTTTTTTTTTCTTCTTTTGAACATTGTGAACAATGTTGTTCGTTCGTATTGTGACGTCTCTACAGGCCTTCGACGCTAACACTTATCGTTTGCCTTGTATCTTTTCGGGCTAGATCTTTAAATGACTATAACTTTTTTTCTGATACCTTTATTAAAATGATATAAAACTTATATTCTGTCACAAGCCAAATTCTATTGAACCGTGAAAAGCGCATAGAAACCCATCCAGTGATTGCAAATATGTGCGCGAATAGACAGATAGACAGACGGGCAGAAAAAAAAATTGTACTATCTTTAATTAGAAAATTGACTGTGCTACTTAACTTAGGGCATTTGAAAGTGGATTTCAATAAATAGATATCGATGGATGATAATTGAGTATATGGGAACTGTATTAAAAAAATTAGACAAATATTAGCAATTTGAATTTATCAAAGATAGTGGAATTTAGTTTCCGAAGCACCTGTTTTTTAATATTTTATATATAGAATTTCAAGTTTTTAAAAAATGATGATCGACGCAGGACGATGATGTTAATAAAAACTGAGCAACGGTTGACCTTGCAGGCCGGCATTAAAATCTCCCGTATGATTTTGAGCAATAATATTTACAAACTTGAAAGGCAAGAAAACGTTCCTATAAATTTTTCAAGCTCAAAATTATCAGCGTTTTCTTTCAAAATTATCAGAGGTATAAAAAAAGCAGTATTTTCGGATACTTTGTGAAATGTATCTTTTGACAGAAGTGATCTATTTAAACAGCATGGCGGCTTGCTTATTAGTGTAGTTTTTGAGTTTATAAGTATTTAGATTTCAAAAGACGATTGGTCGAAAAATCTAAAAGTTATTTTAAAAAAAAACTGTTTCAGAAGAGTCTTGCTAAAAATTAGTGTTTTAAGGGGGTTTCCAAAAGGTACTTTTAAACGTATTTAAATATTCCTTTATAAATTTCTTTTTTCATATTGAAAATTGAGTCAATAACCTAAGAGCATTTTTCGAAAGTAATAAAAATTTTCGGAATTGATTTTCTTTTTAAATCGGGTGTTTCACGATTTACGACTTGCGTTCAATGTAAACGGGAATACTGATTGGCTAATAATGACTAATTATTATATATCAACACATTTTTTTTAAATATTTTTCGACAACGATAACATTTGATTGTTTAATTTATTTCTATGAGATAAACTTTTAAAGCATAATAAGATATTTTAATGCTTATCTTTAAAAAATCGAATAATTATTAAAAATATATATATATATAATTCTAAACCATTGTTCATAAAGAACGTTATTCTCAAACAGAAAATAAGCTAATATTAATCAAGCTTACAGCATACAAGACAATATTATTATTAGATTTTAAAGTTTTTATGATTTTGTGAAATTTTAAAAATAAGGTTTTTTTTTTAATTTATAGAAAATATAAGTTCAGCATAACACGTGCTGCAAACGAAATTTCGTCGGTACATTCGACTAAAAGATATTCAAAGTTAAAGCAAAAACACACATAAACACACATACACACACACACACACATACGTAAATCATGAAAATTATCGAAAAGCTTCCTAGGACTTCAAAATCTCGTCAACTGACGAAATTTTAATTTTTGGAAATCAAAAAAAAAGATTTTAAAGGGTTAAAAATGTATTTCCACGCTCGTTTCTAGAAAAATTTTAATTTAAATTAATTATATGTTTTAAAACTTTTAGGTAACGAATCTGTTTAAAGTTATAATATTAATAATAAACTTTATAATAAAATATTAAACTTTATGATAAATGATCATAATAACGCGATTAATCAAACACATTATTTTCGAGTAAGTAAAACGGATCCGACAGCCCTGGTATTAAATTCCCATCGAGACTCCGCAAAAGATTGACGTAAGACAGCTAATGAGTGTATTTTATCCACCATTTCGTTTATACTTTCTAGACACGGAGTGCTATGAATAAAACCAACAGTAAAATCCGTGATTAAATCTTCTGGTTAATTGCTGAACATAAATTGTCTGTCGGTTCGTCTGCGCGAAAAGATAACGACATCTGATGATGCTGTGTACTCATCGATTTTAAAAATACCGCACGATGTCGTTGGTCTTGGCACGGCCGGCGTCCACGATCTCTGCACGTCTACTTGATGGTTTCTTGATAGTATTGAATAGAAATCGCTGAGAATTGATATGTATCAGTTTGCAATCCAAAATTTTAAACGAAGCGGAATAGGTAATGTTTTATATAATTTAGAGCAATAATTGTTTAACATTAACAAAAATTGAAGGTACTTTATTCGTTAAACGTTATTAATTTTATTATGAATATAAAAATTAACAATGTTCACAAAATTACTAGACAGTGCTGGTTTAAGAGACGATTTTTACTTTAATAAAACAATAGTAAACCTGTTTAATTTTATTCAATGAAAAAGTAAATGCGGCATGTATATTCATTGAGTCTAGTATTTGGATTCATAAATTCTAGTATCTGGATTAAAAAAAAAACATTAAAGAAATAATGCATTTCTGTTGCATTTAAAATTACATCTGGAACGACGGTATTGCTTAATGAATTGTACATTATTTGATCAGCATTTTAACTTTTACAGGAGCATGTTCTTAAGATAAATAGTGAAGGCTTAAAATTTATTATTGTTTACTTAATTCAACTTTTAACTAGAAGAATAAAGATACAGCAAACGACTGAAAATAGAGTCAGTGAATAAAAAATAATTGAAGATATTTATTTCCTTAGTTTCGCAATAACCCGAGATTGCGGAATGGAAGTTCAAACGAAGTTTCTTTAACGATCGTGACAGCGTGAACTGATCAATATAAAGTTTCAGTTTAGAAACTAATTTATCTAAAAATAAGGAAAAAAGATTCAATCCTTGCAACAGTCGCCGTATTACGCAATCGTCACTACGGACGACGTCACCAATAACTCACAGGTTTTTTTTTTCATTAGCATTCGGCCCAAAGCCTTCGTAATCGGTTTAACGCCACGGCGTTATATTTTTAAGCCGACGAAGAACGGCGCCCCGACCGCGGCCGGGCGGAGCGCGTCCAAAGTGTCCTCATTACGCTTGCAAAAATCTGCGACGTTCTCCTTGAAAATAATGACCACTATTTTTGTAAAATATTTAGCTGAACGCGTATACCTACTCGTTTAGTGCGGCTGATTTATTGTCGTACGCTTTGCGGGACACCGACGTCTCCTCACTCACTATTGCAATACAAATTATTTATTCTGATTTCGGCGTTTCCGGAATAAATGGCAGAAGTGACTGATGTACAGAAATAAACAATCTTTTAGTAGTCGTTTGGGCCGTCTATCGTTCTCTTTCAATATTTTTCTTTTAATGCCCGAATTCATAACGGATCACAGAAGGTTACGGGTTACCGTTCAATATCACAAAAAGTTCTTCGTATAGATCAAATATAAAAGTTTGTCGGGCGGCGGGGGAATTGACGTTAAACTTTCTGCTCTATGAGTTATTTGAGATCCGTTCACCGACATATTATATGCGATAAGAGAGATAGAAAAATATCAACGATGTCTACCCGTATGTAGTAAAAACTTACCTTTGGTAGAGTCACTATATTGATGCTAATGTGAATGCACTGCACTGCTTCAATGCGTCGGCTTCACAGCAAAGTCAATACTAAATGTTGTTATTACGTCTATATAGCACGCCGCTACGTGTACACTTCGATTTAAAAAGATTAAAATAAATTCGTTCTAAATTTTTTGTTTTAGCTAATTTAAAGGCTTTTCGGATATGGATCTAGGTATAATTTTAAGGTAGTCAAGGGTAAAACGGTCTAAATCTTTTATTTAAAAAGCGATACAAAGGATTATGTACATTTAGTTGAAAATTCCGGTAAAACTTCGGGAAAGGCAGTTAAAAAATTTTAGTCGACGTTTGTGCAAAAAATTGCAATATGCAGGGCGGTGCATCGTAGGCGATACGTCTGAGTGGTTAAAGACGTCGTTTATTTTTAATAGTTTTTAATATTTTTTCGAGTGTAATTTGAAATTTTACAGTTCGAAGCGTGCGAAATTCGTTCGTTGAATCGCGGGTACGGCATAACTAAACTTTTGCGAGTGGTCGGGTTATCCGAAGTCGAATTTTAGTTTAATCGTCGTGTTGATTTTGTAAAAACTTGCGAGCGATCACCGGGCGGGCGGCGGCGCGCGGCGAGGCGCGCTGGCAGGCAGGCGCACTGCCGCGCCACGCGCCGCCCGCCGCGCGCCGCCCGCGCATATACACCTCGCAAAGGTCGCTTTGTTGCAGCTTTTGTTATCTCGATCTCGAAAAGTACTAACAAGTCAATTGAATTGGGTTAAGTATAACCTTCATAATACAATACTTAATTTATATATTATTTTAAAATATCTGTTATTCAAGGTTTTTTTCTAAATTTTTATGTGGCTTAATAACTTTTGTAACGCTGTTCAGAGAGAATTCGTTATTTCATGCTTGTCAAACAATCACAGTTTATTCAACTCTTAGTTTTTCTAGCAGTCATTTTTATATTTGTAATATTTTGAATCTAGGTCTTTCATAATTCAAAATATGTAAAAATGTATAGGCCAAAATTTGTGATTACGCTAGATTTTAATCAAACCATATAAAAAAAATGTCGGTTATCATATCACTCTTTATAAACTGGATAAATTAATTAGATTGATAAATGTATATGTTTAAATGAGAAATGCCTATTCAACGTAAATTCCCACGTGTGCCCATATGGATAACTTATTGTGACGATGTAATTCATTTTCAATAGAAAACTGAAAATAATTTTAATTCAAAACTCTCTTAAGTAATCTTTTTAGACTTATATAATCTATTGTAAAAAATTTGGAGGGAAACACAAAAAGTATAATAAGTGTGTAAATCATACAATATTTATCTGAGAGGAAATTCAATTGTGATTTATTTATCATGTGTATTTGAAGACATATTCAGATATATCTCATGATCAGGTACGCGAAAAATAATATTTTCTTCCTCAGTTTTATGTTTGGAAAACTACATTTATTTTTTCCAAGTGTCATTAAAAAGTTGTGCGGTGCCTCAATCGATTTATCTGCATAATTTTAACAGGATCGATGAAAAACCGATGAAGTTATGAGGCTGTAACTATACTATAGCGCGCAGGCGAATGAACCGAAGGACATGGAAAACCTTTAAGGTCTCCGTTTTTTCAACCTTTGGTCATAGAGCCCTTGCAAAAAGTATAATAGCAAATCTCTGTTCTTTTAAATATAAATATATTTATTTATATGATTCTATTATATTAATATTTATTAAAATATTAAGACATTACTCTATAAATAAAGGTTACAGAGACCGACACACGGATGTGACATACTACGACGGTCGTGTAATAGTAATTTCTAAAAAAAACTTGTCATTTAACTAAAATTGTAAACAAATGAAATTAAGGTTTTCAAAGTTAAACCAGATGAAATGTAAATATTATTCCAGTATAGTGTAGTAAGTATATTATATTTATGCGAAAAAAGTAAACGTAGTCGTCTTATTTTTCTTTGATAAAAGTACGCGTCATTTGTCGCTAGCGCAATATTTTTGTCACATGGACAATAAAATTGGCAGTGTCAGCTCACGCGGCGGCTGCGCGGGAGTGTCACGCGCCACCGAGAATAGCGAGGTGGTGCGGATTTGCGGCGCCATTGCAACGATTCTTCAACATTTACACGACGACAAAGATGACAATGACGTTTAGAATAAATGTGTTATTAAAAGAAATTCATAGATCTCACGCTCCACACGACCTTCGGGTTGCAAAGGAACTCAATAACAAAACAACAAAATAACAGAAATAAAAACAAAAATGAGCGCTAAAACCATATTTATTAATTAGGTATAACATAGATCATAAATTGTTCGTAATTTATAAATAAAAATGAACTTAAAAAATCCAAAACAAATGTGTTGATACATTAAAAATAACGTGTTCAGTCAAAAAAGAAATATTTAAATAAGTTTAAAAGTGCCACTAATAAAGGCTTCCAACCACATTCCTTTTTATCGGTTTTTGCGATTCTCTTAATGTTTGTCAAGCTTTTCACAATTTTTTGACCGCCATGTCATTTTTGTCCATAGGCATCTTTTGACATTTCAATTATTCACCTACATCTAGATCTCACGACACTAGAACGGGTTCATATTATCGCTGAAAACGAACCCCCTACGGAAGCGAACGAAAAAACATTTCCAAATTAAAAATGAAATCGTATTAAAAATGATATTTATAATAACGAATCTTCTGAACATGAAGAGCCGATCTAGCAGGCACAGATAAATCTCAAAGGCGTTGTTGAGGGAACTGAGGGAGGAGGAGGGAGGGAGACATATATTTTCTCTTCCCAAATCTTCAAAACTAATGTAAGGTCAAAAGCGATGTGGGTTTAAGCGGTAGAGATCGTTTGATATACGTATTCAGTTCACTATACATAGCGTGTTGCTCACGATTAAAGTCCTTACACTTGTACACACGTATTACTGCCGACTGAAATGACATCATTTAACTTTCCGCTATGTGAAAAATGAAAGATTTTCATAAAATTTGATGGTTTCTGTTTTCGCGCCGATTTTAGAAAATCTAGTTTTCACCTGATCTTGACGTTTTAAGATCCTAGGAGTATATTTCGACCATTTTCCGAGTAATGTCTGTGTGTGCGTGCGTACGTATGCATGTGTGAGCCCTTTTCCTAACTTTTGAATGCTCGAAACATAGTTTGCAACATTGGAAACGGGTTTTAATCAATTTATGTTTCTTGAAATGTTTAATTAATTTCGCTCGATAGATTTTGAGGAATGTAAAAATATTTATTTAAATAAATGTTTTTTTTTTAATAAATATTTGAAATAACTTTTAGACTACTTTATGGATCGATATCAAATTCTAATCAGGTATTTTCACTCAACAGTTGCATCGATTACCGCAAATGATATATAAATCGTTTGATTTGTTTAAGAGATATAGTTATAGAAATTATTTTTAAAAAGTATATTCTTTAAATTTTGTAGATTCTTCTATTGATAGATTCATAAACCTATTCAGAAGAAAAAAGTCATACCAAAACATGACTTTATGTAATATCAATAAAGGCCTAATCAGGGCAATTTAACTTTAATAATTTCAATAATTTAATGTAATGAAGAATGTAGCCATAGATCGACTTACACTACTAGAAAATGGTCAGAAATAAGAATTGTATGTCATGATTTGAAACCTCATGAACACATAAAATTCTTAGCATTGCATTATTATTCAAACAATGTAGTGAAACAAATGATAACTTAAAAAATTATGATAATTTCAAGGTTTTCAAGATCTAAAAAAAAAATGATATTGAAGGATTCTATACAGAAACAATTCAAGTATAAAAAAAATGGTAAATAATATAAATATAACATACATCAAGAATTTAAAACAGACTATACTTGGTGTATTTTGTTCCTTTTATTAATTACCTTTATTTGCAAATAAAAACCTAATTAAAAATTATTCCTACAAATATACTGTTTGATAAAATTATTTTAATACTTTTTTGTGTTTTGTAAGTGTTTTGTATTCTTCATGAAAGCAGTAAGAAAGGGGAATGAAAAGTAGAACATAAGCCAGATTTTATAACAAAACTGAGCTCGGGGAAAAATTAGGGCCAACTTTGATGATAATTTTCTTTTAATATTGTGTTTGAAGATCTCGCTCTTTTTCTTTATTGAGCGGAGTTGAAATTAGCGTAATAAATATTAGTAATATTTTATTTTGCGCCAAGGAGGTGCATCGTTTAATTACAGCTTATATATAATTTGGTACAATTATTAAATATTATTATCCTAATATATCAATTCCTAATACACCGGCCAAGTACTAATTGAATTAGCACATGAATAGTTGTGTACCACTTTAAAACATTAAAGACTACATATTCTTGAAAAACAGTTTAGTTCGAATAAGGGAGGTGCTATAGCGATATTTTGCAATAATTCCAGGTATAACATCAGTTCCGTATCTCAGATGTGGGCGTATCAGTTGAGACCGACTGTGGATATTTTTGCGTTTTTTATATGCAGAGGAATGAATAAAACGAATGCATTTATAATTTTGGAAGGTTGTATATTTAGCGCGAGCCCTACTCACACTTGGCCGGTTTTATTTGTTATTCTATTTAAGTAAATGAGATATAGTTAAATTAGATAAGACGAAAATATATAATGCCACTATGACGACCGAGCAAAATATTTCGAATTAAACAAGTTTCTTGTTTGTTAGTTATTTTTTATTACACCCGCCAGTGTTATACACACTCTGTGTAAATGTCAAATGTCTACCTACCTATTGTTTAAAACATAGGACAACTCTGCGATAGATGGACAGACGGATAGACGAACGAACAGACAGACGGACGGACAGACAGTGGATCTTTAATAATAGGGTCTGTTGGCATCATTATGATATGGTACCCCAAAACGTATTATTGTAATATTGAGTCATTGCGTGAACGATGCTTTACACTACATGTATTTGAATGCAAGAAAGCTCACACAATCGGTACCTAATTGAATATTTAATGTGGAATATCCTCTTTTCTCCATTTTACCTTCAGAAGTACGGTCACAATAAATATAGAATTTCACTGTTTAGTTTCCGATAAAGGTCTGGCAGTGCCCAGCGGACTTTGAATTAAATTTTATTTCTATAAGATTTCTCACAGTTCTGGAGATTTTCGACTATTTACTTTTAAACAAATCAAATCAAATTTTTGTTGATTAATATGCATTATTTAGGGTTTGTATGACAATACAACCCTTCAATTTAAGTCAATTCAATTAACGCCTCTATTAGCACCCTCATGATCAGTTAGTTTTTAATGCATCATGAAATCTTAGTATTTCATATTTTCTCTTCGTAATAAGAACTAATTCGATTTTATCGTAATCTGATTCAGAGTGATATGATACAGAATTCTCTGTGATATTAAATAAATTCTGGGATTTTCGACTCACGACTAAAAACAATAAAGTCCATAACATCGATATTTCTAACCAGTTTAAAGATTTATCTTCATAGTATGCTAATCATTTGGGATGCATAAATGAAGACTAAACACGAACTGTAGTTGTCACTGGGCATCT
The DNA here is from genome assembly GCA_005406025.1 of Eumeta japonica. Taxonomy (NCBI): domain Eukaryota; kingdom Metazoa; phylum Arthropoda; class Insecta; order Lepidoptera; family Psychidae; genus Eumeta; species Eumeta japonica. The sequence continues at coordinate 88,687 of BGZK01000069.1, read as the reverse complement.
TACCACAAGCAAAAGGACTAAGAGTGTCGAAAATCACATTATTTTGTACGATGTTTTATCATAATAAATGTTGGAACACTAATTCAAACGCCAATTTAAGGTATCAAGTACTAAAGGTCTTAAGAATTAAAATACACCGTAAATGATGAGTCGTTTTCGGAAAATTATTCTGAGAATTTTTGTAACGAACGTAAATTTTTAAAAAGTTCTTTAATTATTCATATTAATGAGCGCATTTATAGCAACTAAAGTCTGTTTTAACGCTTGACAGGCTTTTAACGCCGCTCAAGAACAATGTAGAAAATTATGTAAAGTAGCCACAATCAAGCACCGTTTCTAATAATTCTCATATTGAATACTAGCTATTAAGTAATCTGGGTCATCTGTCTCTATGGTAACTTAAATATATATTTAAGTTACCATAGAGGCATAGAGGCAGTTAATCGAAGATTTTCCATTTACGAGTTTAACTTGTCGTTGTATAGCTGTGACTAACTGAGCTGCGCCATATAAAAATGTGTCGCCTCAACCAGTGAAATGTTTAGCATTTCTACGAGAATACGGATGTGAAATAGCAGCTTCCGCTGTTACATGTCATCTAGTCTGTGAGAGAACAGGTGGCCACTCGCCCTCAATCACTCCACACCTTCCCATCAATCCCTCCCTCTTAGATATCCTTTCTATCCGAGAGGCCGGCAACGCACTGGTGACTTCTCTGGGGTTGCAAGTGTCGACGGGCGACGGTGGCAGTCTACTCTTTGATGACTCGCTTGCTCGTTTGCCGCTCTAATATGCTATAAAAATGGTACAACAATGTTCACAGATATAAACTTGCAAATGTTTATGTGACCTCATTTATTTAAAGCGGCCGTGTTGAAAACCATACCACATTGAATTACAATGTTATCCCGCTATAATACATAGAAACACCCAAACTCAAGACAAATATACATTTTTAATCAAACTAATATTCGTATTTTGGGGCAATCTAGTTCACGCCCCCAGTGTAGCATTACGTTTACTACAAATTACTACAATTCGAGAGTCGATGTAAGGATACGTAGACGAGTCGATTGTTTTTTGACGTGATATGAACGTCTCTTTTTCCAGAAACGAGATGCATACCATAAATTCGAAGGACATAAAAATTGTGTACAATAATAGGACAATTTTTCGTTAGCTATAATTGATAGCGAAAAGGTGAAATTGGGAGTCGCTTAAAGTTCGTTTCAGCGACTTTTCGTGTGCGAATTTACATGTAAATTTAGTTTAATTTACAGCTTTGGAACCGACTGACGTATAGAAACAATTTCCATGTCATTTTTGTAGCTGAACAGCTTTAAATATGTAGTGCGATAAAATTTGAACTTTGACAATGAACATATAAACAAAAGATTGAAAAAGTGATGACACACTCGAAAGCCAGAAAACGGCCTGAATTCCAATCCGATTGGGGGAAAACTTTAAAGGAACGCACTACTGATGCAGAGTGGTGTTGTTAGTACAGATCTAAGGAATACTTTCAATTTAAAATTTCATGTATACACGAAAAATGACGCCAGTAGCCAGATACTGCCTATTTGCAATATATTTTTTGGCGTTTTTTGTCCAATTTTAATTTTTGTTCTTGTTTTTAATTAACTATACATATTTTTAAAATTATGTGGTGTTTAATATTTTACTCTAGTATTGAACTATTCGTGTATGAATCCGACCCCAGTTGGCCTGTTTTTTTAGTTACCTTTTAGCAAATATTTCTACGTACACAACCAATTCAATTTAATTCATTAATTTGGAAGTTTGCCAATAGAAAAAGACAATATTTTCAAAATTTGACCAACTCGGTAATGAACTAGACAAAATATTGAAGACGCACGACACACAATACAACAGTATGAAAAAATAATTTTTCAAATAACAAAACAGTGCTGTCCTAGAGCAATGTAGGTTTCCCATTTCTAGTACTGAAATGAAAAAAAGTTTCTTTCTTTAATATTCTTTCACCTTCATAACCTTTACGAGAAATGGATTAAGTTTCAGGAAGAATTTGCTGCATTTTATCTTCAAACCTCCAAAATGGAATTTCCTTTTCACAGCGCTTCTTTGTTAACTTTAGTTAGATTCGGCAGCAAAATAAGGACAAAGGATCGCCTCAAAAGATGTTAAAGTCATTTCAATATTTGAATCTATGCTATAAAGGTAATATAAAGTTAAATACAAAACATGCTTACAAAACCCAAGAAATGCGACCTGATTTAAAAGTTCTGTTTCGTTTTAAAGTGAAACCTTATAATAAAATTTAATAGATCTTGTGCCCCACACAAACTTTAGGCACATTAAAAATGAACTCAATTAACAAAAGGAATTAAAAAAAGAATCCAAAAAATCATTTGTTAATCATATTCTGTGTACACTTTATTAAACCAACAAAAAAAAAACAATGTTTATTAACTAAAGGTATACATAAATAATAAATTATTTCTAATTTTAAAATATGTTTTTAATATTACTAAAAGCGTATTTGTTGATATGTAAAAATTAGTCATTATAAACCAATACCCCTCACCTTCAACACAAGTCGTGTCTTGAATCGATCGGTTTTATAAATAGATATTTATTATAAGAAAAAGTTTCATTATTTTACAGAAATAAAAAAAAAACCAGTTCGGGCAATGAGTCACTCTTTAATATAAAAAGAACCTTAAAAAATAAGAAATTAGTATATATAATATATATTTATGTATATGTATAAATAAGTGACTATTTAGCTTTGAAAATACCTTTTAGAAATTTAAAGCGACTTTTGAGAATTTTCTCAAAAACGTATCAATTTTTTTCATTTTTTTGACAGTTATATAGTCCTTACCTATACACATCTTTTAACGATTCATTCAATCGTTCATCCAGACCTAGAGCTCACAACACCAGAGCGAATTCACATTTTTGTCGAAAATGGGGTCGTTACTATTAGACAAGGTACATATAAAAATACCCATTAATATACAGGGATCGTATTTTCACTGCGCTCGTTCTGTTTTTTTTTTTGCCTTTTCTCTAATTCTTAACTTTTACCACCACACAAAAACTTAGGGGAATCGAAACTCCATTACGGACAATCAAGCGCGTAGGATACCAAATACATAAGTAAGGTATGCATAGAACACCTAGGTCGTTATTTAATTTTTATAAGTATAAGTATTTGTATTTTCTTTTCCACTAAGTATTCCTAAAATCCTTGACAACATTTGTAAATGAACAATCCAGACGAACAAACTAGTCCGAATGTGGAAAAAAAATGATGCTTTCAGTCAAACTTTTGTGTCTGTTAAACACAAGGTGCATGTCGATCTTACTTATGTTTATTTTCAAATCTCTTTTCTTCATAAGATCGCGTCTTATGGTTACCGTCCTCTGCTATTTACACGTCGCCGGTCCGAGAATTACTCGAATATTGACATACATGAGGTATTTGTTAAGTATCTCGTATATTCTTATTACAAATTCGTCGCCTTTAAAACAATATAGACAAATGCTTAGAAATTATTTGAAAAGTCTCAGGAATACTACATATTTTAGACTGAAACTTCTATGGACCGAGGATGGATCTAACGTTGAAGCCAAGGGCGGTGACATTGTCGAAGCTTATTCAGGACTGGCCCAAATACGATTATAATAATAAGGCAAAGATCTAACCCAGTAGGTCATGATCCCAAGACCTCTCCTGAATCCGCCCCTGCTTTGGACGTCAAATTAGACAGGGTATTATACCCCTTTAAACTCTGATGCTGGCTTTAGGCTTCATAGACCAATCATCATTCTAAAGGTAACTATTCGACTAATTAACGCTGTTTTCCGAAATCTTAAACAAATCATCCGAATATTGTTGAGGAAGTTTCTTTTTTGTTTTATTTAAAAATGCGTATATGTAAATCTTCCAATCTGAAATAAAATATAATTGGTCCGTGCGGTAGTATAATAAAAATACGGTATGTACGGAACGTTGTCAAACGTGACGTAAATGTAGTTGGGGTTGCCAATGTCATTTTATCAAAATCCCCAATAATCTCAATCGAATTCCCCAAAAAACATTGTCCATTGTTATATGGAAGTTAGTATCACACTAAATATTTTTGCGTCAGTATGAAATTCGTTTCAATTAGGAGTAATAATATGGAGCTTCATTACAAACAAACAAACCGTTTGATAATTCTTGGCACTCACCAAAAATAAGTCTATGAACCTGAACCAGTACAAACTTCTAAAATATATTTAAAACTTTGGTTTATGGTTTAAATCAATTTGTGATGTGAGATATAATAAACCGAAGTCAATATTAATTTTATCAATATTATATGAAGTTTATTTTTTAATTAAAATTGTTCAAATAATAAGGTTTATGCGTATTTATTAGAATACGAAGAAAGTCAGCTTTTTTGTATTATTGCTAAATTGTTTCCATGTATGAAATGGAATTAGATACACAAGATTAGGGGTTTGGAATTTAGTTCCACGAATATTTAGCAAAGTTTGTTATAGTGCGAATTAGTTATCCAGTTCATATATACGTAAATTATTAATACACAGAATTGAATACATGTTTTTATTGATCATTTAAATATAAACTTTCATCGAAAATATTATGTTAAAAAATGCTTCTATATCTCATAATAAGTTTATTACTTTTTGGAACTAAAAAATTCAACTCAACGTTAATATAAATATAGCATAGACTGTAATATCATACCACGTAAACACAAAAACATATTTATTCTGAAATTACTGAAACTACGTACCTAAAGGAGATGTAACGGGGATAGATATTTTGTAGAATACAATAAAATGTAGCGCAGGCAAAGTCATTTTTAAAAGGATTCTTGAATGGTTTGAATTCGTTTGACGCTCGGACCTTAGAGATGCCATTATATAACAATTGTAATAATCTTATAACTTTGAGTAACAATTTTCATTATGTTTATGTCATAATTTACTTACCAATTCCACAATTTAATTGTTACCTAATTGTTCACATTATTTAAAAGTCAATGACCTATAAATTATAACACGAGATTTAATTGTATTACACATATTAGGACGTAGACAGTTGATATATATGCCAAAATTCTGATTTAAATAAAGGTTAATTTTAAGCGTATTGCTTTGGGCAAAAAATATAGTGAACACATAACTTTAAGAAGATTTTTTATAGTTTAATTTCTTTAATAAAAAAGATCGATAACAATATTAAAAATACCAAGTAATGTAACTCCAATAATTTTCCTTAAAATGTTACTATGTACGTTTATTCTTATCCGTATTCGTATATTGTGTTTTATTTTATTTATGTCCAGCTCTACATAATTATATACATATAATATTGAGCTTGGTGCTAACTTGGAGCTAACCACTCTCTCTCTATTGGAGAGAGAAAGAGCTTACCGATAAAGATAAAGAACTGACTTTGCCCAATATTAGCAATGGTTAGTTAAATGTACACTTTATTCCATTTCCAAGAGAGTAGGAAAATAATTGTAAGCAATATATTATTATAATGATTTATATAATAATATATTATTATACATATATTTGATTTAATCTACATTGCTTTCCTAACCCCATAGTTTTACTTTCACATATGCTTTTCAAGCAAAACGCCATCGTCTTTACAATATTTTGTCAGGTGCAACTATAAAATTAACATTAAAAATACATCAGATAAATTTGAATTATTCTATTTGAATGATTCAAGTTCAGTAAATATCCTTTATTTTTGACAATTAACAGGCCCTGATTATTCAGTAATATTTGATTAATGATGATATAATGGATTATCGCATTTTGTATTAAAAAAATCAAATTATATATAGCATCATTTGAAAAGCTACAACTACAGGCATTAATAAAAATACTTCATATTTCTTTGTTATTTTTATAGAAAACTTATACAATTTAAAAACTTGAACTACTTCTTAAAAAAATTCATTTAAATCATAACATATTCATAATACTGACAAGTTGGATTTATGCGATACCATTATAGGATATTGTCCTTTGGTAATTAATTAACGACACTACAGTATTTGTATCTACTTAGTTGCAATTTTCTGTTAAGAACACTAATTTTTACTTGATTGCTAATAGCAGTACCGACAATAGGGACAGACATATGTTTTGTGTTTGGGAATGAATATTGTCCCGCACTTCACTCCATTAATATTCAGCATTAGTGTTATCTTCCATGAAGCTCCCTTGCTTATCAAAATCCAACAACGCGTGAAGTGGTTATTCGTTATTTAATTTTTTGATGTCATTTTATTAAGCACTACAGATCCCTGCAGCGCAGCAACCACGGATCCAGTTTGAAACTGTTGAGCTTCTAAAAAATTTACAGAGGATATAATAGAAAATAAAGGATCCCTAAAGTTTTCACTTGATGTTGTCTGACGTCAAATCAATATGAATGATTTGGACTTCGATATCTTACCGTTAAAATAAAATTAATGGAGAGATCCAAATCCCTATATTTTCCCCGCCCAACTCCAATCTTTAATAACATCCCAATCACTTGAGATTCCCCCGAAGTTTGGAGAATTCCCCACAAATTGACAACGTGTTTATTAAATTTTATATATTATAATAAACGCCATCTATCGTCTGGTTCAAATACTAGAAAGCTAGAATATATTCTTTTTGGTTATAAAAGAAATGAACCACTCTAACTAGATGTCAGGAGAAAAATAAAATATATAATCAAGTAGTTTACGTAAACGACAATAGGTATAGATATACGATAATTAATTAAATCTGACTTTATTTATTGCTCTTTTAATTTCATTACGAAAATGTATGAAGATATTTTAGTAATTTTCTAAAGAAATTTCGGTAAAGCATATAACTACAATGTAGCTTCTCGTTCTAAAGCGGGTCAACAATGGGTCAAGGCTCTCATCCGGTGCTTGAATTGAAAGTTCCGCCGTAGGATAAAAGGAGGGTAGATAAAAGCATTAAATCAATATTTGAATTATATAGTTGGCAAATTGAGGTGTAAGGGAATCTTTCAAAAGCTACACAACCGTCTAACGTAAGATAAAAAAAGTACTGTAAAATGATAATAAGTATTTTTTATACAATTTCATTGTTTTTTTTTTTTTAATTGTTTGAAAATGTCTACAAAGCAAAATTCACTATTTGAATATTGTTTTATGTTATAGTTGGCGTATAAAATTAATGAAGATTTTCGTTTATGATTTCGTTGATTTAATCTTAATCGAACATTCAGTATAACATAAAGAACATTCTCCTTTTCTAGAGACTTCTAAAAATAGACCGGGAGCTCGGCGTCGTCGGGTGTACGGGGAGTCACATCATTACGTCTCTCAGATTTTATCATGCCTTACTTTGAACGGGTTTCTAGATTTGTTGATCGACTAATCGGCAGGATTTCGTCAAGGTTTTTTTTGTACAAGCTTATTAGGTATTATTATCAACATATTTCTTTAAGATAGCGTAAGCACTTCAATATGTTGTGTTTTTGGGACCATGTTTGGTACTTCATATATCAACCTTACTAACAATAAGCTAGGAAACAAATAAGTAAAACAATAATTAATTGTGCCATGCAATAGAAAACGCCTTATCTACTTGACAGTAAATGCGCGCGCACGATGCGCGCGTCGCTCGCGCTCATTTCGGTTTTCCCTTGACAGTACGTACAGGCGCTCTCATAACGTAACAGCTGTGAGCTTATGAAGCTAGAATTTTATAGTTAAAGGCGCAACTCATTTATAAAAGCTTTGATACAAACGGTCAGGATTGTAGTGTCTTTCAAAAAATATCGGTTTGATTAAAATAAATACACTTCCGAAGTGTAAAACATTGTTTCTGAATCATATTTGGATAAGGTGAAAAAAATAAACTCAGCTTTAATAATCGTTATTGTGTATTTATATTTAATTGATTAATATTTTTTTATTAAAATATACAAATATATACACTTGTAATACATTCAAATCTTCAAAATGTGGTAGTTCTGTTTGGCTTGTAAAATTATCCAACAAAAATCGATAAACGCGTAACACTCTATCGCCTTTCCGCCAGTGCGAACATACTCGGATGTAAAAGAGACAGTCAAATACTCTTTGCTCACGTCATATTCCTCTTAAATTTGAGATATAAAAAGATAAATAAATATACGATATTCCCGTTTTAGAAAAGAAAGGCACAAAGGTGAGTACCTGTTGTTTCTCGCAAATACTGTTTTATATTTGACGGTATAATTATTTTCCAATTTTGGTATATGTATATGTTTAATTAATAAGGTACAATAAAAAAAAGTATTTTTTCCAGTAAGAAAAGTAAAAAAAAATATTCTAACACTATTAATTACACTTATAGTAATGAATAATGTTTAAAACACAAATTTCAATATGTATGTAAGTTCTGGCTATTATTGAAAATATCTTTGTCTTTGTAGTGTAATCTGTTAATCTGCAGTAAATTATTTTTTTAATTCGCTGAGTAGTGTGTGCATGAAAATACATTTATTTATGTAAATATATTCTATAATATATACACTGCCTATCGCACTGACGTATCGCGGAAACGTTATCAAAACGTTATTGTCAGTCGACGTCGCGTTTTATAGCGTTTAACCGTTCAGTTTAACCACACTCGAATACAAACAAAAGATACTAATTACACTAAACCATTTTTGAACATACGCCGTTTTGGTATTTGATAAGCGGTCGTTCAACAGGCGCGGGGCTGTTTTGCAGTTATTTTTTAACCGCATAGAGTTGCATTTCGAATAGTCTAGTATTATCACGGTGTAGTTCCAGCATTTCGTATGCAAATCGTTCCAGTACAGTCGTCAGGGTGATGAGCTAAACAGCGTTCCGCCGAGCGGCTCGCGTATATTATTCATGTCGGATAACGATTCGAACACGGACGAGGTATTTTTCGTGCTATTTCTTCATGGTTCAGGGCGGGCATGCGAATGTAGGAAATAAAGACTTTTCATTTCGTAAACACCCATCGCTTCTCGTATCCTATCTATCTATTTATATATCTATCTATCTATCTACCTACCCGTCTACATAACGGTTACCACTTCCAGATGGCTGGCGGCGGAGATCCCAAGTGGCAGAAGGATGCGGCTGATCAAAACTTCGATTACATGTTCAAATTGCTCATCATAGGAAATAGTTCTGTAGGCAAAACTAGGTGAGTATGGATAATCACCGTTGTTTGTGTTAGTTTCGGATTTTACAACACGTTGACCCGCATACATTGGGATTTATCCAATGATTGCGTAAATCATGTCTCGTATTGTAACAACTTTTACGCAATTAAGAATTTAACATTTACGTACTGTAGGGTCATATTAGTACTTTCATATACAAGTGAAATTGATATATGGTCTGTGATTTTAATTGGAGCCGCGATCACGTCATCAAGGTACTAAGATGCTGCAAAAAGAATTCCTTGTGCGTTTTGCGTCTAAGCAAACAAAAAGATTTATTGGGGCCTTTCTAATATAAAATTATACAATTATATAATTAGCTATAATTAGGTAATTATAGCAAATTATCTAATTATAGCAAATTTTAAATGATATATAGTTATATTGGTATATAATTATATACCAATAGTTATAACTTATGAAAATTATAACTATTGGTACGAAAGCAGAATCTGAAACATATAGATGAGTGAACCGTTGTGTAAAATTTTAAAAACCCCTTTAAGAAGTTTACAACTAATCATCGCAAAATCATTTGTTTAAAAATATAAAACGACCACCATTGCCAACTAAATTGAACAATATTACTTAAATATCTTTTTCATTTATTTATTGGACCTTGTCAAACTTAAAGTTCGGATGAAAATTCTGACACCCGTCATTGCAGTCTTAGCTTTGAACGGGTATTCTTGCAATCTGATCTCGATTATGATCCTGGTCCTGAACCACATTGTGTAATCTCCCATGAGATAATGTTACAATGATATTATACCATGTCACCTTTTATTTCACTTATTATTTTGCAACAATTAAGGAGGATATAGCGTAACACTCAAAAATTACAGTCTAATTGCGAACCTCCTCTCTTTTGGAAGTCAGCTGAGATGGATTAATGACTTTTAAAGTCAGCGCCAGGTAAAAAGATGCCAGATGTGGTTTTTTCAGCTTTCATCGTTTGCTATATTTTGACTACATATTTAATTTTTATTTATTTAGGTTAGCTGGTACCAACTTCAAAAGCAATTATTTGTTTTATAGCCGGTTTTTAAAGGCGTGTTTTATTTTTAAAGTAAGAGTTATTTTATTTTTGATAATGTGTGTCCTTGCACTAACCATAATAATAATATAAAGCAGAAAAAAATTCTAGAAGTTATATTTAAATAATATATATATAATTGGTTAGGTTGTTGTCTTCACTTTTGAATCTTTAAAATGAAAGCAGTTTCAATCACAAATATTCCGATGTCGCCGATAATCATTGCAGGCTTTGTAAACTTTTTGTTGGAGTGCAACCACGCTCGGAGTTACAGTTTGATAAGACCATCGATTAGGTCTTTCGATTTCCAAGATTTTCATATTTTATAATTTTCATTAACTAACTGCAAAGTGGGAGAAAGGGAGTAAATTAGACGCGCTAGAAATTAAATGCACTGTCATGTCTTAGATATATAACACAAAATCCGTAAAACGCATGTAACGATGATAATCTTACAAATATGTGGACGAATGAAATTTGAACACCAAATGCGTGTGACAGAAAGATAGATAAGGGAAGCCATACAAAATCTTATATAAATCAAATTGTTGCATAAGCAAAATGTTGAGTACCCGAAGCCAGTAGCTTGCGCAAAAGCAATGTCGAGTGTCAATGAAGCAATAGACTTGGTATGTAAAATTCGTATCAAGTAGAGATCAATTTTACCTATACCCTTGAGTAATCATCATAATTTATATCACGTTATAAGCTTAATTACTTGCTAAAGTGAAAACCTTTTCCGCTTCCGTTGATTCCTAACTGATTTTCAAATGGGTATAATGGGTCTGTTCTTCGTTTTACATAAGCTTTTAAAGCCATAGCTTTTATTAATGTCTCTAAGGCATGTAGTTTTGCAAAATTATCTTTCCTTCAAACACAAACATGAGAACTGTGGTCTTCCCCTTAAAGGAGGCCGGGTCTTGTAGCAAAATGTTAATATTCTATACTTTTTACATAATTTTGATAATACATGTAGTTTAATTTTAAAGAAATGTACAATTAACTTACAATTTGAAGACGTCTTCAACATTTTCGCACACACATGTAAAACTGAGAACCTCCTCATTCAAAAAAATTATCGTCCCAATCACTTATTTTCTGCAAACGATAAAATAAGTGATCCATAACAAGTAAGTAATCATATTCTCGATCTTGATGCTAACGTTTTCTTTATGAAGATCTCATGATGAGCTCATGATGAGCGAATCTTCAATCGCATTTCACCTGCGTTATGACAATCTATGGGTTTTGTAAATTTAGCAATACAATAAACTTAAAGTAAATTAAATAGTCGTCGTACAATACCGGATTCAATACAAAAAATAAGAAAGTACAACTTATTTAAAGATAATTATTTACATTATTGAAAGAGCAGGTAGAAAACAAATAGCTACTTTTTATGTCTGTTAACAAAAAAATATTCATATAAAGCGCTAGTTTTTCTTTACATTTCAAAATCATTTAAAAAATGAGATCGACGCACTCAATGACAGACAGAGATAGGACGTGACGTGTCAGCTTTTTGATTACCTCATTGCTCAGACGTACCCTCCCACAATTTTTTGTGTCAGATTGAGTTGGGATCTTAAGCGCTTCACGCTGACGCGAGTCGGGGGTTGTTCACGGTCGTTGTCATGACGTAATGGTTGTCTATGGAACCGTTGGTTCAACATCGTCCTCTGAGATAAGGAGCGACTGATTTAGTTTGACTTTAACCAAAAACTGATTCGTCAATCTACTTGTAGCTAGGATCAAACATGGTATTTTTTTATACGAAGGCGATGGAGCAACCGGCGGTTTTAGGTACGACGTGCCCGACAGCAATGATCTATCGAAATTGGACCATTTTAAACCTTCCTCGTAGTTTTTAAGACTTTCGCTTTCCTTAAGTTACCGAGTTCATTTTGCGTTAGTTAGGCATTATCAAATAGACGCATCTTTAATAGACACAAAAAAAGGAGTTTTCAACCCGACTTGTATTTTTTTTGAGTGTTTTGATTTTGTTGGGATGAATTTGGTTGAAATTTGACGATGGAATAAACGAAGAAAAGGAAGACTAACTTTTCAAATAAAGGCATTTGGTCATTTTATTAAATATCGTAAGTAATAGCGAAACTTTAGAACTTTCGTAAGTCTAGTAGTTACCTGCGTAAGATGAATAAGAGCTAAGTTTTTGGATTTCATTAGAAAAAAAAATTGTTAGTTGAGAACGAGTCTCATCTTTCACCACATCTAGTGTTACGCATATAAGCTCTATTTTGTGAAAGGCTATGAGTACCTTGCTGATTGCTGTTCTTTGAAATGTTACTTAAAATTATTTCCGTATTTTGTGCTAACGTAATTTTTTTATTGCACTTTTTAAAAAAAAAGAAAAACGGCGCCGTCTCTTTGAACAACGTGCTTCAAAAGTCCACCTCTTTATAAAGTATAAACGTTAATTGACTTATTACTAAAATTAATTAACTATACAATCAAATATAAAAAAAATATAATATGAAGAAACAAACCCACTAGAAGTCGAGCTGGTTAAGTCCACGAATATTTGTCCTCTAAATATTGACTAATTGTGTAATACCCTTTTTTAAGAAGTAATTGCTTAGTAATGATTTTAAATTTATTTAAGGGTAGATTTTAGCATATTTTCAGCGACCTTACTGAACATGCGCACACAGAGCCCCCTTACTCTGTTCATTTCATCCAGTGAGTTAGAAGAGTTCCGGTGGGCCATTCCCTCCCATAACCCCATAAAACCCTTCATTAGCCCATCCCTTTCTCCATAAGATACTCTATTTCTATCCAACATTTCGACAACACACTGGCGATTCTACTAGGGTTATGAGAGTCCATGGGCTGCGATGGCTATCTATTCTGTAATGGTTTTTATGCGCGTTTGTTCATTGAAAATGTTGAGAGAGTTTTATTAGATATTTACTTTTATTATATTATAAATTTCGAAGCTAAAAAACAACTATATTAATCAGACAAAAATGATAAATTATAAGAATTAGCACATGCTATGCAGTTTTATTATTTAAAAACATACTCTAAACTGTTGTTTTTGAAGTTGTTGCCTGCTAAAGCAAAAAATAAATAAATATAATAATTAACTTCATCAATTCAAAAATGAATAAGAATTTAAGCTAATAATTATAAAAAAGGACATCGGAAAGTAAGTATATGGAACCACAACCCTAACGACGTCTGCTCTCAGGCGTTCGTTATATTGTGGTATAAAATAGACGTACCTATGTTATATAGACATTAAATGTAATATGTAATGTACACATTAAATTTTCAATCCACTTTTTCTGCCTCACTATATAATTTTGTAGCATTTTTATTTATAATGGAATAATATTCATATTTTAGTAGAAATATCAAAATTCCCGAAAAGGAAAAAAATGTAAAGACTCATTTAGTACATAGAGTAAGATATGAATATTACTTTTCTACTTATATATATATATTGCAAAAACTTGAATTTCAGTTTCCTCTTTCGCTACGCGGACGACTCCTTCACGTCGGCCTTCGTGTCCACGGTGGGCATAGACTTCAAGGTGAAGACGGTTTTCCGTCACGACAAGCGCGTCAAACTGCAGATATGGGTGAGTGTGCATAACGCGGGCCAGCTAACCGGCATGCCTTCGTCAAACTTAAGTCAATGAACGTAGAAGATTATTTTTCCCAATTACGTACCCGGACTGGAATTCGTATATCATTACATTGTACGCTTGTATCGTTTTTTTGTAGAAACGTGATATTGAATAAATTTCGACAAGGAGAGACGTCCGTACAATTTCAGTTTAAGGATTTAAAATTGTTATCATCACATATTCCGCATTACATAGCTTTAATTTTATCTGAATATGTATTATTCACCTTCATTACTTTAAATAACTTTTTCATATAACTATTATGAAGATTGCAAGAAATCGTGCAACAAGAGAAATCGTAATGTATGTTTTAACGTTCCGAACCGAGCTCACACGAGCAATGGCGAAACGAAGATAACGCAATTAAACGTACACCCATCGACAGCACAGCGACGCTACATTGATTGCGTCAGTGAGTTGTCACACCATCGCGACAGGGTTCGTTATTGACGCGTGTGGATCTATTCAAGGGTGACGGCAGCAAGTGAACGTACACGGAAAGCTTCACACTTACGTCAGCGCCGTGTCGTGACGCGCGTCCGTCCCAGGATGTAACTCCCTCTGCAAATCGACTTGCCGATGCCCGCGCAGGAGCTCGAGTTCTCGAGCACGGGCTCGGGTTCGGGCGCGAGTCGAATCGATCGTGCATTAAATTCGTGACGCACGTATCGCGTTTCGTTATCGAGACCGCCGAGCCGAGCATGGCTCCAGATAGTGCTACAAACGATTTACGCTGCAATTATCCGTTTGTCGGCGCGAAAATATTGTAACTTTCCAATACGGATTCGATTCGAGTATCTAGGGTTCGGTCGTTGAACTGGAAAGCTTTGTTCATTGAGCTGCCGCGTCGGCGCATGCAAATACAAGAAAAATCGTAGTACAGTGTCCAAAAGATTTTTGTAAATATTCGTGCTATGCTAATTCTTGCTGCTACATACGTTGTTATATTTCTTTTTAGGAACTTTTGCTCTAATGATTTCTAGATGGGGAGAGAAGATTGTTATTTTCGGACATTTACACTAATCCAGTCGCTGTTCCTTGTCAATTATCTTTCTGTTCGTATAAAATATTGTGTCTATTATTTACGTAAATGTTTTATTGAAGTGTAGTGGTTTTTTATCACGAACGTTTAGTCTCAGAAATTGTGATAATCGTCAAAATCAATGTTTACTACTGTTTTGAGTAAATCTTGAACATGCTATCATTTAAAAAGATCAATTAGATAACATTTTTGATTCAGATTTCTTAAACAGAACGATGGCTATTTTAATTTAACTAACTTCATTAACAATTGAAAATGATGAAATAGACATTTTCTCGTACTCGTATTTTTTCTAATGAGGTTTAAATTCTTTTTTCTTTAGTTTTATTCCGTATGAAGGTTTGGGATAGAAACTCAATACATATTGTTACACTATCGTTGGGATATATATTAAAGATTAATTGAAACCCTGTCTTAAAGATTGAATTGATGTGAATTTAGAACATGGTACCGTTCGATTATCCCAAACGTTTTTTGACAGTTCGTATCTTTTTTAAGCACGTAGTTTACATCGGATTATAAAATTACATATAGGTGCTGTGCAACAGAAATTACCATATAGGTGCTGTGAACAAACTAATATTAAATTAAAATAAAGGTGTGTTTTATTACAAGATGATGTTAGCAAAAGTTAATAACACGCTCAATTTTTAAGTTTCAAAATCACATATTTACATTTTGTATGCCATGACATATCCTTTGGATACCTTTTGGAATAAAGTTCCTTATGGGGCGTTGTGGAGGGTACCCTAGCCGGTAAAAAACGTCCGTAACGTTAAAAAAAAGCGTAAGACTTTTATGTAGTCTATGTTTGATGGCTGTATAGTGTCTAATGTATAGTCTACGCGATGACTGTTATTATTATTGTAGTTTGCTATTATTATTATATCATTCCACTGACGTCTCATGATCTGAGCGTGACTTGTTTTTTTATTACTTAAATTTTGTTCTATTTATGAGATTATTGAATATAATTAAATTTTATTTAAGATAACAATATGTAATTTCTTTGAAATCAATTTAATTATTACTATTATTAATTATACGATTAAAATGAATAAAAAAAACCATAATAAAAAATGTATACCCGAATAATTATTTTCTTTATACCTCGAATAGAACTTGAAATTAATATTTTTATAATAAGGAACTTCGTTCCTATCTGGTATCCCACGACACCACTCGTTTTTTTTAAAGATTTGTACCACATCTACTGTTGTAAATCGATAGTATTGTTTATAGATTCATCACAGTACAGACTGCATAGATTCATCACTCTATTACCATTCACCGTTGCAATGAGCGAACAAGCTCTACGTACACTTTTTAATTTATAATCACTACATATTTGCTTTTACGTTCTTTTAAAACACTATCCCTATCACACATCCTACGCCCTGCCCTACCAGATCTCTATTCACTGCATAGAAATGGCACTTCCATTGCAATGATCATATTTTTTTCTGTCATATTCAACTTTCGACATCGAACATAAGTGTTGGAACGGAACTCCGTAATAAATAGCTGATCACGTTTGCCGTAAAATATTTATACTATTCCTGATAGCGTAATAAATTTGTAGCATTATTGGCGGCCATGTTCTCTGTATACTATACGAAGCTCTGACGTATATCCTCCATTCGTGTCTCACGCTCGTCGCATCCCGCGGTTTTGTATTGCTCCACGAGTTTATTACCTTAATTGACCTTTCTTCTGATGCCGATCGTATTATTGGACGACATTGGGGAATGTCGTCATGAAATACGTTAAGAGAATTTTCTGGAAAAGTATAGACACTGATTATTTATCATGCTGGTGAATACTGGTGACAGTAATGGATTCGTCTCCGATTGTCTATTACTCAATGCATGGAGAATTGCGTCATAAGTCTGCCTTCATAAAACGAACTCATTTAATGTCAAATTAAAGATAAGTCAAAAATATTGTACTATTGAGGTAGAAAATTTTAGTAAGCAAAATCTGCTTTTACTTTTAAGAATGTGCGATCCGAAAAACACACTACTCCGTCCACTTCCATTAATTTGTTGACGTTAGATACTCAAATTGGCTTTCGAACTAGTAACTGCGAAAGACCGGGCAAAAGTAGTAGAAAAAAACAATCAGTAGAATAATGTAATGAAAATAGGTTGTCTTTGTTCGCCAATCATGTAAAAACTACTAAACGTATAGACTTGGGACTGGGACCATTCGATGCGGAATGATTTGTAGATGGTTCTAGGCTACTCATTTTTCCAATTCCGTAAATCCTTCGCCATTTTATTTATAATAGAAATTACTCAGCGAAGCGGGCGGGACAGCTAGTCAGTAGAATAATCGTAGAGAATTGGCAACGGAACATAGGAATAGACCGAATTCGAAATGAAATGATAATGTCAGTGTATGTATTTGATAGTAATGATTCAACTAGTAATTCTGAAGATGGATGAAAAAGAGACTTAAATTTTATTTTAATTTTAATGTTTCATAGCACTTTATAACATATTTTTGACATTTAGTGAATTATACCTTTTCATCAACAAATGAATTAATCATGTTATAGTTTGCTGATTCGTTAAATTAAACTGTTAAAAAACGGTTTTAAGGATGAGTGTTAAACTGGTAGTCTAAAATAAGTACATAAATAATCTTTTTTTAATTACTTATTATTCATGGAAACAGGACGTTCATTTTGCGTCATTAATATTATATGAGCATTAGTATTAACTTAAACACGCCATAAACATGCAAGTAACGTCGTCCCTTTACATTTTTTTTTTAATTCTATCGTATGTCGAAACCTAGTTTCTAATTTTTTGACATTTTGAAAGAGTCAAATAACACGTTTGTACTACATATTATTTCTAGATTATGTTTTTAATGGACTTTTTTGGCGCTCAACTTAAGTGCGGCTTCCGTATTTCTTTATTTTATATCATCATTATGATATTGCTGTTTTGAGAGCATTATGGTTTATTTTAAGATTTTCGTAATTTCTAGACGCAAATTAAGATGACATGAAATCCAGTAATTATGTTTTCTTAGGTACTTCATACAATGTCCTGTTCGAATTTTTTTTAATATATCTAAAATTTTCCGAAAAGAAAAACGAAAAAACGATCAATTCTAATTTTTCGTATATACATTTGATCTTTTAGAATGTTCCGTATGCGATAGTCTACCTGTAACCTTTATCTGCAGTACGTTTAAAATTTAAATTAAATTTTTTTTTAATTCAAATAACATTTTAATTTATTATTATAGCACTTGAAATACGGCTCAAAATTTTAAGATCCACCATTTCATCACTCATTCGAATGGCAGTTTTTCTTCAGGAAGAACGAATAAGAAACTAGAGGGCAGCTTTCTTCTAATTTCATTCTGTACATTTACAGTCAATATGCCGCCCATGTTTATCAAAAGTTTTGGGCGATTTTGGATAAGCTTCAAAATGATCAAATCATTTTGATTTAGATATTAGTAAAATCAAATGAAATTGTATGATTTTTGTAAGTGTGTTCATACTCTGCAAGCGCTTATTATGTAAAGAACAAAATAAAAAAGTCGTCTAAATCGTGTAATATCTATTGCAAATATTGCATTTATTTTCTCACAAATTTTAATTACATTTGTTATCATACATCTGTATTATAATTGAAGTAGTTTTAGAATAAAAATAGTTTAGTTAAAACGCTCAATTTGATTAGTATTTAGTAGCTGTTTTTAATAATATGGCAACCTAATATTAACAGAAATAAAAAATGTTTTTGTTTATAAAATTGAAGGTTATAATAAAAAAAAGGTGTGTAATTATTTCCATGTTGTGGCTAACGATTTTGTACAAAATAATTTATGATGCTGCCGCATCATTGGTGAATACAAATAGTTTTGACAATCCTATTCTAAAAGCAACGGGCGTAGACAACAAATACGAACAAATTATCGGTAGCCGACAAGCAATCACACTATTGTTCATATGTAGTACGTATGCAGTTCTGTTCTTAGTGATGTAATTTCATTCGGTCAACGAAATAGCGCGCTACGTCAAGTTTATTTTGTTCTATTATGTGTCAAATTTTTACAATAAAGACCTCCCCTCAATAAAATTGGTCAAAACTTCAAATAAAAACTTTTGTTTTAAATTTATAATTACGATTACAACGTCTTAGGGATACGTAGTTTCAATCTTTTAACAGTTAACAATATTCTGTGAAATTAACTGACTACCAGAGTGTCATAAAAAAGAAACATATTTTGTATAGTTTCGAGTGAATTCATTGATTTAATTTGATTCAATGTAAATTCCAGGACACTGCCGGTCAAGAGCGTTACCGCACCATAACCACGGCGTACTACCGCGGCGCGATGGGTTTCATTCTCATGTACGACATCACCAACGAAGAGAGCTTCAATAGCGTGCAGGACTGGTGAGCTACGACTATCGGTGACATAAATATCTATCGATCGAAAAAGAGATGTGTGTTCCATTAATGTATTTCACATTCAGGGCGCCTGTTAGCTGAATGAATTTTTAAATCTTCAAGATAATTTATTAGGGAACGTGCATAGTGAAATGAACGTGCATAGCTGTTCTTCATCCCTCGCCTTAGTGTGTTAGAACGAATGTTTATTTTCATCAAGTATTGTGAAAATTTTTCTTCTTATTTTATTATTGTCGTTGTTATCTTCAACGGTTTTTTGAGTATATATATATATATACTCAAAAAACCGTAAATATATATTCTTTGAGTATACGTATACACATATACTCGCAATCTCGAAAACAGCTCTAATGGTTGCTATGAAAATTTTTATTCTTCGTTTCCCTGGAAAAAATCGATGTATATTTGGATAAAAAATCTATATTTTCTAACTGCAAATGGCACAACATAAATAAAATACATTGGTATTGTTGTTGTGAGTGAACACAAATAGAATATTGTTGTAAATCAACATATGCAACCTTCGTGAGCTATTTATATTAAATTCGAAAGACGCCGAGCAAGCTCGGTCACCCAAGTACTAAGACAGAAACAGATAGATGATGAAGATGATGATAGAGACAGAGGACGACTAAGAGATTTATCAGGATCGTTTTTCCACAGGAAAGTTTGTCAATATTAAATAGAAAACCAAATGCTTACGTAAAGTTTTTGACAACACAACGTACATTTAATACTGCTCTGCTGCTGCGGTTAAGGCCAGGATCGTCACTTTGCGCACGCGAAAACTGTGAAATATGCAAGTCCAACGGCGCTCCGAGGGGAGGGGGTCACGGGGATCAAGCCTCATAATTATACTCACTTTTAAATCTTCCTATTGACAATCTTCTTAAAGATTGACAATTTGCAAGAATTTTAAAAACATAGATAAATAAACAAGAAAATCAAAAATGGGTATACAAAACAATTAAAGAATGCGTGAAAAACGTTGATTTCAAAAGTCGAGTGCAGAGGCATTACTACCTGAGACCAGGGAGGTGTAATTGTTAAAGCCATTTTACATTTCAAAAAAACCTGTAACACGCTTGACTCTGCAGAACTTCCCTAAAATGTTTCGTTATTATATTTTATTATGTACTTTTCAGCTCCACGTATTGAAAAATATAGTTGTCTCAAAGCTCAAAGACTTATCATCTTTGAGCTTTTGAGTTCCAAAATTCTAAAAACTTTTGTTATTATAAACCATTCCTGAATCTTTGTACCACATAATTTTTTAAAGTATACTTAGCAGTGATTCTTGAATTTGAGCTTAAAACATCGATTTTTGTGGTTTTACTAGCTCTCCGATTCAAAAATATAATTTTAAAGCGTTTTCAACTTTTCGAGTTTAAGCATCTACGTTTATTTAAACATGCTACTTTTTTAAATTTTTACTACTATTGTGACTCTAATATCTATTGAACACGTTCTTCGATTTCGATCTGCTTTGCAGCATTTCAAGAACTTTTTTAAGCGAAGAAAATTGATGAATAGTAAACATCAATCCAACAAGGATTTTAGAAGTTGTTTAGAAAAAATACTGTAGGAGAATTTTTCATTTACAATATCTCTCGAACGAACAAACTGATTTTGATGCAGTTTGTAACAATCAACGTTGCTTTTTAAGCGAAGTAGTTGGCAAGATTTCGGAATTTATTAGTGCAATAATTGAAGAAATATTATAAAAAAAACTAATTCAAAAATTTCTCCAACTATATCTTTTAAACAAATCAACCAATTTTTGTGTCACTTGTTTAGTAAAAAGCACTGATTTAATGTCGGTATCGTTCAGTAGATTAGTTTAAAAGTTATTTCATAAAATACATTTAATAATAAGCTCTTTTTATTTCCTGTTTTACAATGGATACGTAATAAAATATAATAAAAATAACAGTTATTGGTCAACAAGAATCCCGGTTTGAGTAAAGGCCTCCTCCAAAGATGCCCAATTCTGTCGGTCCTGTGCTATGGAGTACCAGTCTGAGCCAGCTAATATTTTGAGATCTTCTTCCCAGCGGGCTAAGGGTCTTCCCCTCCTTCTCTTGCCTGGTGGTCCTTTCCACTGGGTTACTCTTGTGGTCCATCTTTTGTCAGTCATTCTCGCTACATGTCCAGCCCATTGCCATTTCCGCTTTTGAGTAAAGGTCAAGGCGTTTGTAGCTTTGGGGATGCCTCTTATCTTTGTGTGTCGTATTTTATCTATTTTCTTTATATTTAACATGCTTCGTTCCAAACCTCTTTGACGTGTGTTGATTTTATTCATAGCTTCTGTAGAGAATTTCCAGGTCTGGCTTCCGTAAGTTAAACTTGGTAATAGACACGTGTTCATAACTTTAGCTTTAAGAGTTATTGGTAGGTTGCTTTTAAATATTTCTTTTTGGCTCCAATATTTATTCCAGGTTAGTTGAATCCTTCTCTATTTCTATAATATTGTTATTTTTCTCGAAGCTTACTCTTTTTCCCAGGTAAATGTAGTTTTCGACATATTCTATGGGGTTACCATTGATAGTTATAGGTCTTATTCGTGAGTTAGTTATTATCTTAGTCTTGATTAGATTAATTTCCAAACCCACTTTCGTACTCGCTTTTTGTAGAGACTCTATCATGGATTGCATCTCGTTGACTGTCTCAGACAGAAGCACGAGGTCATCAGCGAACCTCAGATGACTTAAGTAGATACGGCACCAGACAGCCAACACAAAAACGAAATCGATTACGTCCTCTCAAATCACCCAAAATTATGCCAAAATATAGAAGTTTTAATCTTAATTACGCATCAGACCATCGTCCTATCAGATGTAAAATTACGCTTACCATGCCAAAAAAAAAACAGGACCAATTACACAAACAAGAATACAAGTCAACTCAAAAACATAGATGAAATAACGAAATACAAAGAAAACCTATCAAGCTTTCTTTCGGAGAAATCTAGTCAACCCGCCACCCAAGAGAATGAACCCGTGCAGACCGCCTACGACAACATAACAAAGGCCATCCAGCAAAGTCTGACCCTTGCGAAACGAACTACTGAAGGTAATAAAAAGCACAAAATATTACAAGAAAGTACGCTTAAACTATTAAAAAGAAGACAAGAACTACAACAAAGTAAAAATAAAACACGATCAATGAAAAAAGAACTCTCCGCATTATACAAACTTGTTCATAAGTATATCAAGAAGGATTATGCTAAATATAGACTAGAAACAATAGAGAAATATCTTCAACTTTATGGCAGCTCGGGAAGAGCATACAAAGAACTCAGAACAAACCGATCTTGGATAGAAGGACTAAAAACCCTGAATAAAGACATACATATTAGAACTGACATTGTCAGCACAGCAACCGAATTCTACAAGAACCTATATAGCACAACGCACGAAGCACGAATGCACGCACGAGTGCACGAATGCACGAAAGCACGAATTTCCACCAACAAAATTGAAACAGAAACTGCAGATTACCACTCTATACAACCAATCCACGAAACCGAAGTAATTAACTCAATAAGTAAAATTAAACTCGAAAAGAGCCCTAGATCTGACAATGTTCCAAATGAAGCACTAAAATACGCTCACCAAATCTTAGCAACACCACTAACAGAACTCTTTAATTCTATACTTATAAGCTCGGAAACGCCCAAAGAGTGGTCTGAAGCAAATATCATACTTATATATAAAAAGGGCGACCCAAAAAATATCAGCAACTACAGACCGATTAGTTTGTTACCAAACATCTACAAACTGTTCTCATCCATAATAAATAATAGACTAAGCCCGATAATAGAAGCCAAGCAACCTATAGAGCAAGCCGGCTTCAGAAAAGGGTATTCTACTATCGACCACATCCACACCATAGAGTTGATAATAGAGAAGTATCAGGAGCTCCAGAGACCTCTCTACATAACGTTACACCACTATCAAAAAGCTTTCGCCTCGGTCACACACTCAAGTATATGGGAAAGTTTAAAAGAACATGAGGTTCCAGATTTATACTTAAACATCATTAAAAGTATATATAATACTAACATAGGAAGAATAAAGCTCGAAACCTTAGGCCCTGCCTTCCATATAGAAAGAGGAGTAAGACAAGGGGACCCGTTCTCACCCACTATTTTCATAGCCATACTCGAAAGCATCATGAACAGGTTAGACTGGAGTAAAACAGGTCTGCATATAAAAGGCGCCTACTTAAGTCATAAAATACATTTATTGAAAATTAGATTTTTTAGATTTCTCAAAATCTACCAGACGAAATCAGTTTTCAAATCAAAAAGATTTTAGAAAGTCTAGTTCAGTGAATTCCTTTCGATACCGCAAACCGCTTATCGATCGGTTAATCCGTTCAAAAGTTATGAAAGGTTTACGTGCGCACGTACGCACGCAAGCACACACAAAGATGTACAGAAATCACTCGCGACATGGTCGCAATAGATTACTAGGACCCTAAACGTTTTAATGAATACTCGATTTTCGAAATGCAGACTAGAAAATAGCAATTACCCATTTTTTTTAATTGTTCCATTTTCATAGAAAAAAGCAGCCAAGAAGTTAAAAAAATGGAATTACAAAATGTCACCTTTACTGCATGGAAACACAATGTCTCCACTTTTTGTTTTCAATTAATGTTAATAGATAACGCTACAGCCGATTTGTTACGAATATTTATTTGGTCTCTGATTTATGTCTGTTTATTTCAAGCATTTGTCATTTCACTATTTGTATTACTTCTAAAACAGATTAATTTTCAAAATCTATTGCCTATCCTATACCTGTACTTGTTACTAATACCTGTTACCTATACCTGTTATCTATTACCTATAATATTTATTGAATCATTTTTATTTTTTGTACACTACTTTTCGTTTCGGCTAAAAGTACCTATTTTTGTATACTTGTACCAAAATCGAAAAAATCAAATTGATTTTTGATTCTTATCTAGGTAATAAATTATAATTTGCTCATTACTATGAGACCGTGCTCCTCCCAATCAAAATGTCACCTGTGATCAAGTCTGGAAATATGTCTACTTGTAACTTTCTACTGCATATTAAATTTCCTTGAAAACGCAATATCATGCATCCCAACGAAAGTATTCAAATAAGACACGTACGAAACGATCTTGCTTAAAATTTTTTCCAAAACCCAACCACAAGGCTAGAGTATAACAAGTGATATCTCTGTAGTCCGTATGAGCGAAGTTTATATCAAAAGACTACCTTTCATCATTTTGGGTACTATACAGTTACCTGATGGCATTTTAGAATTGAATTGGGTTTAACTTATTTATTTGCTTACTGCGGTTTTTCATTCAGAGAAAGGTTTCTTCTTACTTGATCCGCCTATATTTTTATATACCGATAAATGAAATCAATAGATTAAACTTCCAAAATACTTGCCTCTTATACACTTAAACTCTGGTAATTTAAAATAATATCTTTAGGTGATATTGTTGAACGACATTCCCAATTTACTGTGATTTTGTAATAAAATAGATAACCCTAAAAAATTAACCATATTCATATTTATTCTCGTTCGTGTCAAAACTTTCATATCCCTGTCCAATATTAGTTTGTGCACGAGTTTTGTAGCTGTATAATAAAGAATAATATTTACAAAATTGCCTGGTAACGGTTACACGATGTTGCTACGACTGTCATAGATTATTACATTTATATAAACCCAAAGTCAATTAAATAGGTAATAATGTTCATCACGTTTTTCCCCTACTACAAGCACATTCTATATTTTAGGGTCACGCAGATCAAGACGTACTCGTGGGACAACGCGCAGGTGATCTTGGTGGGCAATAAGTGCGACATGGAGGATGAGCGCGTGGTCAGCTCGGAGCGCGGCCGTCAGCTCGCTGAACAGCTAGGGGTGGAGTTTTACGAGACAAGCGCTAAGGAGAACATCAATGTCAAAGTGAGTATGATTTTCACCTATCGAGAAAATTATGCAATTGTGTTAGTACACATACATAAGTGCATAAAATAATAAATTGCAATCAAAACAGAACAAACAAATCTAGCTTGAGATTCACTCTTTCTCAAAACCGAGACGACGTTTTTCAATTGGGGCTTTACAGACGGCCATACAACAATCATTATCGAAACATTGTATGTGTGCCATAAATATGGAATTGGCTGCTTCTTTTTTTTTTATTTTTAGAATGGAATGAAATAGTTTATTTAACACCCGTGTGCCATGTTGCGCATGCTCACAAAAAGGCGTTCGTACTCGTCGAAATATATCGACGTTTCGTAAAAAAAAACCCGACTGTGTAAACGTGAACTGAAAAGATAATGTGAAAAATTATCCGATCAAATATGATAGATATTTGCAGTCCGAGGCATACATGTAGCGACGTCGCAGAAATTAGGAATCTGATGCCTTCATTGTTCACATTTACGTAGTTTTTTGTTTATCATTTTATGAGTTATTGCTTTCTATTTCTGTTTATTATAATTTTTCATATTAATAGTATCTATTATACGATTATATAAGAATTTTATCGCAGCTTTATTATAAGTTTCGTCAATTTAAATGACAATTGTTTATACACAATTTAAAATCTTTATAGATCTTAAATGGCCATTTGAAACTTAAAATAATTAACAAAACTTAAAATGATTTTCAAAAACTAACTCAATGACAGCTTGTTTGTCACAGTTTGTTAAATTTAATTCTTTAATTTTTCGACTTGCCATCTGATTCTAATTATATAGAATTTTGATCACTGTCATGTCCTTAGTGACAAGATTAAAACAAATCAATTGACGCAAGAAAACAGGTTCATGCATTTGGTCTCTAGATTGCCACAAAGGAACAAACATACACACATACGTACGCACGTACTTTCGTACGCACATACTTACATACATACATATATTCGCTGATAAACACGTTAACCTCCTTTGCGTTCTGCAGTCGGATAATGAGTGTTATTGAGAAGAAGCGCAAAAAACAAACCAATAACTCTCTCTTCAATTACGTATTTATTATGAAAACCATTAAACTTATACGTATATGTCTATTTTCGTAGCAATTTAATACAGAGAAACACCCGTGGGTGTGACCTTCAATTTGCTTCGTCGTTCGGAAGTTTACCCCCGTGAACTCAAACTGTTGAATATGAAGCAACTTATTGGAATATGAAATGCGATAGCGGTTTACTGATTACAATTTATTAAAATATTACTCAAACGATGCGATTTGGTCTGAAATTTGGGAGATATAATATGGAACGCAAACAATTAAAAACATTAGCTAGTTATATGAGGAGACACGCACTCTGCGATTGAACTTAGTAATTTAATTTGTGTACATCAAAAGTCTCCTTTTTAAAATTGTGCCTAAAATATATATACGTATGATAAAATCGTAAACGAGCGGTGTCTGTAAATTAAATATTATCTTAGAATAACAATTTATACACGTTGCACTAATTTTACCAATGCCATAATAATAGTTTACAGAATTTTGGTCTGTTTGTGTATGCGTTTGTGCACGCTAATTTCAGAAACGGCTTCACCGATTTGAATGCGGTTTTCACTGATGTATTGTAGCGAGCTTTCCATAACATTTAATGTTTATTTCATCATTATCGTTTGACGAACAAAAAAGTTACGATAATCATATCTGTAAATGTATTGTATGGAAAAAAATTAGAACAACATATAAAAATTATATTTTTTACCAGAAATTACCATTTATGTTTTTATTGTTATATCACCGATAAGTATTCATAATTTTGCTTTTAATAACATACTAATGTTCAGAATTAACTGAGAAAAATGAAAAGAATTACATTGCCGCCGTCTGGAAATGTAATTTTGTACAACATACAATATATAGCGAACAAATAAAGAGCGTAAAAGACAACATTAATTGATTAAATCGAAAAGTTTACATCGATACATATTATAAAATTCTGTAAAAACAATACATATTACAAAATTCATATTATAATTTTCTGTCTGTCTATCCGTTTATGTACTTTTCACGCAAGAACCACTTATCCGATTTACGTGTTTTTTTTTCTTAATTCATAACTATAGTATTTGGCTTACTCATAGAATATACTTTGATTCATAAAGTAGCTTACGAAATAGGCAATGACGATAATAATGAAACGAGTTAAAAAAAGGAGGCTTTTGGGGCGCTTAAATAGCTTGTGCTGAGTAGACCATAAGAAATGCATTAAATTAATGCACCATATTGTTCTAGATTTTAAAAAGATCTACGAAAAAGTCCGGCATAGCATGTGTCTATCTTCTAAGGATGATCAACAATAAGATTTTTTTTTTTGAAATTACATCTAGCTGTCAAAGGCGGTAAACGGCTTGCACACATTGCAAAAAAACAACAAATGTTGTATACAAAGAGGCCTTAATATAAACAAAATATGTTTTTTCAAATTAGAAAATAAAAAAAATACACGGCATACCTAAAATACATATCTAAAAGTATGTTTAAATAAAAAAATATTCGTCAAATTATTATTTATATCATAATCAACATTTCCCAAGAAAAATACTATTTATATTTTTACAAATAATTTACAAATAATCCAAAATAATTCTGTAACCCACGTGAGCAGAGCCAAGAGCAAAGCTAAATTTTATAATAATGAGCAAACCGACATAACTGAAGTCAACCTCAACGCCGTCTTTGAACTATCGATTAGCAACAGTAGAGCTTTTATGGGATTTTTATAAATACTAGCAAACAGTGTAAAAGAAAACCTTTACGCAGAAATGAAATGAAAGTTTGATAAATCAGTTGTAACCATCTGTTTTAATATCAATAATTACTCAATATGTTACTTTTATATATACGGCTATTTTACAAATACAGCTTTTATTGTTTTACAGCTTTAGAATCAAGAGCAAAAAAAGATTACAAATGTTTGAAGTTCCAAAAAAAAAATATTTTAAAGTGGTCTGTGTTATTTGTTTGCCAATATTTTCGTCATTTTCATTACAAATTACTTTTTTCCGCAGCGTTCATATGGCCCGGTCAGGGTGAGGGCGTCCAAGAAAAAAATTATATTGCAACTACGCAAGAGCATAGAAAATCAGAATCGAACTGCGTAATTCTCTATTTACTTAACTTGACGAAATTGAAACAGTGCATTGGTCCTGTTTGATTTATGCTAATAAGTTTTGGCGAGAAGAAACTGCATAAATGTCTTTTTTGTACTTAACGAGAAAATCTATGTTTCATTCGAGAGGGGGTAATGGGCTTCAATAGCCACGCTGGGCAATGCGAAAGAAGACGGGTTCAAAGGTCAGGATTTAGGACCGCTCTCTATTCGATTCTTTTTGTTTTCCTCCACGAGCGCATAAACTTTGATCCTTTTATTGCAATAGCAAAATTTGTATAAAATGTAACTTTGGTTTTAGTTTCAATAATAAAAACAAAAAAAATATAAAATAGTGTATATTCATGTGTTATTTCCATTTTTGAATGGCTTAATGGTAAACTTATACGATAGGTATTAATGACCTTTTATTTAAAATGAAAACTCAAAAAAAAAAAATGAGATTTATTTTGTATTATCCATGATATAAATTAGTTGTCAGCTCGCACTGGGCTAGCGTAGAGGACTTCAGTGGAAGCTTTCCCCAATATTAAATAAAAGATTGTGAGAGAGTAATGCTCCTGTAGTGACACAACTTAGACAATTGATCTAAGTTCATTTTTTAAGTATTTTTTTGGAATATAAAACTCAAACAATTAGAAAACAAATAAACAATAAAATTTTGTTGAAGTTGTGACTAAAAATGTGATTTTTCAACGACCAAGGCAAAAAGCTTTTATTTTTCTATATTATATATCTTTTTATTAACAAACCATATCTCCTAGGTACTTCAAGTTGCCTTAATCGTTCAAAAAGAACAAGATTCATCTATAAATTACACTCCTCACTTTTCGCGGTGTAAATTCATGTATTTTTTTGTGAGAAAATCAAGGATAAATAAATTCATGGATTTTTGTGATTCATATCCAAATTAAAACCATAAAAAAGCGAAACAAATGAACTCGGCACGCTGTTTAGTCATTGTATTATACTAGCTTTTGCCCGCGACTCCGAATCAGAATGAATTTCTCCATCATAAATATCGACCGATCACG
The DNA here is from genome assembly GCA_005406025.1 of Eumeta japonica. Lineage (NCBI taxonomy): Eukaryota > Metazoa > Arthropoda > Insecta > Lepidoptera > Psychidae > Eumeta > Eumeta japonica. Next base: position 59,104 of record BGZK01000069.1, on the reverse strand, counting down.
CTTTCAGTCAAGATCCAGATCGCTGTCCCGTTTTCGATTTCGATCTCTGTCCAGCTCCTGATGCCGATGTGTTTCACTCTAGATTCCTATCGCATTCCTGTTTTTCATTCTAACGCCCGTCTTGATCCAAGTAGATTTCGATTGTAGTTCCACTCTCATGCCCCGCTCTCAGTTCTGACCTCGGAACTCCCACGATCGGTTTTGACCTTTATCTCGTTTCCGGTTTCGATTCCGGGATAAAATTTCCGTTCCCGAGTTCAACAATTCTGTTCCCCATCCCGCATGCAATTTAGAATCTACCGGTCACAGTTCCCATTTGGACGAAGCCAAAGCGAATGATAGCTAAAATGAAAATTATACCACATGACTTTCGGATAATATAGCTTTTAGAATTGTTAACTCTAAAACTCATTTCACTCATTGAAAGCTACACTATTTCCTAGTAATCTAACCCAAATTTCATATAGATACTACTAGCATTTATTACGGCTTCGTTCAAATCAGAAGCATGCCTGGTGGCAGAATCGAAATCGTACACAGGACGACAAACAGGATTGAAATTCGAGACCGGGATCGATATCGAGAATGAGACTAATGTTAAAATCGAGTATGGGATCGGAATTCGAATCAAGAGCATAGCCGGAATCGAAATGAGAAACAATGCTGAGATCAAAATTTAAAGCGGCATTGAGATCGACAATGTAATTGGAATCTGTTTAGATCAAGACCGGAGTCGGAGTCACAAATTAACGCTCATACGAGACCGGGATCAGAATCGAGAACAGGATAGCGTTGCATGAGATCTTGATTTCGTGATGGGGCAATATACGAAGGGATTTATTTTAGGTCTTGCGGGCCGGGACGTGGGAAAAAGCTAGTATGATAAACTCCTTGTGTGATGCGAACGATCGCCTAAAGGGCGTGTTTGACGATTGGCGTTTTATTGGGACGCATATATTTTTAAGTTTTACGTAAAGGATCAATTTTTGCTTTCACTATGTAACCGTTGTTGTTTTATTTCATCCCAACCCTAGGCGGTGTTCGAGCGCCTGGTAGACATAATATGCGACAAGATGTCGGAGAGCCTGGACTCGGAGCCGGCGATGATGTCCAGCGGCGCGCGCGGCCAGCGCCTCACCGAGCAGCCACAGGGTAGCAGCAACCCCAACTGCAACTGCTAATACCCTTGCTCACGACAAGCTAATCGATATTTACTATCATGCTTTTAGTTTGTGTCACTCTGAAGCAACCCTTGTTCGTGGAATATTTATCAATACATTTGTGTGGTTACACAAAAAGGAGTCTTCTTTTTCTGTAAGTTCTCTAAACATGGTTTCTCCCAACTTGCATTTAATTTTCTTTTCGCTCTTTTTGATTAATCTTCAAGATTAGTATTTTTTTTAAGAATAACTATTAAAATGTACACAATTTTACATGTTTCAATTTGATCAAGTAAATGCAAAAAATATAATATATCCAGTCACTACTTGCATCGTAAACTAAGTTGTTATTTTGTTAGGATTTTTAATTGTGATTACAATAAAAAACGATTCAGTATTATTATTATTTGAATGTACGAGTATTGTTTACATGCGTATAGTAACATTGCACAATTTTAGACAATTTTTTAATTAATTAATCGTAATCTAAATTTTATTTTACGTTATGCGCTTTACAATCGTCTGTTTATAATTTGCGCATTCATCGTAATTAATTCAATACTTTAGATAAGTATATGTTTATCGATATACTAGATGTTAGACGTGAATTTCGAGCTGGAGTAGGGATCTGATAATTTTAATGGTTATAAAATCTTCGATGTAAAATTACCAAGTAACTAGGTTCTGCTTAAGTCTTTATTACGTTGCATTAATTATTTAATGAAATTGTCTTCAAGTTAATGGTAAGTACCGGTTAACAACGACATGTATGTATAATTTTTAAACGATATGACGTATTAACACATATTTTATACTGATATGACAATGAACACGATCGCCACTGTGCGTATTTAAATCGGAAGCTTTTTAACTATAATGTCTAGTTGTTTTTGTCGCTTAGGGAATGTTACTTGGTTTTAGAATAGTTGCATATTGTAATCGTTAACCATATTTGTTATGTCGTGTTCCTATATGTACGATGTTTATTAAAAGCACACGTTTCAAAACGAGCGAATGACATGTATCATCAGCGATAATAAAAAAAATCCAAAGCAACAAAATAAAATTGTACCTAACATTATTAAAAAAAAAGTACGCGTAGCTTAAACATATATATATCGATTGGACATGCTTACATTAAATGTTATTGTAAATACGTTAAATGAATGTAAGATAAACCACTGTATAGTATTATATACCTACCTATTAAATCTGTTTGTATTCTTGTTACTATATTAGTGGTATGTAATTATAAGTGTTTATTTAATCAAAACGGAGGGTTACAGGAAAGGAGCTTCGTGAAGATTGGCTTTATAAAAAAGTTCGTAATTACTAACTGCGGTTGGAAAACATGTCTTACCTTTCCGGTCGCAAAAGAGAATAAATACAAAGTAGAGCTTTTATTGGCTAATTATGTTTAGGCATAATAATATCGTAAAGCGTGCATTAATTATACTATATTTTTCCATTATTCGAAAGTGCGAAAATCCCTCGTATATGTATCTTACAAAATATAATAATTTGTATAAAATATTTTTTAACTTTTAATTTCTATAATTACATCATACGGATTGCTCCATTATTTCCCCTATTTCAGCCGGCATCTTTATATGTACTTTATTAAGATATGTAGTCGTACTATTTCGATTTTCCGTACTTTCCTGTCTCCTTCCAAACTTTAGACTAGGAGTATATGCGATTCACTTCAGTTGTTGCGGTTCGACGTGACGCTGCGTCGGGCCGTCGCATAGTCACTATCTGTAGATGACTAAATAGACAATACAATTTATATCAAATTCCGTTAACACATAAGCACATTATTTTTTTAGTCTCTATTATACTGTAGGTAGTTAGTATCGCGTCGCGTTCGAGCGAATCTATCGACAAACTGTCATGTTACAAATGCTTTGTTCGGCTTGTCTCCATCGGACTACTGTCATCACGGTTTTTGTATTAAAAAACCTATCAAGAACTGTAATCACAGTGTTGAAACAAAACACATGTCGTGTGAGCAAACCTAGCGCAAACAGTGACATTATCTGCAAATGATTTTTGACGTAGAATTGAGACGGTTTTCGGAAGCATAGTTCCATTAAATTGATTTATATTTATATATATCGGTTCAAAACATTTCCTCTAGATCGTATTCTATATTATATGCGCATATTTTTCATATTTCAACAATTGTAATGCTGTATTACAACAAAATGGTATATTTTAGTATTATCCTTATGGTTACATTTCTAAGCTTTCCTTTTATTTATATCGACTTCAACACTAATGGGACCGTATGTTCATGTACGTCAATTGTCAATCAATTACTGGATATAATATTGTGATCGGAGCAGGACGGTCAGGCGTATCTCTGAGGCCGTATGCGGCATGTGCGAGTCGCTATCGCGGGGGCCGGCGGCGGGGCGTGAAGGCATATCGTAGTGGCGGGCTTGTAGACTGCGTGCTAGCCGCGCGTGAGTGTGGCCGCACTCGGAGGCGATTAACGTCCGATAAGTATTTGAAATGTGTAAAATGAAAACGAAAAATCTACAGGAGAGACTTTTTTAATTAATCACAATACAAAATGCATCTGGAATTATGAAGTAGCTTTCTGTGGAAACTAATATAGATTGAAGGTTAAATATCAAAAAAAAAATTAATTGATAAATTTTGTGTTAAAGGTCTTTTTTTCAATTGAAATTATAAAAAAAAATGTTTATTCTCTACTTATATAAATTTTATCGTCCATTCTGCTCTTTAATGTACCTTAATCGCTTTTGAGTGCTTCAGGTAGAAATGTAAAATTATTAGTGATTTTTCGATGCGAATTTCAGTGCAAAATTCGATTTCACACTTACAACTGCGAATGTTGCCCGACTAAAATATATAACAGTTTTGGCAAAAAAAATTCATTAACTAAAAATGTCTCATTAAATATATTAGATTTACTAAAAAGATCAATGTTAATCTATTATTTCCGGTCACACTTGGCTGAAAAAAAAATACACCTGTGAAAGCCATCTAACTGTACAATTTATACGTAAGTTACTACTTGTTGTGTGTTAAAGAAGGAATTATTCAAATGTACACAAGTGTAAAAGATTCACGGAAATATATGATATATTAAATAAATTTCGATTTATTATTTACCCAGCGAACCATGAAATTAGATTGTTTATATTAAAAATTAATTTAAATACCGTATAATCGATAATGAAATCTACTAGATTCTACCACAGTCATATATATATATATACTTCCTATACCTGTTAAGTCCTACTTAATATTATAAATGCGAAAGCTTGTAAGAATGTATGGATGTATATTTGTTACTCTTTCACCCAAAAACTACTGAATGGATTTTGATGAAAATTTACAATAACATAGCTTACAATAATAATATAGCTACAGATATAGAGTGAATTATCCAAAATATAACGATAACTGTCAAGTAAGTAGGAAAAAATATGTCGTCTGCGAGCTATTCTGGTGTGCGTCGCAAAAACCGTTGGAATTACACGTATATAATGTACAATGGAAATGTTTATCTTAAGTAGTCCTACATAAAAGCCCGCGACAGCATATATCTATTTTTCATGTGTAAGCCATTATCGCCAAAATAGTTAACCATAAATACAATAAAAATTAATAATTTATTTCTAACGCACATTTGGTAGTAACAAATTGATCCTTATATCAAAATAAATACTTTATCGCATCTGGTGTTTAAAGTTGATAAACTTTGTATTTTACACTACATACATCATTTGGAGAAATATTTGAATAGTTATGACGATAAACAAGCCAGTGCGCGATATTACGGTGCGGTCCGGCGGCGGGGTCAAACCTTACAGTTAACAGGCATACATTTGAGCACGCCATGTTTTTCCCACGGCCAGCTTTACGTGGCTTACTCACATGTTTATACAGACCGAAATAAATCGTTTAACATAGTTCATAGGAGTATATTGCGGTAGCCACCTATAACTTTTGCATTACCATCAATCATCATATACTTCCTCACCTATCTATCCTTGCAAACTATAGCCTTTATAATACCTATAATACATATTAGTGAGATCATCATGAAAAAATACTTAGTTTCAATTTACATACATTACACACTTATAACTGGAGAATAGCTAGACCGATTATCATGATTTTTAATTTATTGGATTTGTTTCCGTCCCGAATAGCAGAATAATATAAAAACATTGAAAAATTGACGAAAAAATAAAATACTTTCTATCATCATTATCACAATTTTCTATTACCACGCGGATGAAACCGCGGGGCGCAGCTAATGTGCTTATAAAAAGAGTCACGTCTTCATCCTTCTTTTGATATAATGGGATCTTTTCATTAAAACAATAAAACGTTCTTAGGCACGCCATTATATGTATTATGTATTAATTATATATTAATAATGTAAAATTCAGTTGATGAACTCTTTTAGGATAGCGAAATAATTATTTTTGCGTTCACGGCTCCCGTAGGCCATTTGGTAATGGAAATTCAAATTCAAAAATATCAATTTGAAGCACTAATACACTATTGTTATGGCTATTTATATATTCTTATTTAACTATAAATATTATATGCCGGCTTGTATGATTTAACCCTTTGCTTTTCCTAAAGATCCTTAATAATAATATGTCTATGTATGGTCCAATTGAAAAGAACGCTATGACAGGTTTATTTTAAAGAAAAACTATGTCGTCTAATAGACGGATATTTAAGACTTGAAAATGGACCATTATAATACCACCTATTAAAATTATAATGAGGTTACACGTTACGGAGTCCTATTTTAAATTCTAAGTCAGAACAAAATGTCTGTCTCAAAATAAAAGTCGTCGATATGTAGACATTGATTCGAATTCGTGGCGGTCTTGAGAATTATAGAAGTTTGTCAACTAAAGATTAGGTTACGTTTTTCGATCAGTAATCGAAGAGATCAAATAAGTACTAAATTCTAATCTATCTGTGTAATTTTAGTCAATATTTCACAGACAGTTAAGAACCAGACTCCGTTCGACATGTTTTTGAATTTGTACTTCTTTTGGCGTATTAGGAAAAGATTTTCCTAATGTGCACAATATTCCATTACAAATAATTTCGTTTAGTAATGACGTACGACTGATATCTCTTTACCAATGCTGCACATTACTGTACTAGAACTCGCTTCGGGTGGCAGTGGCATTTCCTTAGTCTCCATATCTGCAAACAGTAGAAGCTAATGGCCACCGTGGGCTGAGTTACCAACGTAGTTCTTGTAAGTTTCTGCGTCACCATGCCCTCAATGACATTATCCGTCGGGCGCCTATTTCTGTCAAGGTCCCGTACGCACTTGAGCTTCCGTACCACTCGGATGGTAGGCGAGCTGGAGGATTAACGTTAATCTCCAGGCGTAGAGGGGACTATTTAATCTGGGACACCACCTAAGTTAGCACTTTTGCAGTGTCCTATTTAGACAACACCTAAATAGCGGCAGCTTCAGGGGCCGAATTTTTTGTCAGATGAAAATATTAACTATACTGCAGGATACCGACGTCGCTTTTGAAACAGCTGATTCTTGGAAAGGGAGTTGGGCCGGAGATTCAGATGCAAAGAGAGCGACCCTCTTTTCGGGTTTGCCTGTTCCAAAACCTAGCCGTGGCCATCCGACGCGACAATGCCGCTAGCATACTGAGGACATTTAGACCAGAACATTTAGACGAGATGGAATAAAATTCCAATATTTTTTATCTTACTATATTCAATTATTATTTAATTATTTAGTTACCTATTTTAATCACTTATATTTTCTAGCTAACTTATTTAATTTGTAAGTCTAACATGTATTATAAATTATTATATTTCTTATTGTAATAAAATTTATATGCTTTAAATGTTATCAGTAGTAAGTTTAGTTAAATCCTAATTTAGCTCTTATATATAATATTAATTCAATGTCTTCTGTTCATCCATTATGTCAACATATTTCTGTTAAAGTATTCATACTAAAGCTAACAAAACACGTACATTAATTATTTATTACACAAAATGCCTAACGACGTTGCTAGTAAACATCAAATACTTAGAATTTGATTAAATAAATACTAATCTTGTTTTATAGCTTAATAAAATAAAAGTTGATGATACTTAATAACTGAATATGTATTCGTATATCTGACACGGAGACATGATATTGCAAAAAAAAAACCTGTAAGCCATCAAACCGACATCTCTGGCTACAACAAGTTTATAACCGCCTAATATTTTTTCAATGAACATTTTACCTCGTGCACGTCAGTCACAGTCGCTAAACGTGAATGTGCGAAACGGGTTTTCCTTCTCTTGTCTCGGCATCTGCGGAGAATTTTGTTTTACTTTTTACTGGAACCCGACACCACGGGCCGTCGACCGTCGATGATAATAAATAACGTGTATCCTTTAAAATATTGCACCATTACGAGACTTTGAAATAACATTTTGATATTGTTTGGTGTTTTAAATCATTTGAATATGCCATTAATTAACCTCTACAGATGCATACAAAAAGTGTCCATCGGTATGGACCCGATTGGAGATAAATTCTTAAATGACACGTGCATAAAATTAAGTAATCTTTGGAAATTCGTACAGAAATATATTAATCAATTTGAAATAACAAATATATACTTATAACCAACGTGTCTCTAAATTAGATATATACACTAAAATTAGATATAGGAAAGGAGAGTTGAAGAATAAAAAATACCATTAAAAACAGTTTCTTCGTCTCTTCGTTTAGACGAAGTAATCTCCAAAACTGATATACAAATTTCATCAGAACGAACATTAATATTTATACTTCATTACGGCGAAATCGTGTAAGGAGAAAGGAAGGAAAAGGAAGTCTAAAAGTCCATGCGTGTAAAATCGAGCGCTCAGCTAGTTAATAGCAAACGAACACACCGCTTTCGTCACGAACTTTGGTCATTAAAATTCTAACTAATTTTAGTTAGAATTTCGGCATTCAATGCAACCTTAGCATTTGCTAAGGTTGCATTGAATGCCGATAACATTTGGGATTTATTTAAATAAAACGAAATGTACCTAATCGCAGAGTTCTATTGATTTACAAGCGATGCAATAATTTAGTCTGTTCGTATCACATACAAATTATTTTTAGAGTTACTTGAAACTGTAATGGTAAATAAAATTTAATTATTTTTTTATACGTCCCCAAAAATTTTTGAACACTTAAAGATGCCTACTCAAAGATTTCAAATCGGAAACCTAGTTAATTATTAAACTAATTGCTAGTGTTTAAAAATGTATGTTCATACGTACTTACGTTTAATTTTCATAGTCAGCCATATTGGATAAAGTATCATCCGATTATCACAAATATCTACAACCAAAATAATGGTTTTCAAATTCACATTTATTTGTTTGCATTAAACTTGTTGCTCTAAAACAATGAAATCAACACTCTAAGATTAAAAAAGTTGTGTATTTTGACTTAGTATCAAGTATATAATAATTCCATTCAAAGGAAGTTATCTATAAAATTTGTATAAATTTAAGTTATCCTAATTAGATACATTTCGTGACTTGAATGGCGTCAAAATTATCCTATGCTAATGAAAATGTGACACATAATTTAAGCAAAGGTAAAACCAATTTAGCGCTTTGCTTCTCTCGCCTGTATTTTGTTTGTTTTATACAATGTAGAATCTATTTTCAACATAACAAATTGTTCGGGATTAAAATCGAAACTAAGACTGGGATAGAGCTTCACTTTAAAAGCTAACGTAAACTGAGTCACTTAAACAAGCAGTTAACTAACATCCTTCAAATCTATGAGTGTAATATTTAATACCATGGTTATGTATTTCTTATAATTACACTTTTTCAAAACAATCCATAAAAGCCTTTTATTTATAACTACCTGTTGGATATTCATCGAACTAATGAATAGCAAGCGTGCATTAATGCAGTGTATAGTCGTTAGGGGAAGACTTACGGCTGACAGCTGGTTGATTGAGAGGCAAATACACTTGACACGAATGCCTGTATGTTTGTGTTCAAAAGTTATGTTATTAAGCTACATTTCAATCAAGTTTATTTATATTTTGAAATTGTCCAAAACGACTTATATAATATTAAAAATTCTTATTAATATTAAGGGCGAAAAATAAAAGCATCAGTATTTGAGTACTATCATTTATATAACGCTATATCTAATATATATATATATACATATAAAACATATCGGCACAAAAGAAATAAACACGCCACAAGCATTTCATTGTGTGGATATACTACAAATATAGAGAAAGTTTACTTATTTGTGACATATGTTTTTATTACAAAATGATATTTACTTTGACAAAATGACACGTTTGTATATTTATAAACATTTTTTTTCCATTAAATCATTTGTATCGTAGAAAATGCACAGAAAAAACGCACAACGTGACTCCATACTACACAAAGTCTGATTAATTACAGAAATCCAAATTTGTGCCTAAAAATTGTTTAAATTTCTCTTGAAACTCGTCCCAAGTACACCAGCTATCGGAGCACAATTTGAGCCTTTGCTCGTTAAGGTAAAAGACGACTTTGTAGTCTTGTGCACTGTCCAGGTTGCATCTGAAAATTAGTAGCATTAAATTTGCGATTGTTTTTAACAACAAAGTGTTTTTGATTTATATTCATTTAACGTATACACACATTTAATAACATACATTATTCTTAGATAAATTACATCAATAGCGTAATAAATTAACATAGAAACCTTAGTTGATAAATATTTTATACATATGTATTAAGTATTTACGTTCTTAAGATAGTAACTTGAATATAATGTTTTAGCATTAAGCGAATTGTTTACAATATTATTAGTTTTATTTGCCTTCTCGAAGTCGGTATTTACAATAAAGGTCGTATTAAGAAATAGTGTCAAGTCCTTAAATTTGTTTGTGATAGTATAATATGTTTCTATTTTTATTCCTGATAAACGATTTCTTCTTATCACGGGTCAAGTTAAAATATGCAATGTAATACTATCGAAAATCCATTTTATGGAAATATGGTACTTAATTGAGCGTGAACAATATGAAAATGGACGTTTTTTTATATCATCATAAATAATATAATTAAAAGTAAAACTTTGGCAGTATAAGTCTTATACTAATATTTTTCACATAAAAAAATCTTTTTACGCAATACGTTTTTAATATGACTTTAATATTTCATAAGATCTTGGAATAGAAAATAAATCAGAATCCAACAACCGGCACACAACTGAAGCGGCACAGAGTGGCTATTCTAAAACGATGTAGTTCAACGTCTCAACGATTAGTAAAACCGACCACGCATTTATCTGGACGTGTCGTAAGGATGTCGAACATGTTTGAATTATGTCGTTGTGTGTCACGCTTCCTTTTTCTCTGACTTTCCCTCTCCTAAAATTAAGTTAAAGTTGGTAACGAGAAAATCCGCAGTAAAAAAGGAATAAGCAACTGGCAGGGCAGGAAACTGCGCTCGTAGAACCGATGACGGTTGGAGGAGAAAGGCCCTCGCGTGGCCATCACGACGCGGTCGTCGCGGCGTGGAGACGCCGCCCGCTGACTGGACCGAGGATCTGACGGAAGACGCGGGCCTTCGTTTGATCCAAGGGGCTCCATCGGGGGTTAAGGATATCTTGGCGAGGGGCTTCCAAAGGTTGAGATGAATGTGTCGTCTCCACTTAAATTCCTTCTTAAGAATGTTTTCGAGCTTACAGCGATGGAATCAGATTTCATGAGCATGTAAGGTATTATAATCTCAATTATATAAGTATCATTTATTATTATGCACTTTAATTTTAATTAAAATTTCAATTAATTTAATATTGTAAAGTATTTTAATATATTAATAGTTAAATATAAACAATGATTATTGTGCCTGTAAAAATACGCGTCCATTTTATGTTATGAGTACTATTGAATATTTTACCTTAACATTGAAATACATTTAAGAATTACGTATTGTATTCTTAAAAATTAAAGTTAAAATTAAAAAACAAACTCTGCTTTGTTAAAATATAATCTTCCCAAAAATATTGCTTCCACTGCGTAAAAGTGCCTACTTAGTTAAAGTTTTACTTACATTTTCGTCAATGTATTTAATTTGAAACGAGATAAGTATGATTATCCTTATACAGGCCAAGTTATTTCACAATTCGTTTTATAATTATTTTATGAACGAATGAAATAAATTATAGCAAGTAACTGCATGAAATATTGGAATGTATTGATTCATAATTAATGCAATCACCAATCAGTATTCATGTACAATGATCACAGAGCTTCTCTATTTGTAAGCATTTTAAGATTTAATCGTTTTATATAATAACATCAACGGAGAATATATGTTGTTTGTGGTTATTTTATTCTCAATTTAAATATCTAGTCATCTACAAGACTCGCAAACCGTTTCAAACTCAGAATTATTTGGCATTTAACATGAGAAAAGTTTTGAAAATTAACGTTATCAATTTTTAAACAGCTTCATACTGTTACGTACAAGATCGGTTTTTACTTTACGTATGTCACTAGAAAGTATTACGACAATATTGTAATATTGTATATTACAGTGTTGTTCTATTGTAATACAACCTACCCGTTGTTTGTATACATAAACCCTAGACATAGATATTTTTCTTTCTTTAAAATCCGGACAAATGCGAACATGACAAAGTTAACTATGTATTTAGATATTTCATATATCATGGGTCTTGATGATTTTTGCCTGTTATCGATACCAATACTGGCAAGATATTGGTCCAAGGGATTACAAAGTTTTTTTTTATGTAATAAAATTTTCGAGTTTTTTGTTTAACATATTCGAATATTCGAATGTTTGAAACATATTCGAATAAACATATTCGAATGTTTGAAAATTATTGGTTTTCATAGCGGGGAGTTAAAAAATGTCTTCTCATGTATTGATTTAAATTATGGTTCATATCCCAATTGCAAGAGTAAGTTTGTAATCGTAACAAAAATTTGTTTTCATATAACTTAACTACAAATTAAGGATTTTGAGATATTTATATTTTAGGACCATTATTTTTGTTGAACTTCATAATTCTACATCACTTAAAAGTGCGAATACCCTATAGGCTTGATTTACTTGCGAGTTTCAAAATATAAGGCATAAATGGCCGTATTTAAATAATGTATTTTGATTATCTTACGATCTTGATTTTTTACAGCTCCAAGGAACCCCAGATTTAAGTACTTAGTGGTAATTTCTACTTAATTCCTCCAAGTGTTCATAATAAAAAGGGTAATGATAGACAAACGGGTAAACGGACAGACGGACAACGAAGTATTCTTACAAGGGTTCCTTTTACTATAATATCGAGAGATTTTCGTCGGAACTGTTTTACTGTTTAGCGCTGTGGCAAATATTAGAAGTGGATTAATAATATAATAACTAAATCATGTTAGAACTCAGCGTATAGACTAAGCTTAGAATAATGATTGAAAGAAAGATCGTTTGATACAAAAATAAAAGTTAAGGAATTCATTTTATATGCGCCCAGGCGAAGTCAATTACAGCTAATTATATCAATGAAATAATTTATATAAATAAAAATGAATCGCCTCGTACTCGCATCGCTTCTGAACGACTGCACTAAATGGGATAATTATTTTTTTGTTGTGTTAGTTATTATCAGAACAAGGTTTGTATATAAGAAAATAACATTTTGTATCTGTCTGTCTGTCTGTCTGTTTATCCGAGGTATCGTTGGAACGGCTGAACAGATCACGATGGGACTTTCACAGGAAGGTAGAGGAGTTTACTGGGGGTACTTTTTATCGCGATATTTTTTAGGGTTCCTGCGTCATAACAAACCCTTGAAAATGGTACGTTTTATTGACATTTAAACAAAAGCGGAACCGGAATCGAGATCGGAAGCAAAACCGAAATCGGATTTAGATCGAGAGGAAAGTAAAGACGGGGAAGGGAATCGGAGTTATGACGGATGTATGGATGACAGTGTCATCAGTCAATACAAAAGATGTAGAAAAACATTTTATATTCACAGGAGCCAAAGGAGCCGTGGGCAACAGCTACCTACATAAATAAATCAATGTAAATATGTTTGTCTTCTGTACGTACCTACTCTATTGATTTGATTACGGTGAAATTTTGGTGACATGTTGTACGGATATCGTGGAATATTTTTAATAAAAAAAACTAGCATTTGTTCCTGGTTTCATCCGCGTATTTGAACTATTAAGCCGAACTAATGAACCAGTTCTAAAAATTCTTTCATACATAGGTATTAGCACTATTCTGAGTAAGTGAGGCTGCTAACAATACCCCCGATTTTGTCCATAAATTTATTTTTCAAAGACGATTTTATTAATTATTTAACTCATAGAAAGAGGTATTCGATCCCCGAGTAAAATAGTTTACATTCTATTTTGATATTATTATTTACCCCTAGCTTCCTCGAAATCGAAACTGGGACTGGTAGCGGAATTCAAATTGAAAGCTGAAAAGGGAGCAAAATCAAGAAAAGGACGAGAATCAGAATCGGAAGCGGGACCGGGACTAGGGTGAAAGTGAATGTAAAAAAGGGATCAAAATTTAAAGTGTGACTGGGATGTTTCTGTTTCGTGTATTATACGTACTAAGGTTTGTCGCCGACTTCAACCATTATATTATGTCAACCATTCAACCATTGTATTATTGAACCGAACTATTACAACGATTCTAAAAATTCATTTATTCATAGGAAGCTACACTATCCTCAAGTAATATTGTCCATATTTTATTTTAATACTAAGCTGCAGCTTAATTCAAATCGGAACTGTGTTTGGTAGCGGAATCGGAATTGAAAGAGGCATAGACAGGAGAATCGATACCAGGAACAGGATCAAAGTCGAAAGCGGGACCGGATCCGAAATTGAGAACAGAACTAGGGTCTAAAACGAGTGTGGGGAATCGAAAACGAGACCGGATTTAAATTGACATCGATCTATACAAAAGTAGAAAAAATTCATTCTACGTCCATGGTGGCGCAGCTTCGGGTATTACCTATACGGGCAGGTCACCTAAAAGAAAGTGCACAACTACGTCTTCGGGCCGGCTAGTTATTAATAAATTTGATTAAAGGAGAATTTGAAATTGATATATTAATAAACTGTGTGAACAGACAATATATTTTACTGCACGCATAAACAAGTTTCACTTCAAAAATATCAAGTTGGTCAAGGATCTCACCTATGCATGACAGCCAAGATGTTCGCGCCTAAAGGTAATATCGTGCTCGACCGCCACTTCCTGTCGACGACACGGCGCTCGCCCGACAGCGGCGCGCTGTCCTTGTACAGGCCCAGCGCTGCTACCGCCGCGCCGACCAGCGGGCCGTCGGAGAAGTGAGCCACGAAGCGCTCGCCGCCACCGCCCTTTACGTTGTCGAAGAGGTTGTACAGATCTCCTAACAAGTGTTTGCCCATTTCCACGTTCCTTTCGTCGCCGTAGCCGTTTCTGTAATACGTGATCAAGTCCCCGACGTACTCCAGCACTCTTAGGTCTTCGGTGTTGAAAATCGCGCACCAAGGCGACGGCTCGTTCTGAGTATTGGACCAGAAGCGACGACACAAGTCGTACAGCGCTGTGACGTTATCTCCGCTCAGGGGATAATCTATGCCCGTGCGGCTCAATATACTGTCACTCACCTGGAATACATGATTATATTATGAACAGATATATAAAACCTTTTTCTTAGCCGGACGTTAGGTAACACAAAAAAACTTACAGTCAAAAATTCTGGCGATTTTTGGAATCTATCGACTTCATCTGGGTTAGTTGGGTTATATAGTACATCCTTTAAATAATTCCCACAGGACGAGTAAGGCTAAAACAGAATTGTTTTTTGAGTTAATTCAAGAAATCAGATTGTAATAATAAATTAATTAACTATGTACTCATATAATCTTCTTTTTTTGGATCCTATGAGTATGAAACGAAAGGAAATAAGGAAAAAGAATTGTTTTGAGTTCACAATCGTCGTGGTAAAAATGAATCGGAACAAGGAAATTGAAAGGTTTGTTCATTAAAAATGTCTACGATGAATTCTAATTAAATAATAAATCTTGTCAGTAACATTCATTTTCATCTCCCCGGTTTAAGTGAAAAGAACAATAAACGATAATAATCTATATTTTTCGTTTATTTTCTTTTCAAAAGTGAAAATACTCCTCAAGAGAAGTTGTTTACCACAAATAAAATATTTTTAATTAATCTTTTTACTTTTTATGGAGTACTGTTAAGATAGTGATGAATAAAATATAAATATATATAAAAAAAACATATGAATAAATGCATATGGTTACTGTGAATTGAAAATTTGACGCATACCATATTTTACTTATAATAGAATTTTCATCGTGTAAGATAACTTTCAGTTGGCAATATTTATGTCAAGACTGTACCGAAACACTGAGCGGTTCGATGTTAAGCTTCGAAGGGCTTCCGTCCAAACCTTCGACCAGAGCTTCAGCGCTTTTGGAATTCCATTCCCCATCCGTTGGATAAAGCGCGTACGACCCTCTAGTCAGCGAGGTGAATATTTCGGGAAAAATTTCTTTCAACCTCTTCGCCAGGTTCACAGTCTCCTTGTATCCTTCGGGTCTCAGCTGATGCGCCGCCGTCACGACGGACCTGTCCCACTTCCACTGCCGAAGGTTCTGGACGTCTTGGGCGCAGAGACCGCTGCTTCCGTTGTGGTACGCCGATATTATGACGTCCTTCAACGAGTACGCGTCTCTCATTCGCAGCGCGTGCCCCATATCGGGATTCTTTTCTCCGTGTCTAAACAGCGACCAAACGCTTACCGGCTCACAGCCTATTGAAAAAAAAAGTCAATCTAATCACCACACGAATTCATTATTAACTCCAATAATAAACTTCATTTCTTCGGTTCCCTAGTAACTGAAATATGTCTCATAATACTAAAGTAATCTACATATATATATAAAAGGATGTTTGTATATATGAAATCAATAAACTCAGAAACTAGTTGACGAATCATTATAAATATTGGTATGTACATGTATTTTTTCATGGAGATGGTTTTTATGCTATCCCCATTGACGCAACTCGCCACCAGATGGCGCTGCGATGTACCGAGTTCTGTATCGCTCAACCGATACATGTACATACCAATATTCATAATGATCGGTCAAATCCTTTTACATATATATGTACAGATTTCGATATTAGCATTTACTCCCGGCTTTGTCTAAGTCGGAATTGTGGCTGGTAGCGAAATCGGGATTGAAAGCGCGGTAGGGCAGAAAATTGCGAACGGGATGAGAATAGAATCTGATCGGAACTAAATTGCCACCTGGACCGGGACCTAAACGTACAACGGAACTGGGGTCGAAAACGGATGTGGGGTCGGGAATACAATAAAATGTGTGACCGGCTGCGGAATCGAAAGCGATACGGGTATTCAGTTGGAAATCAATCGACACAAAAGATGAACGAATTCGTTATACGTCTATGCTGGTGCAGCTACATTACAGATGCATTAGTTATACGGGCAAGAACAAACAAAAAAGGGCAGAACGATGTCTGCCGGGCCAGCTACTTTCATTTAAAACTTGAAATGGCGAATCGTAGTCGCACGCTTTACATCCCATGTATTATGACTCCAAGTGAGCTATTTGTTCATATAAACTTATACATTAGTGTCTCGGAAACGGCTCTTACAATTTCGATGAAAATTTTTTCGGTGATAATTTTCTTTTTAAATTTATTTATATAGGTGTCTTTCCTAATAAAACATTTTTTGTATCATTAGGATTAAAAAACATTACGATAAACATATGATTTATAAGTAATTGTATTCTTTCTATTATATTAGATGTGATGCTTTGATAGCAGTAAACTGCATATGACGTTCGAAATAACAGACGGCACCATGTTACATTACTAACTTGAAAGCAGTAACTAGATGAATTGCGTATTTTATGTAGGTATAATATAATTATGTATACATCATATATGTAAGTATTTATTGTTGGAAATGAATATACGGAACTTTTCCGGTGAAAAGTTATCATGTTCCCATTGCAAACTCGAAAGACGACGTATAAAGCTCAGTTGCCTAGGGACTAACAAAAACACGTGTGGCACTCGTGGACTGCCGCGGTGAAGCTATTGCATAGTATTTTTTATCAACCTATGCAATTATAATTTTTTATTTATTTTATTTATGTAGTATTTTTTTGAGGAGGTGCCCTAACGCCGAAACTCTAAGCAGGTATGAGTCACCAGATTGCGGGGCGAAGAGGGGATTACGAATGCGCAGTAACGCGGATACAACCAATGCCACCTAGAGGCGAGTTGCTGAATTAGAGACAAGCGTGATCTTTCAAAAAAGTCATTAAAAGTTCTGCTATTCATCGATAGACGGCAAAAGTAAAAAGTATCACCGCTGTGCCGGTCAGAGTGGGTGGTGTTAGGTTATTTTCGTTACGGAATTTCTGGATTCTGTCTCCACGGTCAAGGCCCGCGATAGAAGCTATGCAATAGCTTAAAAACATTTTCAAAGATCACATTTGTTAATAAAAAAGATAAATAAACGTAAAGTCGAAATAAAAAATAGTAATTCGTTACAAGAAATATGAACGATTTTCTATCCATGTTAAAACAGAAGAAAATATATTAGGTTGTAAATAATAATATAATGCATATTAATGCATTTAAATGTATAAATTCACTAACTATCCGCCCGCGACTTCGCTCACGTGGTCATAGAGTACACTCTTTCACCTTTCAGTCATCGATCTCACTCTCACTCTCGATTGCGGTACCGATCACACTTCTAATCCCGATTCTCGTCGCGCTCTTGATTCTAATCCTGGTCTCACACTTGATTTTAATCCCAGCCTCGATTCAAATCCTGGTCCCGGTCTCGATTTCGATTCCGGTTCCGGCACTCGATTCTACTCCCCGTTCCGCTTTTAGTTTCAATTCCGCTATCGATAACAGTTTCAATTTGGACGAATCCGTAGCAAATGCTAGCTGAAAAGTAAATTATTGATTCTAGGGGATACTGTAACAACTCTATGAGCAAAAGAAGTTTTACAGTCGGTGTAGCAGATTATTTTTTCACATTTATAGTTTAATTGTTATTAGTAAGGGCGTTCTTAGAATAGGTTGAGTGGTTTGTTTTAATAATCTAAATACTTTAAAAAAATTGGAAACGAACGCTTCTTAATTAACCGCACAGAGTGCTGGTGGCACTGTAGTCATGTGCGATGAATTTGGACCAGGAGGTACTGGGTTCCATCCCAACCACTGGAGAATTGATCAATGAATTTTTAATTCAAGTCAAATTATACCTCACGCTCCATGTATTGAAGAACACCTTGAACCATCTGTCCCTGCCGTCGGCATCACGTCAATGAGGACGGCCGCTGGAGGCTGTCAACTCTCGCTAGGCCGACGTGCAGAAGTGGAGCGAAAAATTTGACACTATCCTTATTATTACTATTAACTCACGCAATTTTCCAGATGAGTAGGCAGAGACTACAGATTTTCACATGGTACTCTCTTTGAATGTCTCTCTTGCTTCACTGATATGCATTAATCTTTTCATGTAAGCTTGACGGTTTTGACTGCTTAGAATCGGACCCCGTATTGATATTCCACCAATTTGTTATGTAAATAATTTTCTGGGGCGACCTTGATGACCTTTTCATCACACATATTCGCTTTGTCGATTTTTTTTATCACTTGGATTTCATTCATCTTTTGCAGACGGCCAAATTGCCGGCGCATAACTTTTGCTAATCTAGTCGATACATTTTCTTTCAAACCACACCTCTATCTGACATAATTGTACTTAATTGTATCTATCTTTCGAAGACATTCCACACATATTACACATAAAATTTATTTTCACTGCTTTCACTGATTCTACTTTCTTTTTTCTGCCATACCCAAAAACTCCCGTATGCAGGGATCGGATACAAACAAGAACACATACAATCGGATTAATGGTATAGGCACACGAAGAAGACGAACGAAATTCACTTCATTATATCATAATTCTATAATATCATAATACACCGTAACAATCTCACCATTTCTAATATGTATTAACAACAAATTTCATAGACACACTTCGTTGAATAAAATTGTTTCCTATAACATTCAATCCCCCTTTTTATTCCTTTAATAAAAGTGATTTTCAATGAAATTCCTTCTTAGCGGATCTTTATATAAACTATCATGTGACCAAATCGTGCTTAAATAATCGGTGAATCGCTCTTCTCCTTTATTTATTTTTAAAATACATAAATCGTGTGAGAATATCTTACTTAAACAAAACGAAGTATCACATTATTTCTCGGTAGCGAGAACTTCATTTACCCGAATTTTAAAACTAGAATTATTTATTGCAGAATGGCACTATAAATAATGTTGGTTATAAATGAAAAAGACACCTATTATTATTTATTATGTCAGTTTAGATTATTACCATATTTATGATACTGCACATAATAAATATTTATGACATATATTAATTTTGGAGCTTGCTCATTGCCATAAATTTCCATAGATAAATAAGATTTTAATAAATCATGTTACCTTCAATTTTCAGCACGGTGTCTCTGATGTCGCCACGCACCGAATCGTATGGAGTTTCGGAAGATAAATACTTGTAAGGACAACCGGTATTCCAATAGCAATATTTTGACTTTGCTAACGCAATCATAAAGCTCACAAAAATAAAATTTGCTATCGCGCCCATTGTTAGCACAATGAATAAAATACAGCTACAATTAATATTTGAAGTATCACGTCAGAGCCACAAGCACTGCATTCCGCGCTCAGACTCGAAATGCTGGTTGTATCAATGGCTCTCGACGATTCGTATCGATTTGAATAATGAAAATCGTGAAATTTTCGCTTTTTTATTGCATTGATTTCGTAGTAGTGCTATTTTATAGACACGAATGCCACAAAAAGTTATAGTAGTTGTTTGTACAATTCATTGTTATATACGGTTAATGTACTACGAATATTTCTATAGCTTATTATTTAACAAATAGGTAACAAGGACCATTAAAAAAAATAACAATTTTTCCAATTTTTATTTGATAAATTATCCCCATTTAGTTGTCTACAATTTTATAATTATTAGAGATAACTACTATAAAAATATTTTCGTGAAACTGGTTTAAGTTTATTTTTTTAATAAAAGTAAATAAGATATAACAAACCTCGGACTTTAAAAAATTATAAGAAATAAAGGATAATTCTTCGTAAATTTCTTTTTATTTTTAAATCAGCTTTCCACTGGCACCATTGCCGGCCTGGGCTGTTTGTCTAGTTTATTGCGATTATTGCGTTGGTAAGGATTGCTTTTTTATCTTTTTTAATTACTAATATTTTCCGATATGCTTTATCGCAATAAAAGTAATACATATCAGTCTTCAGGACGCAAATTATCTCCCTAGTAAATTCAATTAATTGAGCCAGTGATTTAGCTCTGAAATTTAATATAAACTTCAGACACATTTCTCATTTATCTGAACTCTAATTTAGTAATACCTAGGGCATTGCGGCACCTTCGCCCGCTCCCGCATCTATTGTAACATGCCCTGGGCCACATTCTTGCTCCTGTTTTTTTCCAGTACCGTTTTGTTCTTAAGTAGACTGAACAATGAGAGTTCTTAATGATTCTTTCAGTAATAATCCCAAATGATGAACTAAATTAATAATTCAACGAGATTGGTCATTCTTTATTTCTAAATCGTTAATGTCTCTTTCTAATTTTTACTGTCCTCAAACGTGTAATCCTAAAAAAGATAGCTTTTTTTTGTTTTAATATATTGCCATACCAAATTTCATGGAAATCGTTCACGTTGAAAGGAATGCTTATTAATCTCACAAAACGCAACCTTAAAACCATAAACTGATGTAAGTAATCTTTCTCTCTGTGCTTATAAGAATAATTCATTAAAATTTCAGCGAAATTGGTTAAACCACAACGACTTTTAATAATACTCATAAAAAATTTAAAAATGTATTTCATAATCCTTCACTGTCACTTTAGTTATTTCCCTAACTAAACTTTATATAAATCGATTATATTATAAGTTTAGTGTTCTTAGTGATTCTAACGGAATCCTAAAAAATGTATCAATAATCCTTTCAATAGCTTTCAGCTATGTCAATGCTAAATTTTATTGCAATTGATTAAACTATAAGGGTTCTAAGTAATTTTTACGGAATATGTAAAAGAATGAAAATCGTAATGACTTTTATACTAAATAAACACATAAATATTTTATTTATGTGTTTATTTGTTTATTATAAGTATAAAATAAATTTTATTGTGATTAAAAAAAATAAAAGGTTTCAGATTTACACAGAACGAATTCTTACATTTTTTAATATGCATCGACGGCGATGTGTCACCACGCTCTCGACTAAGATCTTCTAGTCCATTCTGTAAATTTAAAATCGCCGAGTTGATGTCGTTATGACGTCAAAATTGCGCCAGAGTGAGTTTTACTCTCGCTTTACCTAATTTCGATATCCAAATGATATCGACTGAGTGGTTTTAAGTTTCCAGAATTGACGCGCCGCCCTCGTCCCGATATGAATCCCGATTCCGGCCGTGCTGTCGATCTCGATTCTCCTACCACTTTTGATTCAGATCCGATTAAATTATATAATTTGTAAGGAATGTTCAATTTTAGCCATTTCGTACATTATTTCTGACAAATAAACAGGCTGATAGACAAAAATTTAAATAAGGTTGTTTGGGGGCTTAATATATGTAAGTGACGCTATTAGATTAAAAAATATGAAGGCATTTTGAAACACAGACAGACCCGTAAAATGTATTGATATTAATAGATTAAACTAAGATATCAGTCCTCGAGAACTTTGTGCACTTGCCGACCTTTGTGTAGCGTATTGATCATGATATAATAAAATTGCAAGGGAATTTGTAAATTACGTGCAACAATATAGAACCTTTTAGAGTACATGATTTAATTCAAAATTAGTTTGAAAACAAGAATACGTATATATATATATATATATATATATATATATATATATATATATATATATATATATATATATATATATATATATATGCTAGAAGTAGAAAATTAAAAATGAAATTTAAATTTTTGTATAGAGATCCCAGTGTCTCAGCCGGTGATTTTATCCATGTGTTTCCTGGGTAGTGGTCTGATAAAAGCACTGGTGTTTCTAACCAGATAATGCCAGCGCCGGATTTATTGAAACCTCACACGACTAGTTTTATATCTCTTAGGATGGCGTAAGGGAATGTTTAGAATCATGAGGGTCATACATTGAATCTACCGATGTATATTGGTCTACATTATTTAGAAGAGTATGAACGTAGACTAAAAATTGATGCGTTACTCGTCAAACCTCTCCTGAACGACAAAGGCCAAGTTCAGTGATCCTTCTACTGTCGGCTTGCGAGTTACTACGTTAATCAAAGTAAAAAATTTGGCCAGAAAATAAGTATGAAAACAAATTAAACGTATAAGAAAGACCGAGGTCATGGATGTTGAAAGAAATAAAAGAGTGGTTGAATGCAACAACTAATTATTGAAAAGATGTGAGGGATTGTTTATTTGGATTGTTTGTTCATGAACGAAGTTAAGCACGAAGGAAAATATTAAAAAAGGTACGTAACTTTTTTTTCACAAATCCCGTTCTAAATAAGCTGTAACCACGCGCAGTGTAGTTTTGGTCGATGTCACGACGACTGCCCGCATGCGGCTAATATATTTTTACTTTGATTTTGCTCGCAATCTATCAACCGTCCAGTGTATCACACATACAGGCTCACGTTTTGTTATTTCTTAGTTCCGCCTGCGTATTAAAAATATCAAATGCCTCAGTTTTATTTTAAATATAAATTGTAACGATGCTAATTATTCCATAATAATAACACTAGTCATTCCATAATAATATACTCATTTTAGTATTGGAAATTAAAATTGGATTCTAGCTCGATATAGGAAACGAAAATAAATAGGACAGAGTTAGACAATAAAGTTTCGAACTTCAACATTATACTTCGAATTATACTACGAATATACTACATTATATTCATTGACTAGGTCTATTATTTGCTAGTTTTTTCCAATCATTCAATTGTCTTTACAATTTTCATGGTTTATTGAAGAATCTTCATCTTTCCTTTTGCGTAGTATTTTTCCTATATTACGCCGATGGTCGCAGTATCCTATTGATTCTATGACAAAAATTTTAGTTGAATTTTTTAAAACAGCAAACATCTACAATACTAAGAAACAATAATTTTAAATTTAACTTTTACGAAAAACGTGTCTTCTGCGATAATAACGGCAGACAAAAACATTTATTATAGAAATCAATTCGCAAGACATAATTAGCAAATCGTTCCTGTCATATATCACTAGATAAAAGATGTCACATTGAATATTTTAGCTATTATTTTTGTAATGGCGATGCTGTCGTAAACATCCTTGAACTCGTATGGGTATACGTTATGAATAGTTAAGCAGGAAAAGCAGACAAGTTTTTGGCTGAGAATAAAAACTAGTCTCAGAGCCGGTCCACTAATCAGATATACGAATAAATAGAAGAATCGGTATTTTAAACTTACCCATTTTATCCATTCGCCGAGCACAGAAGAAATGAAACAAAATCTATTGGCACAAATAATTTATTTCTTCCAACTATTTATCAATAAAAGATTATTCCTGTAACGAGGAAATGGCAGTAAGACATACGATATTCATATCTTTCATAAGTCAAATCAAAAAATAACACTTTTTGCTTTACACGCGCTTACATTCATGGCATTAAATTTGTTTGAAATGCATGAGTTTTATATTTCAGTAAACATGACACGGTTAGTAATCAATAAGTTCCTATCACCTCGTTACAAGACAACCCTTGCACTATTTTGTCACAATTTAATTATAATATTTCGTAATAATTCCATCCTTATATACATGCTTGTACAAATGAATATATTATATTATTTAAATTGGCGTTCATTGTACTGATCATAATTAGGACTTGGTAATGTGAATCAAACTTGACCTTATGGAAAATGCAAAACGAAAATTGCTCTTCTTAAAAACCTATCTTATGTCTTTAAAAGAAGATCCTTTATTTATTAGGCCTATCTAATCAAAACAATTTTAACGATCAATCAAATACTAATAAAAAAACAAATAATTTTGAATATAAATCAATGTATAGTAATAGAGTATTGAGAGTAACTGCAGTTTTAAAAGATTAATTTGCTTATCTAATATTCATCTCCTTCTACTTATATAATTTTGTAGTAAGATAATGTTCCATATATCCATTATAATAGAGAGAAATGCATAAGACTTCATATATCACTAGATGACTCACATCCAATAGAATTTGTTACATTAAGAGATTGAACATATATTGGTCCAAAAATATCAAGGAATTTGTTTAGGGAGCAATTTAATTGATATAAATAAAGTTACTGGCAATTTAAAAAGTACAGAAAAAATGAGTATACAAAAAGAATTCATTACATATTTTAGTTTATCTCTTTGTTCCAAATATTTGCTATGGAACGTTCGAAAATCATATGCATTTTCAAAACTTTTAAACGTTTACCGAATTATTAAAATAAAATTAAATATTAAAATAGACTTATTGTTGTATCAGAAAAATCTTGCTGTATTTTTACAATAAAATTACAATTCAACTTATGTGTACTTCAAAATAAAATATCATATTTAAATTGAAGTTAAATAAGACTAAAGGACACAATGAATTAAACAAAAAAAACTATGATTTTTTTGCAAACTTAAGCTAATTCAATGTGAATTTGCTTTATAATTATGTTTATACCCACATTTAAAAAAATAATTTACAGAATATGGGGTTAACGGTGGTATAGCAATTCTCATTTTGTAGTGTAATTATTGAATAATTGTATTGGAGCGACATTAATAATAAATGAGGAATAAAAATAACAGAATTTATTATATGCAAATTAATTAAGAAGCACGTAATTATTTTGTCATTTTAGATTTGAATACGGTAATATTGCATTACGAAAGTTTTGAACTTAAATGAGGTCGCTACAACAATTTCAGATAAATGACAGAACACTAAACTAAATCTAAGGTGCAAGTCTAAGAAGAGGTGTTGGAAATTTCTTAAATACTACTTAGTAAAATTGGCAGTATTTTAATTTAGTTCATATAATTCTTTAAAATAGAATTATCTATGTGCCCGGCACAATTCCCGATGACTTAGGAATTATATTTATCGCGTGATAATAATCTACGACGTTACAAGTTTGAAATATATTGATTTGTGTTCTTGAAGTAGCGTTTCGTAACGAAACTGTAGGAACACTTTTTCATACTTTGATGAAAAATAATTGATTATAAATATTTCTGAACCTAAGAAACACTTTAATAACACTAAGCGACGTCAAATCGTATTAATTACGCTACATGTAGACATAGATTTTATTTATCATTCATTTAAATAATAATTATTAAGAATAATTATTATAGTTTGTCGTAATAGACATAATTTTCAAATACGGCTTGTTCGTTCTAGATTAAAACATTGCTTAAAAGGTTTTTAATTCAACTACAGCTAATCGACACTATATGCTATGCGATAAAGCACTTCGAATCTCCGTCGTAGCAAAAACATTTCCATGTCGACGCCGTTCGGTATCGGCTAATAATATATATTCTAAAAACACTTAACGCATTTATGGACGAAATCTTTCCAATTAGTGTTATAGTACCTATTTTAGATTGTCTGACGCGATTTTGATCGAGCCTGAGTGGCGTGCGCGATCGAGTAAGGCAAGATCTTCAGGGCGCGTGCGGCCGAACAAGACACTGAAATGAACACCCGTTATCTGAGTAATGTTTCTCTATAAAGAAACAATACGCGTCAAACAATTTAAAGAAAGGCACTAACATTATCGATCGCATTTCGATCCCGCGGGGCCCGTCAGGGCGTTCGCGCCCGCGCCGCGGCGGGGATTCTACACGGAGCGACTCGTGTCCGGGACGGCGCGCGCCGGCGCTCAGCCGGGGTCGCGCTCGAAGGCGCCATCCGCGCGCTGCTCCTGCAGCGCGGCCAGCAGCGCGTCCCGCACTTCACGTTCGGAGCTGTGCCACAACCGTACCAGTTCTTCTTCCGGGAGTCGTGCCAGCTCGGAGCGCGCACCCGCTCCGCTCGCGCCCGACTGATACGATATCGGCAGTAGGTCTGATTCGTCCGAAACTAGGATTTCGACGCTGGCCCTGGGAGTGAGTCCTTCGGCCGACAGCGTTCTTTCGGAGACGTCCTGGGTGGATCGGTTGGAGCAGCCATCCGCGCGACGAACCATAGGCGAGGGTGTGCGCAGACGCGTGTTGATGTCGGGGGGAGAGTTGGTGAGGCAACTTGCGTCGCGACTCAATCTCCTTCCGATGTTCAGGCTAGTCCGCTCGTATACGGAACTGGAATCGGACCCTAGCACGGAGTCGGTGCTAAATCGGCGCACGTTGAGCCCGGCGAGGCTGCATCGTTTACGGCGTCCGCGCGGCGACCGTTGCTGGCGCGGCGAACGACCCTGGCGCGGAGACCTCGGAGACCTCCCTCCGGCCTCGGAGGACGGAGATAAAAATTTCGACTCGCTCAGTTCTTCGGACAGCTCAGAGGTTTCCACGCCCACGTTTTCTTTGATCGAGTCGAGTGAAAGATCACGACCTTGCTGGACCCTAAAAGAAATATCTCGAAATTAAATTTCTCCAAATATAGAATTTTGAAAACTTAATAATAAATTACGTGCCTTCGTATTTCCTGTATCATTTCGAAAAATTGTGCTTTGCTTTTTCTTCTTCTGCGTTGTTCATGTTCTTTCTGAAATAAATAGAATTCCTCTCATCATCTTGACCGTTGTCAAACTCGTTAAGCTACAGCAATGTCATTTATTTATATATTAATTACTTAAAGCTTAGACAATTTTACCCTCTTTACACTTTTCTGGAAGAGCGATGTGAAGTGGCCTTGACGGATGGTGTTCACCAGCTCTCTCGCGGCGTGATGAGGTGAAACCAGCTCCACACAATTTATGAAGCGATACAATTTCTAGAAGGGTACATAAGCCTTTAAATTGATCAATATTTAATAATTAGTATTTCTTTTTAATAATTCGTCTAATATGTAACGTACCTGACTGAAAAACATGATATTTCTACTTCTCCAGATAGTGCCTTTTGGCTGATGTCTGAGTACAGGCAGAGTATACTTGTAGAACAGGTGTTCTAGGATAAGGATGAGACATCCGACAACTACGCCTACGCCTAAAAGGATGAACACGCCCGCTACCGCAGCCACTCCTGGAAATCACAATTGAAAAATCATTAAAAGAGATCACAAGTGATTAAGTTTCTATTGGGCAATTAATCTATTAAACTGCTTGATGGCATTCTCTTCAACTGTTTCATAACATCGTTTAAAATCTAAGGTTTTAACATGGTAGGTATTTGATGCAACTATTCAATCAAAATATTATGAGAAATAATATTTAAAACATCATCTTGAATATGCATCCTAATTCGAAAAGTTTTTCTTGTAAATGTTTAAATTATTCATATTTCTTAAATATTTTTAAATTTACAGAAATAGTAAAAAATAAAGATGATCTCTAAATTAAATATATTTTGGGTCTATTTTAAATACTGATATGAAATTGAATCAAAACAAAGATTACACCTAAAATGTACAAAATATTTTTATGTATACAATTATTTTGTACTTGTATTTGGAGTTTAGTCAACTTCTCTTGAAGAGCTCGACCGTTAACGATGAAGTTTTTCATCTTGATGGTTTACATTAACTATTGGACTCGGTAAGAGGCACTGTGATTGGGTTCTAGGAATTGTTTTTTTTTTGTTTCGACGAATTTTCTTTTGCGTTTCAGAATATTTAAGCCTAAAATTTCACTCTCTCATTACCGCGCCGGCCAGTCACGGCTACCATAGTACTCAGAGTGGTCTTGGATGATCGCCTCTTTTCTGTGCAACACGGGCAGATGGCGAGAGGGTGTCAAAGACTTTCGGCAACGTGTCCAGAGTCTCCACCGCCTCATGGGGGATGAGGTTCCCTTCCTTCAGGACGATTTATAACACGACATACAGAGCTAAAGTCACATATGTGACGAAATGTTGGCACGAACGTTCGAACCTGCACGTAATGCACGAATACAGAGACCAACTTCAGTCTGACTACCAGCACGATGGCACTACCGGTCTTAACTGGAGTGCTGCCTGCCGACTTCGATGTAATAGTGGCAGATAGGGTTGATAATGCTAGAGACAGACTGACCAGGACCGAGATTGGTGCGTCAGGGTGGTGGGCTAAGGAGGAAGTGACTAAAAAAGATGGCATATTCGATAGGACGAAGAAACGAGTGGACGGGAACTGTACTCTATTTTCCGAATCTATCAGCTCGACTCAGTTCACCCCGGGTTGAGCCGGACTATGAAACCTCACAGTTGCTTACGGGCCATGGATGCTTTTGAAAGGGATTGTACGATCGGGATTGAACGAGACGAGCGAATATTTGTACGGACAGACAGATGACGTTATACGACGAAATTAGGAACGTGATGTTGCACTCAACATCTCACTAAATTCAGGTGGTGAATGTAGATTCTGTCTACTAAGCAGATCTCGTTGAGACTTAGGCAAATTACCGCTTGTTGCGGAAATATATGCGTGCTTGGCACAGATTTCGCTGCAGGCAGACATGAGAACACAAAAGATCTCAAGCTGACCATCAAAATCTAAGAAGTTCATGTATAATTCACCTACTGAGAATAATTTATAATTATTATGTTTGTTACAGGTTGTTTTGTGTATATAGATGGCGCTGACGTCGAATTATGTTGTATAATGTGACGAATTTTGTAATCAAGGTGATAACAGACGAGAAGTCGCGCGATTTTTAAAGACTTAGCGCCATTTTTTTTTAATATCATAATATTTAGATTATAATGATAACTTCTTTGCAAAAGTTTGCCTCCGAAGGAAAATTTGTCAAACCTTTATGATTATTATATGTCAATCTATGCTAACTTCCGAATTTCACGAAATTAATCATATTGTTCAATCGTTATACACAGCTGTAGCATTTACCCTCATCACATTAATCCCATCAAATCGTCAAATTGAAATTAAATTTTACCTAATTGAAAAAAAAACAATACAATTTTTAGTTGCGAACTAAAACTATTGGATTATTTTGTAGACATGGTGAAATTACAATAATAAATTAATGATTATTTAAATGAGTTAGTTAATTTTATTGTTAAAAATAATAGCAAAAAATTTTTTTGGGAAGTATCTCCGTAATCCTCTGAAAAATATGTATAATGTTAAGTCAATAATGACTTTTTATGACATATAGATATGAAAACACAAATAAGAAAAGGTGTCTCATCTGCTCAAGTATCAGTCGGTGGTACCAGTGAGAAGAATTAAGCGAGACAGGAAATGTACACCGTTAAGCCCCCCGTAACTAAATAGTCATACCCATAAATTGGTTTATTTTCTAGGTATGTTGTACACTTAATATATGCGCAAGTCACTCACGTCGCAGCTTGATATTTTTTTGACATTTCATTTTCTGTTCGATGTGCTTCTTAGATATGAAATAGAATATTTTCCAACAGCCGACGAGAAATCGTTATCATTATATTAATTTTGGTTTGGGCAACAGCAAATCTCACAATTGTAAGACAAAAAGATTGAAATGTCAAATTCAATGTCTAACATCACTTAGTACATATTTTATCGGAAAAAGTCAGCTGAACTCGCTAATAGTAGACAATCTAATATTTAGGCAAAACGAAGGTTATCGGGTCCGTTAGTTAAATATATAATTTTAGATACTCAACCTTAAACCACATTTTGTCTGCAATATTTTTTTATAACTAGTAACATAAACAAATTGATTATATTATCCATGGGTGTCATATTAGTTGATATATGTCACATTATATGAAATTATACAACATAATTATAATGGTATATGACCTGTACCTCTATTCTGCACGGTATATATACTCACAATTTGCTTGAATATTGTAACACTATCTTTGGCGGCATAGGCCGTATAAAACTAATAGTAGTAAAGAAACTTTGGGGATCATTCATCAATCGTGTGTGTACAAAAATGTGCGCCGTGAATTGGTAACGTGACGAAATAATCTAAATCTTGGGAGTTTCTAAGTGTCATGAATATTACACGTGATTCAAAACGATATCGTTGCAGTAGGCCAGAACTTCGCCGAGCACCGACTGAAAATATGTGTAAACCTGTTAAAAGTCATATTATAAATATAATAAAATTCAAAGAATTGCTTTCAACTTTTGCTGCTCAAAACGTGCACTCCTTACACCTGGTAGAATATTTTCTGTGGCAGAGTTTAAATGAATTAATTAATGTCATTTTAGTTTATCTGTTGAGTGAATACATTTCAGTGAAGAGTTACGATCGATCGCACCAGGTCAAGTAATCTGATTTTTACTCGACCGTCTCAGACAAGTGAGAGTGGAAAACTTTGGTTTTTCTGTTATATATTTTGAATCCACTCTAGTTGCTACCTAAAGGGATATATTAGTCTTACGCTAAAGTACACTGGTCCCGTTGAGACGCTAGCCGAAGTGCGATTGTCTTTGGTGTTTCTTAAAAGCTAAATGCATTGCCTGTACTCTAGTGTTTATTGTTCCATATACTAAATTGTATGTTGTATACTGAGGGCTATCCGGCTTGGCTGTCAGTTTGCGCAGGAGGCCTATCGTGCCTGCACCTGAGACGGTTGTTTTGATACGGACTGCCCTTTTATTACCGAAAATATGGCCGACTTTGGTAGATAGCAGCAGGATGTTATGCGTGTTGTGCTTGCAGCGTGCCTGCCTCATCAAGTCTGGAATTTACTTCTGTAATAGTATCAGTTTGAACAAATCATTGTGTAGATTGAAGATCCATTTGTAGTAGGGATTTTCTTTTAGTATTTCATATAGCGTTTTCGGGACTAGGCTGCATGGGATCGACCAACCCGTTTAAGCGCTATACGTTAAACCGTTTCTAGTTCAAGCTCCTTGGTTGTGCTAAATTCGGGGAGCAGTTGTACGCACTTTTAATCATGATCCCGTGTGAAGCATGCTATTGCTAGCAATTCGATGTTTGAACTTGCTATCGATATCGATGATGAGGTCAATCAGTTGACATACTATTTGAACATTTCGAATATTCAATCGGATTGAGTTGACGTAAGACAGGAGTTCACAGTTTGCTAGAGTCACATGACTGTTTTTCATGTTTTTGCTTTGTTGTATAGAGGACGCATTCCATTGTGGTAATGTCGCAGTAAGGATACCGCCGCGGCAGTTCTGATAGGCGGTAAAAGCTTCCATCGCAGCACCTGGTCGACGCGTCACGAATGCAATAGGGTTTAAACATTTCCCCCGTATATTACCAAATAATAATAAACAAATTCTTTTTTTTACATCATAAATAATTAAAAAATGGTGAAATATTCTTTTTGTGCGTTGATGTTTAAAAGCACGTGAATTCGAATACAAATTGAAGAGTTCATAAACAAAATACCAACGACAACAAAATCATAATTTATCATTCTTAATTTCGATTTCTTTTGAAAATATATTTTTAATGAAACATGGCTAAACTTGCTATGAGAGTCGGAATATCATAATATAAAAGAATTTTTTTATGTATTTATATAAATTTTGTACTAAATGAAACGATCGACAGACGACATTAAATATCGGAATAAAATTTTAAATAAATAACACAAAATCAAATTAAATAATATTTATTTTATTATTTTAAAAACTGTTTTATTTCGTTTGTTTTTTCTGCGTCATTAATAAATATACTTATATCCGTAAAAAACACTACTGTCTATTAGTTACAAAGAGAAATATCTAAAAAGATTTACTGATGCGTTTAAAACTATATAATATCCAGTATTGTGTGAGGTGTTAATTTGCGGAAATCCATATAGACGTTTGCCTGCAACATGCATTAACATGCAAAATGCAACCCACCGCTGACCCTCGAATCTGCCTCTCCACTACAAATATCTATACAAAGAATTGAATAAAGAATTGATACAAGAGGATTGACAAATATCGAACACCTATGCAAGTGTTAATTTTATTTTTATAATTATCTTAGTCCGATAATCGTTATATTGTTAATTCTACGTACGTTTCATGCCAACCAGGCACATGTTCATTTTTTGGTACTATATGATCGTGAATAATTGAAAATAACACGTACTAGTCTCAAAATTTTAAATATATTTATTTCATATTTCTATTGAAACTTTTAGGATACATCAGTTTTCTAGGTTAGTCAGTTATAAATTAGTATTTATTGCTGTGTTAAAACTGAAAAGCCTATGATATGACCAAAATATGCACAAAATAAGGTTTGTCGAGAAAGAAAGGAAATAAAGAAAAAATATGTGGCAATAAGAAAAATAGGGGACATGTTTTTCGACTTTGAATTCGATCTGTGCAAGTTGTTACGATTCGATATTATAACGTGAATGTAATCGATATATATCGTTACATACAAGGAGTTGGTTTACAGTTGATTTCGCTTTACGGTTTTTTCGAGTTTCCTTTGGTGGTGGTTTTTGTGGCCTATCTATGAGCCTTTTTTTACAACCCGCAATGAAAATTAATACATTTTTATAAATCGGAAAATACTGTTTTCAGGTCAATTTAAAAACAGGTCTTCGTCAGATCTTGACGGTATAAGGTCATACGAATCTATTTCGACCATTTTTTGAGTGATATCTACATGTCTGTATGTGTGTATTTGTGGCTATCTGCCTTTGTGTGGGAGTACGTGCATGCATGTGTGGGTGCGTACGTACGTGTGTAAATGTGTAAATCTCTCTTTTGAATGGATTAATTGATCGAAACACAGTTTACGACATTATAAAGTGGTCTACTCAACTTAGACTCGTTGAAACGTTAAACTGATTCCGCCTAGCAGGTTTTGAATAATCTCAAAAATAAAGTTTTATTCAAGATATATTGTTGGAGAAAAAAAAATTTTTTCTTGAAATTATGCAAAAAGTATACGGATAAACTCTACAATCTAACCCGTCTTTCTCTTTTCTGTAAACTGAATCAAAATCGGTTGGTTCGATCGAGAGATACGAAACTTTGGGAAACTTTGGAAAAAAGTCTCCTTTCAAAATAACTTGTGAGACTTTTGATGAATTGATATTTGGCACTCAATCATCTTTTTCTCAAAAAACAGCGTCGATTTACTGTAAAAGCGGATTAAAATCAAACAACGTGCTCGAAATATATCGTAGTGGAAATATAAAACCAATAAATTTAAGTTTTTGAATTTGAAGAACTCTAAATTTTAAACTTTATTATAACTATATTTTGAGCCCGAAGAGCTCTCTAAAGCACTATAATTTACTAATATTTTTATTTTTGAACGTCTTGAGCAATAAATTTTAGTGATGGCCTGCAGGATCAACAGTTTTTGAGATTTTTTTTATTATAAACCGAAAAATTGCTACTTTCAACTAATAACAACAGATCAAGAATCGTATCACTGTCAGTTTCTGTAAGATGAAGGAACTTTAACATCGACCAGCTTCTAAGGTAAGTTTCCTTCTTCTACCTTCATTCTTTTTATAAAATCGGACACTACATGTAAATCGACTATGTCGCAGCTGGTTCGGAAACTTCTTGAATTAAAACTTATCCACTCGTTGCGTTATTTCCTAAAAGGAAAACGAAATTGCTTTTGTATGAAAAGTTGAAAATGTCTCATTATCAAAATTGGACGTGTATATAAAGCTGCTTACCGCTGAATAATTTCCTGGTAAGCAAATTGTCATGATTAAAACACCAGGCTATAGATTTAGAATTATGTACGTGAATTATCAAATTTGAACTTATATGAAAGCGTACTGAATAGTATTAACCATATAATAATTTCTCGCGGCGAACAGAATCCTAACTACTGCGTCAGACTCTAATTATTTTTATACTTTGTTATATTATCAGAATGTGTACACAAAGTTTCTACTCGACGTTATTAACCTTTGATAACTTTCACGGTTTATAGACGATCTAGGGTGCAACATCGTCGTTTCTATCTAATTTATTGCTATAAGATATATAAATGAACAAATTTTTAATTTAATAAGTAAAGATGAAGTACAAAATAAGCTTGTGAAAATAATAATGAACGTTCCTATATTTTCTTTACTTCTTAGAGTTTCAACATTCCTCAAGTCGCACTGGTTAGCGTAGAGAGCTTCAGATCCAAGCCCTCTATCTGAAATAAGATCGTGGGTGTCCCCATAGGTACGCCAATTGACAGATCGACCCCAATAAAAATTCCATGTCAATCCGACGAACGGCCGTTGCGCAATGGAGATATCAAGCCGTCCGAGGCCCTGAATAATTAGCAGGAGAGCGACAATAAATGGCCTCTATTATCGCGAGAAAACGGCGGAGGCGGCCTAATGCGGGCTATTTGGGGAGAGGGCCGATCACCTGCCCGCCCCGCGCCCGCGCAGCGCCATCAAAGCGACTACGGGTTTACACTGTGTTAAATGGGACAGTTTTAACGCGACGGGATTAAAATCTAAGGTGAAGGAATTTTATGGATCTGTACAGATGTAATTGATTTCGTTCCGAAATTCTTATTATAATGAGTTTTTTTTTTTATGAAAAAAAAAAGATGTTGAATTTGTTTTAGTACCTAGATGTGTAAGATAGGCTATTTCACGAAAATCAACAAGCTCGGGCCATATGAAGTACGAGTCTTTCCTGACATTGAGCTATCGCGAATTTCCATGTCATTGGTGTAGTTTGTTTTTTCTACCATGTAGGTTTACTCGCGACTTTTTCCTCCAATATTTAGATTCACAGACGATTGACATTCCAATTGACAATTTCAATTGATAATAGATAAGCTACTATGAGTTTGAACAAAATATATATGAGAGTACTCTTTCTTACCCACTGGAAAACAACTAAGTAGTAAATTCGTAAAAAACGGAAATAAATATATAGTGAGTGTAACATTTGGAGATGAAACTTTGTATAAGCATAATTTTATAGTTATAAATATGAACATCAAGATATTATAATAAAATTGAATATGATTTTCCTTATTAGACAATAACAGTGCTTACAGTGAAACAGTATAGTATCGTACAATATACAAAGAGAATAATTTTAAACTGTTTTGAACATGATATTTATTTTCGAAATTAAAAAAGAAATGAACATTTCATTATTTTTTATGAGTTTTGCTATATTTTACATACATATTTGAATCGTCGATGAGTAGTTTCTTATTTTTTTTGCTTGTAATACTGTATTTAGAGCTTTTTTTTTTTTGTACAAGTAAGGGTATAGTGAAAGCTATTTTATGATAACTATAAAAATACCCGAGAAAAGACTATTTTAATGCGCTAATAAACAGAAAAGGCTCCTGTAACTAATGACGTCATTCTTTCAAGAGCCATTTAAAATAATGTTGAACTCCATTTTGCGAGAAAGAAATAACATAGAAATTTTGTTTTTTTGGTGATTTTAAATTTAATTTCTCTGTTAGTCGCATCAGTAGTAGTGAGTTTATATAATTCATTAATAAACATAATATTTATAATTTTAGTAAACTACCCTATTTAGATTTATTATAAAGTCTTGCTAGGAGCTACATGTACGCCAAACTACTAAAACAACTTAATTTAAAAGCTTAGGCAAATTGTTGTCTCTAAACTTGTTTTGAATTATATTATTAAAACATCCTCGTGATGAGAAGTTCAAAATGATACAATGAAGCAAAATGTTAAATGCCAAATTAAGTCAGCCAATAATTTTCGTCGTAAATGGCTTTTTAAATGTCAGTTGAAATGGAAACTAGGACAATCAATGTCATGGTTTCAGTCTATAAGACAAAATGTATGTGTTATAAAATCTAAAAAATATCTAAATAGCAGCTTTGATACAAAGACAGGTAGACGAACAAGACAAATAGTAATGATACGTCAGTGGCTGCACGAAAATTTTGATAGATAAAAAAGAACTATAAATGTCTGTTGATGTTGTTGTCCTTTCTTAAAATGCTGCAATCTAAACTTTTACTTTCGAGCTCGAATTTTATATCAGTTCTGACTGACGGTATCTCGATCCGAACCCCATCTCGGTAAACATCACCAAGAGTTACATTTAATTACTAGGTAGATCTAATAGCGAGACCTCGCCTCTCCGTTTTTCTTAAATTAGAGTCGATAACTAACATTTATTTCATATATTAGGCGGACTTTGTAAATGCTTTTACTATTTGTGCTTTACATCTATCAGGTATTCTTAAGAATACAAACTAGATTATTTTGATGATCAAATTTGAATGTATATCAATCCTTGAGCCAGCGGTGTAATGGGGTCCTGATCCTTATGCTTATGTATGTGTAGGTGATGAAAGCAGGGTGTGGTAGAAGAAAAATAAAGTAGAATTAATGTAGTCGAGATGCGGTCTCTGGGTAGTTTGTGTGGAGTGTCTTTGAAAGATGGTCGTTGAGACATTGGCATAGAGCATATGTGGGCAACAGTCGGCCCGCTGTAAGATTTGATCCGGTCCGCGAGACATTTCGAAAAATTTCATGTCTGATATCTATCGCTAAAAAATATGAACACTACTTTAAAATGCATCTACTTTTGAACGCAGCCCGCGAATGTATTTGTACATTCAAGTTTGGCCAACAACATGTCAAAGGTTTCCTATACCTTCCATAGAGCGATGTGGCTTGAAATAAGATATATTGAATAGAGTAGCAAAGGTACATTGTCGTGGTTTGGTTATGGAAAGGATAGAAATCCTAGAAAATCATATGCAGGACAAATCAGTGGCATATTAAGAAGAGTCAAATTCTAACCACCCAAAATCGACGAACTTGCGTGAAAAGATAGATGAATGTCAATGAAGCAAGAAAGATTTGCAAAGATTTACATAGATTGTACAAGGTGGAAACAAATAGTATCTTCCTACCCTTCTGGAAGATAGACGTGAGTTTGTAATAATATATATATATATGTAATTTAATCTTAGTACATTTAATAATACTGCGTATGCTCAGAAATGCATGTTCCCTTCACAGTCCTCTCTAGTGTGTTCGACTTTGTCCCTAACTCAACTTGCGAATTTTCACCGCTGGTCGTTAGCCTCGACTACGTTAAGGCGCTTCGAAACTGAATCCGATTTGGGCCTCACAACTAAATCTGGCTTAGTCGCACCGCCGCCGAGATAGTATTTTGCTAACTTTCACGCTGAAGTATCTCGTTAAAGACGCGCTTTAATTAGTTTTTTTCTTGCTTCTTGGGATCGATGCGGTCTTTTTGCTTACTTTTTGCAAGGCAAAATTTTAAACTTTTCATATTTTAAAGTTACCTGAAATAGTGTGAAATAAGGTAAATTAAACGAAATAAATCAAATTTTCTTTTAAAATTTTAACCACGTTGTTGTATAAAATTATTGACACTTCTAAAATATAAAAGTTATTCTAGAAAATTAATAAAATAATTAATACCACTTGCTGGTTTTTATAAAATAAAAATTCTTAAACTTCATTA
Source organism: Eumeta japonica (assembly GCA_005406025.1). Taxonomy (NCBI): domain Eukaryota; kingdom Metazoa; phylum Arthropoda; class Insecta; order Lepidoptera; family Psychidae; genus Eumeta; species Eumeta japonica. Next base: position 21,191 of record BGZK01000069.1, on the reverse strand, counting down.
TAAATAATTCAATATGTTAAAGAATTATGTGTTCTCTATACATAATAAAACCCACACCAAAATTTTTGAACATAATAAGTACATAAAAAGCCAGCATAATTATTAGGTCTTGCCAATACCCCGCGTGTTTCACACTCGTAACCGTCCATCATTTTAAGTAATCTGTGTATATACATAGAGATTATATCGTGGTAAAGGACATTGGACATTTTTCAATATTTAATTTATACATACTAAAAATTAAAAGAAGAAAAACTTGTGAACTTTATTTGGCAGTCAAAGTATATAAAAGAATTTTTTCACATTCGTGATTCTCATTTAAAATTATCGATTTTTAGTATTGTAGCGCTCAAATAGCTTTTGCATCGTTAGACATTTATGTTTTATTGATAATAAAACTTCAAAAATGTATCTTTTTGTCCATTTTTGCTGACCCGACTATCGGAATTCAGAAACTCAATAAACACACATCATCTTTATTATATAGAATTCGCTATAACTTTTTTGATAGCGAGCACAGATACGAAAAGTTTTCTAAAGGCGGCAATACTCATCTGAAATCCAATACCATGCCAGGAAGGGGAGACGAAGTTCTACCGACAATCCGCCGACACACACCCCGTCAGCGGGTAGCGTGTGGCCGATGAAGTGCTAAAGCGGTGTCGCTATGTCACTTATGGGTAAGGAGGAAACGTTTCATTGTGTGAAATAACTATTGTGATTGTGTGAGTGCAAAATAACCACATCGTGTCGTATTTATTGTTAACGGCCGTCCGAGACTGAGCGTCCATACGTGACACGTGTATTTCTATGTATAACATTATAAGTTGCATCGAAACACGTTTATTGTCAGATAGTAATGTGCAGTGTCGAAATATAATATTTTATTATTATTGTAAAAGACAAGTTTGTGAGATGTTGTAGATGAATATTTGTTACGCTTTCACGCGAAAAGTAATAGACAGATTTTAATAAAACTTTACAATATTATAGCTTATATATCACATAAAATACAAGCCATAATTTATAGCAATACTAGCTTTTGCTCGTTACCTACTTCACTTGCGTGAACATAGCAAAATCACAAACGATGTCCTTATTAAAACAGAATTCAGAATTAAGAGTGGATTTAAGATCAGAATCGAGAGCGGGATCTGAATTGAAATTATAATTGACAGCTTGATTTATTGATATAAAAAATGAAAGAATCTATTCTAGTCCACGCTAGTGGAACTGCGCATGAAGACTAGTATAATAATAGTAAATAACTGTTTTAAAAAAATATTTTTAAAAGAACTTTTAATAAATAAAAATAAATAAATCTGAAAGATTTTAACAAAAAAGTATTCAAATGTTTCAGTGGATCAAAAAATACAGAATAAACAACTATTTCATTTTGTTGCACGTTATTAGAAACACCATATTTATCATCTGTAAAAGTATTTCTTCTCATTTACTACATCATATCCCGAGCTCACGCGACGGTAAATAGTCAACCGATATTCTTAGATAAAAACGTCCTTTGTAATACTAAACCAATATAACGTGGGGTGAAAAATGTGAAGTAAATATTAACGGTGGGATATCTGTGGAATGCGATAGGCCCCGTCGGTGACACGGGTCGCGGCCGCACAATTCCGTCGCGGGCGCGCCGGCGTCGCGCGGACAAAGACATCAACGGAAAGGAAAAAAAACTATACAAGAAATAACAGAATTATCCGCGACTCACCTAGAGGACGCGGCTGAATGCCGTAATCCGGGTTGAGCTTGAAACACGCCAGCCCCCCGTACCACTTCTCCATCAGGATGTCCATGTAGCCGTTGGACGAGTACTTCGCTATGACGGCCGATATGCTGTCCTGAAAGAAGAATAGGATAAACGATTTCGAATACGTCTCGAGAGAGGGGGCGAAATAAACCGATACGCCATCGCGTAGCCGTAAATTCATCGGCGAATATACGTCTCCGAATAAATCCCGCCACAAAAGCTCTCCGTCCGCATACGGCTTGATTTATGTCAAAACGAGTGTCGCCAGTCAGGTACGTTTCGCTAGACGAAGCTTATCGTTGAAGTGAAATGACGTATGACCGTCTGCGCCGAGGTTACACGACACCGGCCTATCGATCACACCATTAGTGGGTCCGTGAGTCATCCATCAATCTTTTCTTTCTAGCGAAGATCCGCAGAAATGTCCCTCCCTCTTAGATCCCTTCCCCCGCCCCCGAACCTTCCGACCTCGGAACCCCTCTCGATCGAACGGCTCTCGGCGATAGCTCGGCCTTATGTAAATATACGAAGTTAGCTAGCCGCGTTTTCGAGTCTCCTCCGCGTCGAGTAGTGTTCCGTTTGAGACTTCATCGGAGATGTATGAGTAAACATATGTGGTCTGTTTGTACAACGAGGCCTTGTTTTCAGACGATACCGTCTCGAAACAAATATATCGGAATATTTTCTCAGACAATATTTACGAGTTATTCGCGAGAGCTATTGTTCGTGTTTTCTATATTATTTGCATCATTTGATACAAATAAATGTAACATTTATTACGATTTCAAAATTTTTAGCCAATTGCAATTCTTGGTAATACAATTTATTATTAATTTTCATAGATAAATGATTCGTTTGATTTATATATTCCGTTATTGCTTTACTATTATCTCAGTATTCAGTCAAAAAGTAGTTGTTTCTCAAAAGCGCAACGCGCGGAGTGGGAGACTGTTTATTGATATCGGGGAAATAGTTTTTTCACATTTTGTATACACATTCAAGATAAATTATCATTATATATTATTTACATTTATTGTATATGCGAAATATATATTTCTATATATATCTTAAATATATATGCGAAATTACACTTCTTTTGGAGTGTTAAAGATAAATTATGAAAATGAATTTTTACGATGCGCACGCACACTGACATCTAAATCGACACCACGAAGTTCGTTGGTAAATGTCTCTCAAGTTTTGTAGGTAGGGTTACCAACAAAGTAAAAGTAAGGACATCTACCACGTATGTTTACGTGCACGTGAGAACTAATTGCTATATCCGAGGTAGCTATTTGAATACTTTCAAATATTTCTGAATCGAGTACTATACGGGTGTTTCAAATCAGTATAGATAAAATATTGTACATTTATATGAACATATATATGTGTGTATGTTTTTAAATTACATACGGTGGTGAATGATATTTATTGATAATTTATTGTTAATACTAGTGATAAAAGCGGTTTTTGATATTATACACTTTTTAAAATACTTTTAAAGATTTGAGGTTAATTGCGGATATGTTTTATTTTTCTATATTAAAATCATTGTTGATGTCATTATATTATTATTTAAAAAATAATTTATTCTAACTATATTAATTGATTCTATATGCAGATACATAGAGAACTAATTGATTTTATACACTTGTTTTTAGAAATGTAGAAGAAACTCCAATAATTTACCCCGCGTGCTAGTACTCGGGATGAAATTATTGGATTTTTTTTTGTTTTGTTACACCAATGAAATAGGTATAACTTCGTACGTGCATACATAAAAGTACAGACACACTTTTTTATATCCTTCCAAAAAATAATCTCTATTATTTTGCATTTCTTACAACTGGAGATTTAGCCTCTAACCCTCCACCGAAGTTTCAGCATAGGACTTCAATGGGGCTATGCGTTCCAACCACCAGCGTATTATTATTTTATAGCAGCAATAGCAATAAAAAATAGTGCGCTGTTCGTGCAGTAAATGTCTATTGACTACTTGGGCGCATAACACACTCGCTTTATTCTCGCATTTAACTCCGCTTTCGAGAGACTTACCATACTCATTTCTGAATAAACAACGATTATGTAGTTTTTATTTATATACTCTATCATTACATAAAGAGCATTATTCGAACGCGAATTAAAGAATGTATTAAAATTCTTCATGATCCCGTTTTTGAGGAAACCACTAATGATAAAATTTCATTAAAAAGTTGTCTCATTTTTAAACCTATCGTGTTGGAGTTTGAAAGTATGTGCCATTTATTGCCTCCCATACTTAAATTCTAATATGATCAATGATTTAAATTGGTTAATCAAGTGATTCAACAAAATAAAATGCATGTTGATCGAAGATACTTTAAGACATGAGTGTTATTGGCATGCGTGATTTTTTAATAAATTTGAAAGTCCTATATTGTCGATCTGTAGTTGTTTTCTACCCAAGCATTAAGAATCGGCTTAATAATTATACAAAAACCACGGTTTAATCAGTGCTATAGACGATTTATAAGTCCGGTAAAGGGCCTATTTTATAAGACTGTTTGCACTTATATTTATAACGCACCTTTGAAATGCTTCTTATGCCAAGAATATTCCTATAATACAATAATACGCGCTCAGAAATGTTTTTATAAGTTCATTTATCAACAGCCGCAGATGGGACGCAATCAATTATTTTAATATCGATTATTGTAGTTAATGTCTACCAGAGTAAATAAATCACAAATTATGTGGTTCAATTATTGTATTTCATGTAGTCTATTCGCAGGGAAACATAATTTTTTTAAGAAGTCTATCACGTTTTTAGTTAAAACTTTAACGTTCCTCTTAAAATTACCATATTTATATTTTAGTAATTATCAGTTTGTTTAGCAAATGTGGCAACTGCCATTTTCTCAGCTAGCATTTGGAAATGTGTTATAATGCTGTAATAATTATAACTGGTTTTATAACAAATGTCTAAACTAAAGGACCGCCATGATTACCAAATTTAGGGTTCTGCAAAAAAAAAAAAAACAAAGCTTTATTATAACTTGTACAGTTTTATTGTAGAAATATTTAAAGGTGCATTGCTTTTGATTGAATCAATAATCCTTGATTTTACTTAAATATTATATTATATTCAAGATAAATTATGATTATGCTTATGAACATCGACCGATTTTTGACCAAAAATAGTTTCCTGTCTCTAAGCAACTCACTTTTAAGCTAATGTAAAACCAAACAAGAACTGTAAGTGAATTCCAATAATTTAAAATTATGTTTACCTATAAAGACCATAAAATGTCACCTTATAAGCGCTTATAAGTCTATGTAGCCGGAGTAATTCCTCCTCAGTGAAATTGCTCTTGTTTTACGCTTTTATAGGAGTCTTGAGCCAATAATGGCCCGTAAATATGATCCTGTAAACGGTCACAAGATAAAATTATAAAAGTAAACGTACTTAAGTAAAAACAGCGTTTATTTATGCTGTTAAAAGCGCGGTAGCAAATATTGAAGCTATTTTTGGAGCTTTATAAGTCCGCGTCTCAGGATAATTTTACTTGTAGGGTAGCGTATATGTTCTAATATAAAATAAACGGTTGAATGATTATTAAACTTCATTTTACTAATTTTTCATTAAGTAATGTTAGTATAGGTTACGTCACTTGTGTCATTTGTTCGTTGTTTATCAACAGCCTTAACTTGAGCAACGTAGACGTCATTAGCGTGCAATGAAATATAGTACGATATAACATCAAAGAACGCTACAATCCTCCGATGCGGTGGCACCCGAGTGGTTAAAAATTTAACCATAAGGTATCGGATTCGAATCCTAACTGGGGGTAAAATGACCGGTAAGCTTTTAAAGTAAATGAAATTAAACCGCTCGTTCCATGCCTCATAGATTACATTCAGCCGTCGACTTCGGATATCGTTAGTGTATTGGACTTGGTGAGCATTCGAAGAGCGATGAATCGAAATGGGGTATTTAATGTTCAAGATCTTAAATTTGAATTAAAAAAAAATGCGAGTGGGAGGTACATGCCTAAACGGTAGGATGACGTAAACCTGATACAACAACAATAGCGATCACCTTGTGATAAGAGCTATGTGATGTGATACGAGCTAAGCGGTAAATTTTTGTTATAATAAAATCTGTGGAATTACTGGTAAAATGTTTGCATATAACTTTGTAACAAAGCAATTTCAAGATTAAGCAGTCATAACTTAAGCTATTTTTAAGGAAATTTTGGGTCAAAAGAAAGAAATAAATGGTGTTTTAATTTTTTTTATCGAATGTTAGTTGCAACATGTTTAAAAAATCAAATGCGTTCGTTCGTATTCGGTACTCTAAGATACATAATAAAAACCTTGAAAAAAATCGTATTCAATTACTCTTGATGAAAACTTTTTTTTTTGTTTTTTTTTATGTTAAGTTACAAAGATAATAGCTTCTGCCCGCGACTCCGCTCGTATGGACATCGAATGAAGTCTTTCATCTTCAATGTCGACCGATCACGCTGTCAACCACGATCCCTATGTTGTTCTATTTTTCGATTTCATTCTTGACTTCGATTCTGGCCTCGATCTAGATCTGGTTAGCTTTGCCCGTGTGGACATAACGAATTTTTTTTACATTTCATATTAAACTACAACGTTATGGACCATGATCCCAATCTAGGTCCCGTTCTAGATTTCACAACAGAATAACGAATATTCTTACATCGAAAACACACATAATGCCGTTATTTTTAAGCCGGAAAAAATATTAGTATCTCCATAAAAAAATGTAACCTATATGTTATTCTAATGTATAAGCTATATTGTTGGAAGGTTTCAGCTAATTCTATTCAACCGTTAAAGTGTAAGTAAGTAATAAAGATCCAAACACACAAGCTCTTTTATTTAATATATTATTAGGATTCCATATAGAGTAATATTGCTATCGTTCATATCACTCTCGAGCCTTTATTTCATTTTAAGTTCCGATTTCACAGCTAGTTCCAATTTGGTCTTGTTTCTCTATTTCGATCTTGCGTCCCTCTGTTTTCCAATCGTGATATCGCTCGTAATTCAGGTATCGATCCCGCCTTCAATAATGTTTCCGGTTTATTATAAATTATTGCACATGAACGCATTAGTAAAAGGTATGAAATATCATGCATATAATCCAGAAGACATTCTATCTGTGTGCTAAATTTCATCTAAATCTGTCCAGTCGTTTATGCGCAATTGAGTTGCAAATAATGAAACATCTTTACAAAGTATTACATTTGTAATATTATAATATAGGATACAGTACTGACAAAAAGCTAAATCCTATCATTCGTTTTGATTTACAAGGGCTTCCTTAATAATAAGCTCTTATCATCAATAATCATATAGTTACTATCTAATTGTTGACACTCTATCATACTTTTACTTTCACTCTACTTCACGCTCTCACACAATTTGTTCCTCTCCACTTCCCTATCAGTTCTTATAGTACACTCTAACATCGCTCCTTCTCTAAACAAAGCAAACAATAAAAATGGCCGACAAAATAAAATAAAATAAATGACTTTTAATTGCTCTAATTCTAATTATATCTCATTATAAATATGATAATGAAATGTAATTAGGATAGGACATTTATAACCCATAAATAAATAGTAACTCATTTTTTTTCAATTTCATCAAATGTTAAGTTATTGTCGAGTTATAAACAGACAGACAGATAAACAGACAGTAGCTTACATATCAAGAAATTCGCTGGTGTCTATCTCTAACTATGCCCACGCCAAATTTCATCTAAAGTGGTACAACCGTTTTTGTTTGAAAACGTACCAGACTGACAGAAACACTTTTACATTTATAACATTAGTATGAATTCATTTAAAATCCAACAAGTTTTCAACGAAAAATATCAGTTATCTTTTGAATTGTTAATGTAACATGCATCAAATTTTGTAGACTTTAAAAACTTTTGTGTATAAGTTTTATTGTTCACACGTGGATTGTATTCATCTGGCTGTATCATCACGCTCAGCTCATGGAATTATTGCATAGTCACTGAATTTATAGACGCGCAGTAAATTTTAACTCATATCCATAACGATAGTTATTTCAACAAAACCAAACCCAAACCAAAACAAAAGTTGTTGACAAGGAATGGAATGTGTATTTAACTTTTTATTTAAAATATTAATAAAAATATAGAAGTTCAATTTCCTACAATTTAATGAAATTGAGGCAAATAGTTATATAAATTCTCGTTAAATATAAAAAAAAATCTTAATAAAAAAAGAAACTACTTCATTTGGCACAAATTGCTTAATTCATATATGTAACAAAACTATGGGACCATTATATCTATAATAAATTGAAAATATTTACTAAATGATGAGTGCGGGTGAGATAGGAAGTGTGACAGAATACAATAACACAATATTTAAAAAAGTCTGTCTATTTGGACACAATATTTCCCAAAAATTACTACAAGAGTTCTTGTCAGTTTTTCAGAGGTAACTTAAGCGTAATTCGGGTAATCATAATCCTTCTTTCATCAAAATTGGCTCCCATAAATAAGTTCATTTTTAAAAATAAATTCCTTGTGTACAAAGACACGAGCGCAGTTGATTTTTCATATCTTGTCATCCGTCACTGATAGAATGTACATCTCTAAAATAAAACGTTCATATTTTAATACTCATCATATACACGAGTAAAAATATTATTTATTGATACTGAACTATTTCTTTTTGGACTTCTTGAAAATTATTTTAAGTTTAATAATATTATATAGAATATCATGAATAGGAATTTATCCGTTTCATAATCCTTACTTGTTTTATTTGAAACGCTCCGCCTCACTTTTTATTAGTATAGGGTATATAAACGTCTTTACATAGCATAGCGAAACGCCCGAAGGCGTCATTAAGGGCCCGGTAGGCGGCCTCCTCGCAGACCCCGGCTATGCACTGCTGCAGGATAAGTCAATTACAAATCGAGGACACTAATGAAATTCCAGTAGGTCATTCGGTTATTTGCGCTTCGGGTGTCGCGCGGGCTGACAGCTCGAGTGGTCGGTTTGATTAATTGAATTTCACGTCAGTGACGGATGCGGCCGCCCGCCGCGTGCACTCGAGTACGGAATAGCATTTAAATTTTAATGAGACCTCCGATTTGCGTTTTGGAGAAGACAATCGCAGATTTCGGAGGTAGCGATGGATTTCTGATTCAACGCTCGATTGAATATTAGTTTTTTTAAGACTTGGTTGTGGAACATGAATCGATTTGCTGATAAGGCTTTATAACTCCTCCTTTGAGACATTCTGTTGCACAACGGTATGATATATTAAATGAGCAATTCAAGTGTACATACGCACACACACACACACACACACACGCACGCACGCACGCACACATATTTATATATATGCCACTACGATGTCACAAAAGACTATAACGACTAAGCTGAAAATTTTCATTTTGTTAAAGGTTTGCCTATCAAGTTTGTCTGTATCGGTCTCTTTCCTGAAAAACATCGTTCTTACACGAAGAATGTTTTTTAAAACATTGTTGCGTCATCTCGGACGATTTTGACGTAAACTGCATTGTTGTTTTTCTTTTGCACATGTTTCAACAATGAAAGGCACTATATTACATTAACTACATATGGCACTGCACAAATAAAATTTATGGGTTGCAACTGAATATTGTTAAAAAAAAATATTTTTTTTCCCTAGAGAAGTTATTTATATTCCCATACAAAAATCAAAAAACGCCGAACAAACCGAATCGTCAGGTAACTATAATACAATTATTTCATAACCAAATTTTCAATTATTTGAGGTCCCCACCTGTGCAGTGTAAGCGAGCATAAGAAAAATACGAACCCCTCCCGTTCATGTAACAATTTTTCGATACATTTATTAAATATCGAAATCACGTTTGAAGTTCCGCAAATTGAATATCGATTCATTTTAAAGCTCTACTGCACTTAGTAGTAGCGCTTTAAAATGGAATATGAAAAGAAATGTACAAGGAAATACTAATAATATTTTATCGTTTGTATTATTTTTCGTCTTATATAAGTTTTAAACTGTCTTTTTTTTTTCATCAAAAGTAAAAGGGATTTATATCAATGAACCTAATTACAAAATACATAACGCCCTTCACTAAATTGAAAAATACGTTTAACCTTAATAAAAAAACAACTTATACGTTAAATTTATCTATTTATTAAATTAAAATAACGAAGAACTTGTGGAAAACAGTATCAGGATCGTCCTATGAAGAAATTCTAATTTATGAACTGTCTTGCTGTTTACCTAGTCATAATTCATCTCGAGGACGATAAATTATATTTATACCTGTATGCTGATATGAATCCAAATTTCTAACTCGACCTCAAACTCTATCATGGTTCCACTTCCAACTTCAATCCTAATAAAAAACTCAATCTCATTTGGTTTCGAACGAACTTTCGACCCTGGTCTTGATCCTGACCTTGGTCCAGTTCTTATTCCCGATTCCCACACCGATCCTTATTTTGATCTCTCAACACGCACTAAACTTAAGGGTCCTAAACGAAAACAATTTTTCTTTACTCTATCCAAGGTCATTTCCAAAAGCATCAATTAAAGTGTCCTCTCTCAGTCAGTTAGAACAACAAAGGTCGTATTAGTATTATATCATAATACTAACACTATTTTTTCCTTTTGCAGAAAATAAAAAATTCCATCTTGATTTTATTATATATTTTATACAACTTATACATATAATTAATAATATAATATTTAAATAATCTAACTTTCTAAAAAAATATATTTCTGAATTAAGCAATGTAAAGAGAGATCTTAAAAAACTGAAACGATATTCTAACAGCAATTGTTTTTTACAACTTTCTTGTAAAATTTCACGTCCAAATTAATTTTTTAAAAATGATTTATAAATTTTGATATGGTTGATTTTTATGACTTTCGTTTCTCGTTTCGAATATTTCATAGTCCCCATACTAAATAACGCTACTAGTAATCTACACAAGCAAGACGTTCGCTAATTTTTAGCCATAACTTATAAACTATTTTACATGTTTCTAGTTAAAAAGGAAAAAAAAAACAACATGTACAGTTCACATACAGCAGATATGAAATCTTCAGAAAACTAAACTGAAAAATAATAAGATGAGTGCAGCATCAAGAGTGGGGATAATGGGGTTTATTCTTTATCTTACTTTCTTTTTTTCTCTGTGGATAATCACCACGCTTTTCAGCTTAATTTCCAGCATACATGGAAAATATTTCATTGAAATGATAAAAAACTATCCACAAAAACGATACACGAGGACAATACACCATACGAGCTACGACGCCATTTCCCTCGGCTGCGTAATACGCGGGCGCACACCAGTGTGCGTACGTATAACGCTTGGGAGAAAAGAGAGAGGAAGAACAGCACAAAGAAGAGACGAAGATAATAGGAAAAATTGTATATTTGTATTCTATCTCATTGTAAAGCAAACTAAATCCTGTATATGTATACGTTTGTGTCTTTTTTGTATCGCTTTTCATTTCATCGACTTTGAAACCGAAACGGTGCTAAAAAAGTTTTCGCTTCAAAATATGAGATTCTCTTACTTTAACAGATGAGATTGAGTTTTTCAAAAACGGTGAAATCTTTTCAGATTTTCCATTTCTTAAACATAGTGAAATGGCTTGTAAATAAGAGTTTGCGTACAACTCTTCACAAGTATGTTCCTAAAAATAAATAGAAATCACTCACAACGAATCAATAACATCCTTAAAATCTAGTTTTTCAAAACCGTAATAAAACATGTTCTTAATTTCAAAAAAATGCACATCGGGTCTAACCTTCAGTTTAAATATAAATTTTCATGTATTTAACATAGAACGTGTTAATTATTGCACACTCCTATTTTCGATTTTCAAAAAAATGACCAAGATTATAGTTTACAGTTTGCGAAATTCATAATCATCAAATAATGAAGTAGGAGATATTTAAATTTTATGTGTACAGCTATTAATCGAATTAAAAACATTTATTTTCTTATTCTGCATAATAATATTAGACAGCTGGACATTTAAATTCCCATTTTCAATTGATCAATAAATTAATGCAACAATATAATGTCTTATAATAAGAAACTAAATAAATTCTACTAACTTTGAGTGGAAAACCTTTCGTCATCCCAATAGCGTAGGTGTCTTCGGCCAACGAGTGGTCCCCCACTCGCTGGAGTTTACACCCGTGGTCGGTGGCGCGGTAGTAGTCCAGTATAGGAGTGTCCGCTATCAGTAAATCTAAAGTTCCATTCCTACAACACAGCAAAATTTAGGTAAAAATTAGATGGTCTGAAGTAAGTAGTTTAAAATAAATAACGTTTATGATTGTGAAAACTTTCACTATCGTAAACATTATTCTATCATTACATTTCTTTTCTGATTAGGACTATAAAAGAATAACTTATGATATAATTAACTCACAAAATTATGGTTTACATACTTGAAAACCATCAGAATTATAGCTTATTTGTTAATATACCGTAGTCGCATCTGTTTAGAGGAAATAGGCTTTTTATTATTAAATGACTTCAAGAATTTCACAGAGAATGTATTTTAGTACAAAATCGTTCTAAATGAATTTGCAGGTACGTATAATTTTTTGATATTGTCTTTTAAGCATAAAAGCTAGTTACTTATTTTGCTTGGTCATTAAAACGTAGATTTGAAATTATTTCGTTTCTACATTTATTGACATTGACAACAATTAAGTACAAGAGAAAATTCTTGAAATTTTATGTAGTCGTAATTTAGTAATTATAGAACGTCCGAATTATACATTAATAAGCACTTTGAAAGTGTTATAGAGTGTACAGTATAATCAAGGAAATCTTTAAAAATGTATGTTGATTTGTGAGTTTAAATTGTTGGGTTTTCGGCTTTTAATAGAAGATTTAATACGAGAAGATCCACTCCGTATTAATTAAAACATAATCAATTAAAATTGTTCTAATTCATCTTTACCCCTTTTTTTCTATTCAGATTTCACAGATAACAGAAAAATAGGTTTTTTTACTTATTTTAACAAATAACTTCAATTTCAATTTGTCCTCCTGAATCTGAATGAGAATACAAATGAATGTTTACGTGAGCGGCAAACCTATTTCCAATCTGTATCGAAAACACATAACGGCACAGACCGAAGCGTAAATCAGCGAAGGAAAGACATTGAAAAGATTTAGAGTTACCTAAAAGAATTACCACATAAGAATTGGGTACGGCACCAAAGTAAACACGCAGAATAGCCGGCTCGTAAACGCGCCGCGCCGAAGTAACCCGCGAGCGGACAGACCCTAAACTCCGGAGTGGAATATAAACATACTCCGTCGCTACAATAAAAAGCTCTATAAAAATACCCGAAACACGGACCCAGATTAAACCGAATTCCTAGTAGTATAAGGTCCACATTATATAATTCGCCGGAAAATGCATCTATCTGGTTTAGCGCGAGAGACAAATTTCAAGCTCTTCTTGACTGCCAGACTTAACGACGCAATACGCTTTCGCGGAAATATAGATAATGTTGGTTTATTCTAACGGACGTTCTACAGCTTAATTGGCGAAATTCGATTCTGGGCAGTAAATATGACGATAAAACGAATGTACGGGAACGCATTAAGCGAGCGCGCGACTGATGGTCGGTAGTGAGGAATTTTTATGAAGTCGTAAATTTCACCATTTTTTTTTTGTACGGTACTCTACGGTAAAATAAAGGTATTATTAGGCAGTTAAAAGGCAATTTTGACGGACGTTACACAAAGTTCCTTTTGATCGGTGTAAATCTCATTGATTCAATAAAAAATGTCGTTAGGTACAAGTGAGCAATATTTTATTGCTGTCATTACTACTGGTTACGTTTGTAATAGTATAATTTATGAAAAACCTGATCGACGCCTAATCTTAAATATACTTTTTATTAGTCTTTCATTTTTTAGGGACATTTAAATTGATCTGTATACAATTTATTGAATTTAATAGTAGATCTTACCTCAATCTTTCAATTCCTTCTTCTACGTTTTGCAGTGCATAGCGTCGCATATGTTGTGCCAAAGCTGGATTGGTCCTCTGCACATAATATTCTGCTACAGATGATCGTGCTGTACCGACGCGTAACGACAACCACTGCGCATAGGGAATATGAATAAGGGAAAAAAATACAAATATCATATTAACTAGCAAAAAAAAAGCAATATTTTTCTTACGTTGCTGCGTCCTTGATAATCGTCAACCGCGTTGTGAAAGAATAAACCAGCAATAAGAGCGGCGATGTTGGCAGTGTAGCTGGCGACAAATATCACAGAGAAGCCTCCCCAAACATTAATAAGAAATTTGTTAGGCCAACTTTTTGGAGCCTTAAAGGCGACCAGATGTCCGCAAAGGAGACCCCACATCACCCATAAAGCACTAGAAATACTAAAATTCTTAGAACGTTGCCGACCCCAAGGATTTAGCCCGAATGGAGAAAGCCACTCATATATAGCAACGGCGATAGCCGTCACGTTCAAGGAAGTAAATATAGCTATCCATAACTCAGGAGAAAAGGGTAGTAAAAATGCAAGCAACGGAATATCGGACTGCTGAGTTGGCGCAGCCAGTAAGGATACTCCGCTGAAAAAATAAGGCTGGCTGAAATCTATTACTTCAGCACGCGCACTCGACACGCTGAGAGCTGCAAAAGACATGTGCGCGGCTCCTGACACCAGATCCCCCATTATCCCGTTCCACTTCTCTGAATCCTGATCTTGTTCATCGCTTTGCTCGTAATTGTCATCCTCGGTCGGGTCGATAGACGCGTACGAGTAACGATATTGCGATCGATAATAGTATCGAGTAGAAAGAACTTCTTCCATGCTTTTGTATTCTTGAAGCCTCCGATAATGTTTCACGTGTTTTCGTGAACCGTAAAATCCATCCTCAACCAGATATAAGTGAAAATCAAACTCGAGTTCTTGAGCTATATTCTCTAGGAGATCCATAGCGAGCCCGTAGCAACAATGGGTGGCCATTTTCGACACGAGAGTGGGTTTGGAAGTAGGAAAGAAAAAGTCGTCAGGTTCTTCATTGTCGTGTTCTAAATCGTTGAAAGCCAGAGTTAGGTTGTCCCTGTCCGAGGTGCGCGGGAGATGACAGGGCAGTCCACGAAGGCACTGGCCGTCTTCATCTAGTTCCCCCTCCATGACGAAAGGAGGGGCTAGAGCGGTGACAATCCGAAATATGGTGCGAGCGTCGGCGGACTGTCCGAGTGCGACGAGCCGTCCGCCCGGCCAGACGATGGTGTGCAATTGTACGCTGCGGCCTAGGATCTGTCCCACTGGCCGCCACATGTTGCCGCCCTCGGCGTCGGGCACCAGGTTCAGTAAAGTGAAAGTGGCCGTGAGCGCTCGCTCCGGCCGCTCGGTGCCGCCCGCCAGCGCCGCCGCCGCCGATATTCTCACCTCTCTATAATAGGGAATAAGTACGCATTTTATCGTCTAAAATTTCGACATAAGAAACATATAAAACCGTATTTCAAAAAGGTATGGTAATAATCACAGAAAATTAAAAATATTAATGTTGTGCTCTAAAATTGAATTATATTTTTTTTTTCGCAAAGTGCAATAAAAATCGAGTTAAAACATTTGAAGAAGAATGTACATTTGGTAAATTTTTAATGTTTCTGTCGTTCGAGTTTATTCGTCTACACTAATACATTCAATATAGTTTGTAAAGTAGTATAATAGTATAATTGTAGTCTCTTAATCCAATAAAATACAGTCATAAAATAAACATATCCATAAAATTAAATAATACTTTGATAAAATAAGGCACGACCCATGTATGATATTTATTAAAAAGTACAAAAGAAATAGTTCAATATTGTTGTTTCACCTTATTTCTCCTTACAACTTTGCTTTTGCCGACTATGTGAAAATGTCCCAAAGGGTAGCTGCCGTTTTTAGGAAATATACCGCTTTTAAAACAATTCAGGAAAGTAAAAAGTCGGGCACGCCTAGGGGGCAAACTTTTCTCGTTCTTGCCTCGTACGCGCTGACTGTTTGACATAAATTGAATTTGAGTCGTTTGATTTATTATATTTTATTGTTATTTGCCTTATTCTCTATTCCCAGTACAGGAGGAAGAAAAACAAAGTAATTCGGGAAATACTGTTCACGAAAATGATCTGAAAATTATGAAAGAGGAAAATGATCAAAAGGAAGAAAAAAAGATTCAATTATTCTAATGGCCCCGATCTTCTTTCACTTCACTTTACCTCCCTGAAGTTTTGAGTCGAATTGATGAACTTGAGCCTTTTCGCCGTCACGTTTCTTTGGGGTTTCAGTTAAATCGACATAAAAGATTAATAGCCAACAAATAGTAGCGGAAAACATTTCCGCATTTACATTTGACGCTACCCAAGAAACAAATAATAATGGTATTGCTTTTGTGAACTAGTTCCTCGATATATTTCTTTGTGTGAAAAGGATCCGACGTAAATAAATAGACATAGATAAATTATTCCCAAATAAAGGACCGTCCTTTTCGATCTCACACGGGTAGAAATACGATGAAATGTAGTAGAAGTTAGTCTGAATACTTCATTCGACTTTCAGTGTATCAGGCGCGAGACCTTTGTTAAAATTCATGAAAAAACAGAACTCAACCTTCGTATACGTACAAAAATATCTGAATGTTATAGAGAAAAAGCCGCGTTTGCCAAGAGCTTAATGCTGAACACATGTTGAATCCCTTAATCCTAGGTAGAGACTTTGCTCAGACTGAATTTGATTTCCACTATTCTTCTCCTTTCATCGTGTCTCAAAAAAAAGTAAAATGTTCGACTGCGTTAAAAGCGAAGTAAAACAATACAAACAAAAAACAGTAAAATATTCTCTATTGTTACAATTTTACTCAGGTATGTACGATTACGACGACAATTCTTTATATAAAATCATAATAATGAGCATTAGATGTAGTTGGAGACGAACAATATCAACATAGAATTTAACTATTTTATATTAGGTATTCTGCGTCAGAACGGAAAATAACAGTATTTGACTATCTTAACCTATTTCGTTTGTAAATTATTTGACAAGGATCGAAGAAATTCACAAACAAAAAAAAGGGTCACATTCGCAACCATGTACACCTTTAAAATGATTTTTTGGATCTGGGAACTGATTTAGAACGGTCAAAAGACGCAAGCGCGGTACTGGCTTAATAATACGCAGCGTCGTCCTCGAAATAGAATTGACCAATTTGTTCCGAGCCTTGTCATCGCTTTGATGACCACGGTGGCCAGTAGCCTCCGACCCGCACACGGCGAGCATAGAGCATTTATAGTCCTAATTTTTTAAATGGAAATAAACAGATTGTGGGAAGGTACGGTCCCGACAATAAAAGCCTAACACAACAACAACAACTACAAAATAACTGACCTAGAGCATGTCGGACCATGCTCATTATATAGAGTTCCGAAGCCGTTACAAAGAAATGCACTACAGATGAAATAAGTACGTTATTACACTTTTTCCATGTTTCCCGCACAGAACAGTTATAATCACTTTAGTCGCCTATAACTATAAAAACAAGTAGGTATCTTATTATTACTATTAAACTAAACTAAAGTGCATCCGTAAAAGAGCGTATTTTCATTGGACTTATGTCCTTTTGTTGAGAACCGTAGTTTTTCGGCAATACCTCAAAAACAGTATATCTCACCATACACAAAATATATTTTTTAAGTATTTATTAAGCGCAACTTTCGTTATTTTTTTCATATTTTTTGAACATACGGTTTAGAAAATAGAGGGGGAACATAATTTATGCAACTTTTGGGGCGATTATTTCCAAAATTATTTAGGTAATCAAAAAATTGTTTAGAAACCTTCAAATGTTTTTAAAAGAACTGTCGAAATATGTTCCATTAGTTGATGTTTGATGTATTGTTTTTTCATCTTTTATAATATGTATGGATTGTCCCTCTAAATATACATACGTTTATTATTTAACTACCAAACTAAATAGCGGATCACACAAGACACCTATATTATAAATTTTATTGATATAGGTATTGTAATATTTGAATAAAATGCTTGTGACATACGGACGGGCTGACGGACGAACGGACAGACATGACGAAACTATAAGGGTACCGCTTTTGCCTTTTTTGGCTCGGAACCCTAAAAATCGTAAGTGAAGCTAGTCTACGTATGTTATTTGTCATTGGAGTTTTTTTTTGTCAGTTCACCAATTGTACTAAATACATAAACCATATTTTTGTCACTACGTCTTTTTTAACAGTACATCAAAATTATCGATGGATACATCATTTTGGAAGCGAATTCGTTGCTAATAAGGTAAAATTAACAAATAGCTTAAGATTAAGGTTTTCTTAAAAAACAAATTTCGCTTATAATTACTTTTTTGTTAAAAATGTACAAAATGTAAATAATTGACTTTATATTAAGCTGGATATAGAACTACAGTTGCTTAGATTCTTTAAGTAAACGTAGGTTGTCATGTGAATAAAAAAAAATCTATCATTTTGAAGTTCCACCTCACTGATAATGACGAAAAAATAAATAATTTAAAATTATTCTAATTATTTTAAGGAACATCATGTATAATAATTTTCCTTTCGAAGGTAAAATAATTCTATTTAAGGGAGATTCGCGTCAGGTGTTACCGGTCGTTAGAGACGCCAGCTGAACAGCCATCGTCGGAGTTACAGTTAAATGATCGCCCTTATGGTCTCATTTTGGGATTCACAAGTGGGCTCAAAAAACGTAGGCAAACGAATTAATGTTCAAATTGAATAAAGGTGATTTTGAAGTTGAAACAGATTAATCTAATAAAGCGAACAAAATTTCGACAGATTCCTATAAGGAGGCCGTTTGCATAATTTTACGTTCTTAAGTACATACATGTTATGTCGAGTTTCATAAAATATACATTAGTTCTGGATGATATTGAGTCGATAATAAAACTCGAACCTTTTTTCATATAAAACGTCAAGTGTGCGTAAAAATGGTTTTTTTTTTTTATACTTGCATAGTTGTTATTTTAACGTGTATCCAAGTTTCAAACATAAATAAAGACACAGATCGAATATTTTATAAATGGAAACAGATGGACAAGGAAGTAATCCTTTAACAGTTTCTTCTTAATTTTGAGATAGGGAACCTCAAAAAGAAAAAATATCGATCAACAAATCGAATGGAAACATGAAAAAGCTTTAATTTAAATCTTCGGACTAATAGAATTCAAATGAAAGCTTTTCAATTCGCGAGCGTAAAGCGCCCGATACTAAGTGATTACTTTTATACTTTCATTTCAAGAAAGTTGGCAGGTATCGGATGCTTCATTTGTTATTGTATTAATTCAAAATACACTATTACAATAATGCGGAAACGGATAACGTCACATATTCGTGGGAATACTGTTGAATTTTCCTACATCACTTTTAAACTTGAAATTGATTTTGTCTGACACAAAGTAATTTGTTAATTGGTTATTTAAAATTATATTATAACACATCAACTAAGGCCCGAGTGGTTAGACTACGCTTTGTGGTTAGACTAAACTTCTCGCCAATAAGTCTAAGTTCTAAGTCCCCAATTCTAATTTAATCGGTTAGAAGTAAAAATTATTTTACGATCAAAAAGCTGATGGCAATACTTTTTTTTTATAATACAATTAAAAATTTATGACCATAATACATGGATATGTATTTGTAGGATCATGAGGTATATTTTATGGGTTTTTGGAGCCTCTACTGAAAACAAAAATATTAAAAAAACAAACGAAGAAAAGATTTCTTATTGGTTTTTCCTAGTTTATAATAAGTTGTAAAAAGCAGATACTTGAAGAACAATGGCATCCTGGACTATGTGACTGTAAAGTACATCCAATTAAAGGAAATTAACCACTTTTTTTAGAGTTCTTTTTATTTATTGATAAGGTATACTCAAACCTAGTTTAAAATGTAAATCAAACCATAATTTTTTTAAAATTTATCTTTAATAAAAACTAGCTCTTAACAAGATCACCACCCACATTTTCTAATATATAAATGCAGACTGTATTAGATTCTTTACGGCAATCAAACCTTATAACTGAATTGTCATCAACTTCCTAATTATGAAAGATGACCAAATGAATCCATTTATCATCATTAGTTACAATTTTCATCTCTTTTCCACGTCCCCGTATAAGCCTGCGGACACAGAGTTAAATTATTGATTCCGTTTAAGCTGAAAATGTTTAAAACGACCTCAAATAATTAAGAAATTGCAAATAACTAATTTAAGTTATTAAGTATTTACTATAAAATAATTTGTCGCAAACGCATGTGAGTAAAGGGGTAGGCAGAACTGTGTTTTTGTTCCAAGAGACAGTATTATGTTGTCCTTGGTAAAGCATTATATAATCTAGTTGTCGGCCCGCATCACTCATCTGGATTTACGGAACCAGCAAAAAGTTAGCGCACTATCCCTTGACGTCGCATTGCATACACACAGTTAGTAGCCCAAGAAGCAGAAACTCCAAAAAAAAAAAATGTAACACTAATCGTTTTTTATTACACGTATGAGCAATAATGTGAAGTGGACTTTACTTTGAACTGACGCCTAAGGAACGTTCATGTTTCACAAATGTCTATATAAACATGTGTGTCTAACATGTGTGCCTCAGAGAGAATGCGTATGTTTATTTTTATAGCACGCTCTGTAGTCTAAACCGGTTGATAGATTTGAAGACATGAGGTTAACATTCAACTTGATTGTGGTTTATATGTATATATTATAAGCATACTTTATTACTTATATAAAAAGTCATCAAACAAAAAATATTGCATTGTGTATTCTACACTGCTCACTCAGAATTGTGTAGATTATAGAACTTGTTTTTTTCTTCTTAGTTGAATGTTTTACAGGCGCATTTCAAAGTTTCGTTTTTAATTTTTATTAATTTATTTCTATAGATTGAATATGAAGCAAAAGTGATTTATGTCTCCGATAAACAAAACGAATTCAATACATATTGCAACGCATTACGCTCTTAATTTAAGACGCGGTTTCGTCGCGAGGCTAATGCAAAAAAATAAAAATAAATAAAATGCTACTAACCAGAAAACATAAATAATTATTTTTTATGTCCTTTTCCATCACGCTAATTTAATTTAAAACTTCAAAGAATATCATATATGTTTGTATGTAAAATCACGTGTAAAATTTAAATTCAAGACTTACTTAATAATTGAAGATAGAAATTGAAAATAGGAAAAAGCTTAACAAGTAATGGCCAAACAAGAGATAAAGCTAAAAAAAGAGACCATGAATATCTTAGACAACCGATCAATATTTACGTTATCTACAACTAACCATTTTTTTGCGTAT